>CM039679.1:284411115-284436115 GCA_022537955.1 Schmidtea mediterranea
TCACAAAGTTAATATTTATCAAAAAAATAACTTTGATGATAAAATAGTGCTTAATATCAAAACAGCACATAGATATGAAGTTTGGGAAATAAGTGTTATTAATATCAAAAATAAAAGTATAGATGAAGACTTTGACTGTTTAAAACAATGTAACAGTGGTACAATCACCTTTGTAATTAATCTACCTTAGAATTTGTTTGTATACAAACTTGCTGCAATAATGGGACCGAAAGTTTAACGTCGAATATTTTGACTCTTTGAAGGTTTTGACATACCATGGTCAAACCCTCGAAGGTCCAAAAAACACCATATTGTAGAGCACAAACGGCTCTATCAACACATCAAAATCGTGACTAAAAAACGTTGAGAATCCTTTGATATATTGTGCGTGCGTGTGTGTTTGACCTATATAAATATTTAGAAAAACTTAAATATTAATAACAGAAATCAGAAAATTCATAATATTATATATTAAATTATTATTTTATTTATCTAAATTTTTGCTAAATCAGTTTAGTTTGTGACAGAGTAAATTATAAGTTATAGTTATTATTGTTTCCACAACAGAAATTCCAAATTGGAATAGGAAAAATCCGCCTACATTAAAACATCAGTGAATTCGAGAAATTTGACATTTTTATGGGCCCCCTGACAATTTTATCTACTGAATTTTTCAATAAAAAATTGAAATACTACAATTCAAAAAAAGCATATTTCGTCTTCAGAGTAACGTATAGATATTGAAAATATTTTTTGCTGCTTTACAACACTCTTCAATTTTAAAATCTTTTTAGATCTTGTAGATCATTTTTAGATCTTTCAAGGAGACATTGAAAAAACTAATTAAAGTAATGAAGATTTCTTTCAGTTTTAAAGAATTGGTTGATTAAAGGCAAATCTTTTTGGTAAGTAGATTAACAACAGTTTCCATAGACAGAACTTTAAAAGAGTTAAAGACTTTCTTTGATTAAATTTATTTTGAATGAGCAAGTTTTCTTCACCCTTCATTTTAATGGGTTTAAAAGAGTGTTACATATAAAAATGTCAGTAATTTTTTTGTATTTAAAAAAAAATTATAAATTATTTCATTATTTCAAAATTATAATTAAAACAAAATAAATGAATTATTATTATTATTATTATTATTATTATTATTATTATTATTATTATTATTATTATTATTATTATTATTATTATTATTATTATTATTATTATTATTATTATTATTATTATTATTATTATTATTATTATTATTATTATTATTATTATTATTATTATTATTTATTATTATTATTTTTTTTTTTTTTTTTTTTTTTATTATTATTATTATTATTATTATTATTATTATTATTATTATTATTATTATTATTATTATTATTATTATTATTATTATTATTATTATTATTATTATTATTATTATTATTATTATTATTATTATTATTATTATTATTATTATTATTATTATTATTATTATCATTATTATTATTATTTTTTTTTATTTTTTTTTTTTTTTTTTATTATTATTATTATTATTATTATTATTATTATTATTATTATTATTATTATTTTTTTTTTTTTTTTTTTTATTATTATTATTTTTTTTTTTTTTTTTTTTTTTTTATTATTATTATTATTATTATTATTATTATTTAAATTATTAAATATTGCATATTTTAAAATAAAAATAAAATCAACATGAAATGATGAATATTTTTTCTAGATAAATGATGATTAATTTTTGAGGTTCAATACTCTCAACCTATCAAAGGCAAGATGAAATTAATGAAAATAATTAAAATAAATAAATTTAATAAAATCCAAAATAAAACAGTTTGTTTAAATTTATTATTATTTCAAGAGGAAATGCTTAATAAATTTACTGATTCATTCTCAGTTGGTATTATTTTACATTTGTTGCAATTATGATCATATTTAACCTTTCTGTCCATCCGACTTGACTTAGAATCTGGAAAAGCTTTATTGTCGGGAACAAACAATTGAAGAAATGCTGTTCGAAATGCTTCACTTGTTCCTAAATAAATATAGAATTTTGCACCATAATAAGTGAGAGAAAAGAACTCGATAAAGACTTGGACATTTACATATCTAAAATGTTTTCTCCAAATTGCATCCGCTAAAATCTCTGAGTCCGACGCGCAAAGATTTCCTTCTTCTAGATTAAATCCACACAAATGGACAATAGTCAATGGTAAACTAGCACAAATTAGGTAAAATGAAACAGAAAGCAATGTAACAGTTGTTGCTCCTTTGTGAGACCTTTCAGAGCTCCTGATTCCAGTTTTGGAGGATTTATAAATTTTCCACATTTCTATTATAACTCTTATGTTGATTATGAGAATAATAAAGGGGATACAAGCAAACATAATGGATTCGGTAATTATATTGTAGATAAACAACCAGTCTGTGCTTTCATCCTTCGGATTTGAAGATTTATATATTTCATATATGGTCAAGCATCGGTTGATATTTGTAGAATCAAAGCGAAAAAAGTAAAGCATTGGTAAAGCAATACAAAAACTCTTGATAAATAAAACCGACGATACCGTTATTGCCCGATTAATTGAACACAGCCTTTCTTTTGAAAATGGCCAACAAATTGATATATATCGTTCTACGGTAAACGCTAAAGTCAGAATCGGAGACATATACTGTAAGAGTAAATTAAAAACAGGAAATATATTACAAGTAAATCTATTATTTATAACGGGAATGTTATAAGTACTATCTAGATGCCATATTATGTGTCCTATAATAAAAAGAGAATCAGAAATAGCTAAAGATATTAAATATATTGACGAAGAATATCTCATTTGTTTTCGAGTCCAAATGATAAAACTGAAAATGGTTCCTGGCAGACCCAAGCATACAAGAATCGGCACCGTAATTTGCTCAAACAAATGTTTCACAGTGAAATGATTGTATAATCCCAAATCACTTTTATGTCGTCCATATACATCTAGTGAGCCATTAATGCATTTTCTTATATCACTATCATTCATATCCTAAAATAGAAGAAAAATTAAAACAAACAATTCAATATCAATTACTGCACAAATATTAATCTTGCAAAAATATAATCAACAAATTTAAAAATAAATTATAAGGCGTTAATATATCAAAGAATATAACATAATTAATTTGTAAATTATTTGTTTTAATATAATACAATTATATATATATAAATATATTGTTTGTCATTACGCTTGTTTGACTTCAACAGTCATAACATTTTTTAAAAGTATTTTGTTTTATTGATTTCGGAGAATAACTTAATAATAAAATGTAATTTTATTTATTATTTTGACTTAATAATTAACTTAATTATTGACTTAGGTATTCAAATTAAAATCAGATTTTCTTAATAAAAATAAAATTTTCAGTAATTCCAAATTGCTTTATTTGATTATGTGTCAATTTTATTTCAATTTAGTGTCAACTTAAAATCATGATTAAATTTTATTTACATTTATACCTTACATTTATATATTAATAAAATTCAGTTATTAAATTTTCTTTAAATAACATCATAAAATCATAAATATTTAAAAACTTAATATAAAATATAAAATAAACTTAATATAAAATATGTTTTAAAAATTGTATATATAATTTTTTGTAAAATATAAAACAAAAAATTGATCAATAGTTAAAAAAAGAAAAGATTGAAAAATATTTCGGTTTTCTTCAATGATAGCTAAATGATTTTTTTTAAATAAAAACAAAGGACTTTACGGTGAGCTTGTCAATCAAATATTTGTGTTTTCAAGAATACTTTAATTTTAAATTAGTTCTTCAATTTTTACAGAGATGAATTTCTCTCATTTAAAAATCTTTATATTTTAAGAATTTTAATTTATAAATATAAAAATTTGAAAAACCATTGCACTGACAAATTAAATTGTGAATGCTTGTTGAAATACATTCAGTAATATCAATAATTTAAATCAATCAATATTTATTAAATTCCAAAATAACACAATTTGGGTGCAATATTTAAACAAATCTTCACGAGGATTTTTATTCAACGTAGAGTAATGTAAGCATAAGGAATGTGCATGTCACATTAATCTACAATATATATTTATTTTACCATTTATTTAGTTGTTTTTTAATCATTATTTAATTAATTAATTAATTATTAAAATTACATTTGCAGAATGAAGTTGTTGGATTTCTAATTAAATTTCGACAAATCCTTTTTGTCATAGCAAACAGATTGGCTATGATATAAAGTCCTCAACCATAAATGTTTTATCGGTAAGAGAGGTTTCGTTTATAAAGGCTTTTTCGCGTTATACAGAAAACATTTTTTTAAAATTTTGATCGAATTGTTTTTTGAAAGATTTTAAAACTTATAAAGATTAATAAATTTATGTTTATTCAATTTTGCATTTTCATTGACTAATTTATTCAATTCCAATTTTAATGCCATGTTAAGTCAGCGTGATGCAATGGAGAGGAATAAAATAATCAATGTAATATAGGATTAGAACGAAAGTCTTGTCGGATAGAAAATAATATTTATTTAACCGATAAAGAAAACATCATTCGTCTGTAAATCTTAAATTTTGAAAATAGTCATTTTTAAGGTCCACACAGTTTTTCCAGCGTGCTGGAAGTTGTTTTATGCTGTTTTCAAAGAATACCGAAGGTTTTAAAGTGAACCAATTGTCCAAATCACCTTAGAGTGATCCTATGAAGTTATTTTTTCATAGGATAAAACTGGTAATAGTCTGAAGGGGCCAGGTCTGGGGAGTATGGTGGATGCGGTATTACAGCTTATTTTGAGTTAACTTTGCCGTATGCGGTCGAGCGTTATCGTGAAGGAAATGGAACTTTTCAAAACTGTTTCCACACAATCGGTGCCTCTTTTCTCGAATTGCATCTACGAGTATGTCCAATTGAGTGAAGTAACTTTTGCGTTTATGTTTATTCTTTTAGGAAGTACATCACACAGAAGAATTCCTTTCATATTGCAAAGAATAGTTGCAAGGTGCTTTTGTGCTGTCAAATATCGACGAATTGATGTTGTTGGTTGATGACCGGCACCGTACCAGGATCATTCGTGATAAGATCGATTGGCATTGTTCCAATATACCCATACTTCATCCACTATTATGAGTTGGGATAGAAACTCGTTCAGTTGGTGCATGACAATTCGCCACATATTCTTTTGCTGTTGGCTTTATTTTCATCTGAAAAAATGTGGTAGCCATCTGTTTACCAAAAACCTATATTTTCATTGGAATAAATTTCTTGATTAAATGTTGAGAAAACAAATGAAAATGGTCAAATAAAATAGAAAAAAAGAAAGTATTTCTTGCTCTTCAATTCAAAAGAGAAAATTAAATAAAGAGTTTTGTACCAATTTACATTCACAGATAATTTCTGTAAATATAAATCGCTATTTTAAGGTTTATTTACAGTTAAAAATGCAAAATATTTAATTACACAAAACCACATGTGGTTTCAATCAGTTTCAAATGCCAATTATAATACCCGCATTTTATCCCATTGTTGAGCAATTGTGAACAACAAATACACAAGGTTTTCTGAGCAGATGTCCCTCTTCATTTACCTCTAATGGAAATTTTATTATTATGGTTTTTCATAAATGTTTTTGTTAAATTTCTGTGTGAATTTTAAATTCATTTAAAGTATGCTAAATATATATTTTATTGTCCCTGAAATACGATTTTCATAAAATTTCAAATAATAAAAAAATATTATAAACTTCAATTTGGTTTTACTGAAGTACCAAAAATAAATACATAACAATATTATATAATTATTATATAATATTACACATTTTTACATTTAATTTTTAACAAAAACCTTTTATTTATCTTTTATTTGTAAATTGAATTTTCTCTGTCGACTGATGCAAAATCAATTCAATTTAACTAAGCATTATTTTGAATATTGTACCATATGTTAAACATAAACTTAGTTTAAAATTTAAACAATTCATTTGAAGTAATATTAAACGTAACTAAATTTGAATAAAATTATGAATTCAAATTGAATTTAATTTAAATAAAAATTAAGTTAGGTTAATAAACTAAGTTTTATTTATTTGTTTGAGAGTCGGGAAACATGAGTTGTATAAACGAGTTGGTGGAAAGAAAATGGATAAAATCTGCGAAGTAAGTAATTTATTATTATTTAAATAGCTGTTATTATTAAAATTATATTTTATTATTATTAAAATTTTTATTGAGAAAAAGTGAGACAAGACAAAGAATGCTTTTATTTAATACCATGTACGATGAGCGGTGGGCAGAGCTCGTGTTACTTCGTTACAAATTACGACCGCCACCCTTATAAGTCATATCATAGTTTTTTTTTAACTTTAGAATTAAATTCTTTGTTTTAAATGAAATTTTTAATTGTAAAGATAATTATTCTAGTAAATACTAAATTCTTAATATATATCTTAAATCATAAAGTTAAATACTAAATTCAGACTTAAGTAAAATCGATTTCTAAATTTTAATACTTTATTATTTCAAATAATTAATTTTTAGTTTAGATTTATTAAAAATGAGACAGTTTACATACTAAATAATGATATTGCATTGAAAGTCAAAGACTAAATATTATTCAATTAAGTAATTATATTACGAAACCTAATGCAATATGTTAGTTATTGTGCTATATACACTATTATTTAAAAGAGTTATCGATCTTTGTTACGCAAATAAAACTTTATATGGAATTGAATTTTTAACTTACCGGATTTACTTGAAAATAAGACCAAGTCCTCATTGAAAATAAGACTAATTAAAATTAATCAAGAAAAATTTATTTGTTCTGAATTTTATATAAAATAAACATTTGAATCAACATCGACATCGTCATAATTGTCAATTAAATAAAAGTCGAAAATAAATACTTTCGGAAAAAAATGCAAAGATGTTTTCCCACTTAGTACTTTGACAATATATCCACGATTAGCATATATTATTTACCCATTCAAAAACCATTGTTTTCTTTTTAATTTTAGCCTCAAAAATTGAATTTATCACCAGACCAAGTAGACAAAGATAAGAAGTGTTACGAGGCGTTAAAAAAGACTGGTTCTGGAGTAATGCAAAATATTCATAAGCAACACTAACTTCGTATTATTTTTGAAAGGTCATATATCTTTTAGATACGTATTAAGCCATTTCTTCATAATAACTTTATCCAAAGTGCCGAAATATTATGTAAAAACCTTTATATTTGTTGATATGAGACGTTTCGGTTGATTCTTTAGTCCTTCCAATCCTTACATTAATTTAAGGATTTTCCTATCAAGACTGATTGATAAAATTAGTGTACACTTTGTTTTCTGAGGGCCAATCGTTAGTACTTTTGTATTTTACTCACCTTTAAGTGAGAATTTAGCGAATTGAAACAGTTTAATGCTCGTTGATTCTGCTTCATCCTTTTAAGATTTAGTAAATCCTAACATCATTCTTTTAGGATTTGCATTAAATAATCTTTCAAAGATTTTGCCGCCAAATTCATTCTGTAAATTGTATGAGGCAACACATAAACTTCATAAATTAGTGCATTATTAGATATCCTATATATATACTACAAATAATTTCCCGTTTCACGTCCAGGCGCATCCAATGAATGAAGTTTTTGCATAGTTACGTACATAATTGCCTGAGATTTAATGGCAATTCATTCAACAAAACTGGTTCTTTTTTGATGCTGCCCTAATGATCGATGTCAGATAGTTGACCCAATACCGTGTTTATTTGTGAATGTTAAAGTCGTTTAGTTTCGTTATCAATATAGCTATCCTTCTGACATATTCCATTCATAACAACTTGATGTCTTGTTCGACTAACAATTTAAAAAAGAAAATATAATTATCAAAAACATAAGAAATTGCATAAGAAATTCTTTACCACACACCTTTAAAAATACCGATTGAGTCGCAGACTCGATAAAACTTAAAAAGAGTATAAAGCGCGCACAGACAAGTAACAAGAATTCGACACATTCCATAACTTTTAATTTCTATTAACTGTAGAAAAATAAAATCTAATCACTGAAAAAACTATTTAATATTGTTTTGTTAAGTGAATTGGATTGATACTGAAACTTTCAGACCTCTAGTTGGTCTATTAGTTGGATGGTAAATAATTTCCAGATTTTGAGACAAAAATTCAGAAACGAAAAAATGAAAGAAGACACTTTAATTATAGACCATGACCATAGTTTTGAGGGGTCTTATTTCCTCCGATTTTAGTAATCGTATGTGCTATGCAAAGTCTGAGGATTATGATATGTGTGTGATTAATGTTACCATTTGAAACCTGAGGATTATATAATACAAATTGGATGCGGTTACAACAGACAATGCATTGTGTATTACTTATAACATACTGTTTTACTTGTAATTAGTTTAATGCCACATAAAATGTACAGCCTTTTTGTCATCTCTGTATACGAGTTTGTGAGCCTGTCTGACAAAGTGGAAGAAGTAAAGTTATTAAACATAATGAGACATGCAATTTATAAATTGATAATTTTTTTATTTTAAAATGTGGTTTAAGGGTTTTATAACTATTGAAAAAACAACACAAAAAGTATTGTTTATGTGCTTTTTGTGAGGTTTTAATTAATTTTATTAAGGATGATAAAATCCAATTGAATTCATTAATCATACTTATGTAATAACTAATAAGTAAACTTGTTTATTGACGTTGTTCAGTGCCTAATGATGACAGCAGAGTGGTCGAAATATTAAAAAAATGTTCTATTATTATTTATTATTATTAAAATTGTTAATATTTTTATAAATATTATGAACATAAATATTATTACTTAAAAAACACA
Source organism: Schmidtea mediterranea (assembly GCA_022537955.1). Taxonomy (NCBI): domain Eukaryota; kingdom Metazoa; phylum Platyhelminthes; order Tricladida; family Dugesiidae; genus Schmidtea; species Schmidtea mediterranea. The sequence continues at coordinate 284,419,975 of CM039679.1, forward strand.
AAGTTTTCAAAGAAAATATTCATAATAATTTTAAATATTAACTTAACTATTACATTTATAGAAGTTACAAAAAATTATTTTCATATTAAGACTCTCAAAAGATTAATATTATTATTATTATGTAGAATAATAATACCAATATAAACTTTTGTCGGTAGTGGAATCATTTATATAAATAAAATTTAAATAAATAACAGTGTTAACCAATTTGCGCGAAGTATATTCATAAAATATGAAATATTTCGACCGAGAAACGGTTCTCTTCTTCTCTGATTGATACTTTCTTTCACTCCACTGTAGCCAACAAATATATTTATTTAAAAATATTTCCCAATATTTTTCCAATTAGATTTACCAGCATTATAAATTTCATAAATTAAAATAAAAGCCTTTAAACTTTTGTAAAAAATAAAAGCTTTTCGTTTAATTCCAACAAATGTTATAAATCTATCAAATTAGAATAAAAAATCTTAAATTTTGTTAAAAACAAAAACTATTCATTCAATTTCAATAAGTGTATTTTAATATTTTATGAATAAACTTTGCGGAAATTTTATTAATAATATTAATAATATTAATAATAATAATAATAATAATAATAATAATAATAATAATAATAATAATAATAATAATAATTAAAGATAACACCAATCCAAAATAAATATACAGCTACAATATATTTCGACAGATTAACAGTCATCGTTGGGTACTTCGCCTTGAACTTTAAAATCACAAATTTTACAAAATTCAAAAAACTTTAATTTTCCAAATCTTACAAAACAGAGACTTTAACAAAATATTAACAGAGACTATAACGAAATATTTTTAAAAAAACTTTACCAACACACTATTTTACACTTAGTTTGATCTTGCATCAAAAAATTGCGCTTACTAATATCAATCAATTCTATCAGTCGACTGTGATCGAAACCTTGAGAGCGGAAATGAAGGGCAGTCATTCCAATGTATGTGGTATTACACCCATGACACATAAATTGAAAACCAAGATCCGAACAAAATTTAAGTAGAACTTTGAAATCCACTTATAAACATAAAATTCAGACAACATTTTTGATAAAATCTTTTGAGAATTTAAAAGCAGAAATTTGTTTAAGTAATAATTATTTATTCTAAACAGTTTAAAGTTCAAGACGAAATACCTGACGATGACTGTCAATCCGTCGAAATATATTGTAGCTGAATATATATTTTGGATTGGTGTTCTCTTTAATTTAGTTCTTTTGCCAATTTGGTGTGATTTTGTTTTAATAATAATAATAATAACAGGTTAATTATATTAAATTCAATTGTTATTTTATCTTTGAATAGCATTTTTTATCATTTTTATAATCTTACAACAAATTCTTATCTGATTCTGAATAATCACAATTTGACGTCAGAAAGTATCTGATAAAACAGTAAAAATATTTTGTTACTATTTGCTAGGAATTGCAGAGCAATAATCACATAAAATATTAAAAGCAAGTAAAACAATATGCAGACTGATTCTCGGTTTCCCATGTTTACAGTCAAAAGCTTTTCCCTATTTTCATAGATTCTAATTGAATCTAACATTTATTTTTTAAAATATTTTATAATGTTTTCTTTGGTGAATATTTATTTTCAAACTCACTTTTATGTCATTCTGTTTTCAGTTGATTACCGAATTGTAACAAAATTTAGTAAAAATAAAACAAATTTCAACATTATTGAAGCAGATATTCGACTGTTTCATTTGCCGGTTTTATCTGATTTTTCCTTCGCGATTCATCTTCGGTTTTGCGATATTTCATTCTCATTGAATGAGAAATATATCCCTTAATCCAATCATCATTTGCATCAGAGAATGTTTTAATATAAATTATATAAGTATTTCAATCATTCCTCTGTAATCGGCAGGATCACTAGTGATTTCCATTAGTTTTAGTATATCATTTACGGAAAGCCAGTGACGTAAACGCAGAACTTATTCCTACTACTCTACTAGTTATATCCCTTACTGATAACCTCAATTCTATAAAAAAGCATTTATGTAAAGACAAATTCCGATGAATTATTTGTTAATTTTAAGCTAAAAATAGACCTATTATTGGCATAACAACAATATTTATGGAATATTTAAGTAGAGTTTACTTGATTGTTTCTGTCTATGTCTTCAAATAAAGAAGAAGAAAGGTGTATCAGAATGGAAATAAAAGAAAAGATAAATGTTGTAGGAGAAAGTATCTTTATGTAAATATCTAGTAGCATCGCGTATATATCTAAAGAGACAAGCATTCAAGCAACCGGTATCCACAGAATTATCGAGAATAAAAGGAAGGCATCTCAATTTGTAATTAATAATCAAAAAGTAAAAGCCCAAAATAATGACGCTGGGAAAAATATATGACAATGAATTATTTCAAACATAAACAATATAACAACAATGTTCTAAGAAAGAGGTAAAAAGTAACTCTTATAAATTGTGATAAATACACCAATAGCTAGAATTAAAATGATTTTAATAGATTTTAATATGGTTCTTGAAAATTCAGAACAATGTTGATAAAAAACATAATAAAGTAAATAACTGCAAATCAAAACAAAGTGTTATGCAAGAGATCATTCAAGCAAAATGTTTTAATAATTCCTTTTTATGTTATGTTTTGTAGGATATTGTTATAACATATTATTAAAACAAATAGTGTTTAAATAGTCTATTTCATATTCAATTATAAAGCTTATTGTTCAATATTGCTTATTGTAAATTTTTTTAAAATATCTTTGATTATATTACACCATTATATTACACCATTTTTCATTTTTTCATAAATATTTAAATTTAAAAAGTGCCGAGTTATTTCTAAATCATAAGGCAAATATAAATATAACACTGGATAATGAATGAAAAAGTATTCATAAATATTATTGTTTTTTAAAATTACTTTAAAAACTTTCCTAAACGTAAAGATGATAATAATATATTTATAACTATAATAAAAATTTAATTTTAAATTTACATAAATATAAATCGTTATGATAAATAGTGCAAAGTCTTTAATTACACAAATACTAAAACAAAATGTTTACCTTTTCTTTTATTAATGGTTTTATTAGTCAAATGCTATCTGAAATGATGTTTTAATGTTGTCATTAATATTATCAAATAAATGTGAGTTTTAAATGTCAATTCTAAACTAAATAATTTCAAAATATAAATTTGTAAAAAAATTATTTCACTTCTTTAAATTATCAAATTTAATTACAATTTAAAATTTGGTTTCAAATAATATTTAAATATTTAAATAAATAAAAATGTGAGTGATATCTTGATAAATATTTATCACTTGTGTTATTAATTTCAAAATTTATAATAAATGTTTAAAATAATTTGAATTTTTAATTTACCAAATAGCGTAAAAATTCACATTCAAAAATTAATTAAAATATTATATTCCTAAAGAATTGTTTTTAAATTTTTAAATTATTCCAAAAAAAATATAAAAGGAAAATAAAACTGATCCAAAAATTTGTAAAATGACGATCATTCTCAATGCTCTTTCTAAATGTATGTAAAATGTTTTAATAATTATGTCTTTTATATTTCTCAAATTAGGCAGGTGCTGATTTTACATCGTAATAATTTTTATTTCACAATTAGGACAAACATCGCATCTATTTCAAAAGTTACAATTTCTGTAATCCAATGTTATAAATAACGGTAATTTAATATTATAATTATTTTTATTACTTTGTATTAAATAAAACAAAAAACAGTAAATTTGTGTATTCGTGATATTTTAACTAATTATTATCTGAAAAGAAATTGTCTTGGATGTCTATATGTTTATTTTTGAGTTGTTTTCCCGCTAAATAAACTGATTTTTCCTGTCATTTTTTTATTATTAGAAACGAGATACTACTTTAAAAACAAATCAACACATACTATTTTATAAATTGAATTATTTTTGAATTAGTTACATAATTTTTTAAATATAATTTTTAAAAATATTAACAAAATTTAAATGCAATAACATACTTGAAAATTTTTATTATTTGAGAAAATCAGCTAAAATAACTGATAGTTTTTCAAATTAAATAAAATAACTAAAGATTTGATTGGTTAATAAAGAAACGAATCAAAATTAGGTTTTAAATTTATGTAACAATAATAAAACAATGGAAGTCATATTTGTTTTTAGAAATTTTAACATAATTAATTTATTTTAAAATATTTCCGAAGACATATTTGTTTAAAATTGTAACAAAATTATTTATGAAAAGATTATTTTATTTTTCTAATCTAGTTTAAAACAATCAACTTAAGATAAGACTGGATTTGTTGATAATAAAGAAATTCAATTAGAATGCAATTAAATCATTTTATTATAGATTTTAATAATAATAAATTCTTTTGAAAACCTTGTATTGTTTTTATTATTATTTTATCATAATTAAAGCAAAAATAAAATAATTTTAAAAATGACTTTGATAGTATTTTATTTTCAGTTGATTTTAAAATTGTTATAAAATTTAGTAAAAATAAAACAAATTTCAATATTTTTGAAGTAAATTCTTGACTGTTATGATTTTATATAATTTCGATATAAATTAAAAATAATAATAAAAATAATTGTTAAATGAAACACTAGTTAAGTTTATATCACAAAATGAATGTTATTATATAAAATTTGTTACAGTTAATGGTGATTTTATATTATTAATAATTTATATAAATTATATAATTATTATTATCTTCATTATCTCAGTAATGGTGGGTTACAGAGTTTCGTTATTTGCTTATCCTCATGGTAGCCCTAGTAACGCCACACAAAATGATGCTAACTGCCACTTGGCACCCGTTGCTAGGCAACGTTGGTAATGTGTTCAAGTGGTGGATTGCCCGCAAAAATTGAGTATTATCGCTAGTACTGTAATTGCTCTGACAACCCTCGGGTTCACGAGCTGTCGATAGAAGACCTATGCTCGCTTAGCTCTGTCCCTGTGGAAGTAAATTCATGATCGCATGTGGAGAGATTGCGCTGCGAGTACTCATAATAACATCTGCGTGTAAGTGCCCCTTAAGTAATACTTTAACTATAAGTACGACTATTTTATTGAGATAAACAGAAATATGAATTATCAAAAGTTAATGGGATGGTTTTGATTGTTGAGCAGCTCGGCGTCGAGCACGTTCTTTGCGTCCCGGCCGACGATTTATTGGTTGAGTTGAGGACTGATCTACTGGTTGAGGATTCTTCTGCACCATCTGGGACGGGGCGAATACGAGCGGATAGGTGACCGCTTCCCCCTCCCGGCAAACTGCTAGGGCTACTTCTAGTCCTCGTATTTGGGTGCGCAGGCTCTGATTGAGCTGTCGCTCTTCAGCCCAACCTTTCTGTGCTGCAGATATTCGGTGATACAACATTTTGACTCTTTTCGGATCAGACCAAGTCGCTTTGATCTGTTGGACCTCTCTCGTCAGCTGGAGTATTTGATGGAGGAGATCCGCATTTGTGTTCCGTGCGCGATCTCATTCCGCTTGCAAAATTTGACTAGTGGCCATAACTATAATGGATAAGTTCGTTAAATTTAACGCTAATAATTTATATAATTTAATTTTATCATTATCGTAAACATATCGATTGAAACGAATATTCTTAAACAAATGATCAAACGCAAAGACAGGGTAAAGAACATTTCTTTTTCAATAACAACAAAAAATCAAACTAGTTCGTATTAATCGTTAGTGTCTTTGGAGTTTCTAATTTTCCGGAAATGACTTCTTTCGGCTCTTTCTCGGAGGAACCACAGGGTATGGGCGTCGGGTATCGAGGACTGGGCGAGGTGGGTAGGTCTCTGCGATTCGTCCGGCGGGGATGTCATCTTCTACGTTGGCGAGATACATCCTCGCCTTGACCACCTGTAGGTCCACTTGCTCCTGCACCCGTTCCCATTGGGTGAGGAGATCTCGCGCATTCATATACGTCTCCGCTGCCGGGTATTGTTGTCCGGCGAGTCTGCATGGGTCGCTGTTTAGGCCCAGTACCCTCCAAGTAGTGGGGTACGGCCACTGCTGTTGAATCTTATTGAATATTTCTGGTTTTGGGTGTGATTCCTTCCGGCATTGTTCCTCGGGTAGTCGGGTATCGGTCCATTCGATCGGCATATTCTAAAAACACACCAAAATCAGTTATTGGCATATGGGGATGAAAAACAGTTCATTTAAATATTTCGCTTAGATTATATACTAAACTCACCAGCGACCAGGTTGTTATTATCATTGGGTCTATCACTAGTTAAACTTATCGAATGCTAGTTTTCCGTACCATCTTTCGCGGATTTAATGGGTTGTGCGTCTCTGAAGCTATTTAGTCTACCACGCTTTCATCACGGCACTTCTAGTTTAGTGGTTGCCCTAATTGTGAGACATTGGGAAATTCTACTGCTATATTAACGAGTGAGTCTGTACTTACAAATCTACCGGGTATTAATGTTCGTCAAGTCAGAGTTTGTCGCGCGTATGGTGGTGCTATGTGTTAGAATTCATTTAAAAATTACTGAATACCTAGTATTGAATAATATTTGTTATCAATTGATTCTAAATTTTAATAGAGGTAAGGCTTATCATTTATCGGAGTGGGTTCAATATTTTTTAAATACATAATATCAATTAAAATAGTTTCAAAGTTTGTTATATTTTAAGAGTTGACGTTGAACGCGATAATTTACGATATGGATAAGTGTTACTTTGACTTTAACGTGTCTATTTCCGTAGTGGTGTTTATCGATTTGTATTTACAAGTTGTACGGCATCAACAACACGGCCTTTGGTAAGATTTACCTTAACTTGGGCTTCCGTTTCTACATCCGTTGTGTTTCGAAATGTGCCGCAATGCTTAGCTGACCTTCGCCCTAGATTATCTCACTAGCGTGGGTGTCTACATCCGTTATCTAATGCGAATGCGTTAGTAAATGACATTTGCTCTGTTTATTCGGTACGTCTAATGTCGACAAAAATTTCTAATTCTCGGATTGTATTAGCTTACTAAAATTTGGACTTACAATTTCCGGTCGACTTGTTTACTATTTCGGATAACTTTGGTTCTTAGTTAACTACTTTCTGATATTACCTCGTGGCATCTACTATGGTCGTGCGTGGCGATGAGGCAAATTTGGGATATGTCAGGTACGTCTGTTATTCTTATTTAAACATTTTGTTGCTTAATTTTAGGGAACCAGTGTCTTTAATCTCCTTATGGTATTCCGAGATTATTAAATCGTTTCGAAGAAGGCTTACCTGTTGAATGCATATTTCGTTTCGAATTCGTATTGGGCTTTTATTATATTGTTACGTCATTTTTCGCCTACGAATACAATGTGGATTGTATTTTGGAATTATATAAGTATTTGAATGATGCAGGTTTTTATGAATTTTTCGGGTGGAAGATATTATCATGATCAGGTTCTTAGTAAATTTTAATAATATTGTACTACTATTTTCCCTTATGTAAACGATTCTTATGAATTTCGTGTTGATCGGTTTAGCAACATTAATTCCTTTTAAGCGATTTATTTATTTGGTTTACCTTTGAATGACGAGTCGATTTACGACCTATTTTATTCTATCCTTATACTTTTCATTAGTTCAGCTTCAATCAATAAATTATTTGTAGGTTGAGTTTTATTTCAAATCAATGGATTTTTGTTAGTTTTATTCAATAATTATTTTGCCGTTATTAAATTAAATTACATTAATTGAATCAACGAATTGCTTAGTTTTATCAATGGTTGCCCTACTTTTAGATAATGAATTACCTTATGTTAAATCAGAGGATTAGTTTGTTTTAATCAATAACTACTTTACTCAATGAATGTAATGGTTTTCTACTAATTTACCAGCAATTTCAACTAATTTGTTTCAAATACGATTTTAATTTACTTTTAGTAATACGTTTTATTTAATTTGTTTCAAGATATGCATTTAATTTACTTCTAGCAATGCGTTTTATGTAATTTGTCTCAAAACATTAAGTTAATCTACTTTTAGAAATAAGTTTATTGATTTAATTTACTTTTAGAGATAAGTTCTATTAATATAATTTACTTTTAGAACTAAATTTTATTAGTTTAATTTACTTTTAGAAATAGGATTTAATAATTTAAACAATTTATTAGTTTAATTTGCCTTTAGAGATACGTTTATCTAATACAATTACACCATTTAATTTACTGTTAGCAATAAATTTTAGCTAATTTATTCCAAATTATTAGTTTAATTTACTTCTAGCAATAAGTTTCATCTCACTTATTTCAAGCTATGAATTTAATTTATGTGTAGTAATAAGTTTTATCTAATTTATATGAATTCAATTTACTTTTAGCAATAGTCTAATGATTACAAACATTATATCAACGATTTTCAATTTAATCTATCCCCGTACCCTTTCCCTTTAATAGACCTTAGGCGCATTTTGTGTTTATATTATATTTACTGAGTGCCCACTGGACTACTCGATGTGATGATTTTGAGCCGTGTCTAATATAATTTTAGGTCGATTTTACAGAAATGAGAAACGAGGAAGGAGTCGGAGACTTCTCCCTTATTTCTCGCTTCAGATATAGGGATAATATTGACGTTACGACCCCTGCGTTTCTCAACACTGAGTCTTCACGGGTACATATCATTGGCGATCTTCCACGCACTTACATGCATCTGTACTATGTAGATTTTGCTTTCTTGCGTTATGTGTTGGCTGTGGGCCGGAAAAATTTCGACAGTTTAATTTAGTTTATGAAGATATATAAAGCAATTTATGTATATTAATAATATTTATTAGTTATGAACAAAAATAACATAGTTACCCTTCATTTCCAATCCATAAAATATCATAAAATATCATAAAGTAAAACAAAATTACCTCTCTCCCCACGCCGACGTCCAAGCAGAGCTCTATCGAGTTGCAATGGATGTGACGTGGAAAGAGGGTTCCAACATAAATATTTCTCACCTAAAAGTAAGATTGAATAGACTTCAAAATAATTTCGAATGAAAATATAAATAGTTAAATGGTTTTACAAATGGTTAACAAACGATTTCAAAAATGGTTCTACAAATGGTTAACAAACGATTTCAAAAATGGTTTGAAAAATGGTTAAATTAAATGTGAAAATGGATCAGTATTTATACCTATTTTTCTCGCATGTTAAATTTGATGCAGTAAAACAAAATTCGACCTTGTTATTTTCTAGTAAATTCTATTCTTTAATTTTATTATTTTTTGATTTATTTTTATAATTTTTCATTTAGAATTTTTATTGAATTATTACTAATTCAAATTTTTTGATTTAAGTTTCATTTTAATGAACTTTTATTAATTTTTCAAATTTTGTCGAATTTGTTGTGTTTTCTTGTTATGTTTGTGTTGGTATCGTGCGAATCTTGGTGCGTTTTGTTATTATTTTAATTTATTTTTATGTTTATTATTTTATTTTTAATTCCCTTTTTTTCTCATATTTTATAGGGTTTAATTGGTGTTTAATGTGTTTATTTAAATTGTATGTTATATTTGCGTGTGTGTTTCTGATCCATTAAAACATTCTCCAAGGCCGTTTACGTTCTGGCCCAACAGTAATAAGATAAGCTTTTGAGGCAAAGAATAAATCAAATGAATGAAATATATACTTTGAAACAATGACTTATGTTATTATTTGCTAGTCTGAAATTTTAATTTATACTGATACCAAATAATCACCGTTTTATATTATTATTATTATTATTATTATTATTATTATTATTATTATTATTATTATTATTATTATTATTATTATGATTAATAATATTATTTTTCATAATTAATAAATCACAAGACAAACCTTTATTGTAGGTATAAAAACCCAAAAAGTAATTTAAGTTAAACTTTTAATATTTGCAGCATATCTTATCATTTATGAATAATTTAACTAATTAAATTTACAAACCGTATATAAGCTGACCCTCCAAATTTGGTTGAAAAAAAATGTCCAAAATAGATGACCAGCCGACTTATTAAAAATTATTTTTTGGGTAATATATAATTTATTTCAAATGTAATTCAAATTAATCATTAAATATACTACTATGAAACAATAACTTTCATTTATTATGATTTTTATTAATTAATGCTACTATTCAGAGAAATATTAGGTAGGCCCTGGGATTAAAAATTATATATATATATATATATATATATATATATATATATATATATATATGAAGCTTTAGGACGCTCAAATTCGAACTAAATTTAAAGAATTTGTTTATTAATAATAATTATTAATTAAAGAATATGAAGAAAAAATAATAAGTTTAGTAGAAAAGAAATTTGTTTGGCTGTTCATCTAAATTTCACAGCTAGCAATATCATCGGAAATTTTCGGGGGTGGAAATATATCTGCATTACTATTTGCATTATTGTTTTAAATTTTACGTGCTAAAATGATAAATTTCTTTTATTATATTCTGATAAACTTTAAGAAAAAACTATCTTGGATTTGGTTTATTTTGTCTAATCTATTAAAAAATGTCTTCTAAAAATATCATTTTAAATATAATAAAATATGTTCATAAAATTATTGTTAGCACAACTGACATGATTTTTATAATAAAAAATACATGAATTTCCTCAATTATAAGAACGTCTTCTAGTTTCATATAAATTATTTTAAAGAAAATATCTTCTTTTTTTCAAAACGTTTAAAAATAATGTTTTATAAAATAATTTTAAAATTTTGAAAGGTTATGTGGAAATTTTACTATCTACTATATTTTTATGTTTTATTCATTTTTTCACTTAACAAATAACAAATTTATTGAAAAAAGAAAACGTTAATTTTATAGTTTAAGCTCTAAATTAAATCTTCTCCATAATCAAATTTCAAAGTAAATTCTATTAAAAATAATAATTTAATATTAAGATAATTACTTTTTTTTTAATTTGAGATTCATTGACATACTATATACAGTATTTATCCGTTTTATGATTTATTAAATTTATTTTGACAAAAAAATATTTGTTGATTTTAAAAACCAAAATGATAAAATTAAAAAAAGATTATGGGTTCATAAAAATTGTCCTGTAGAAAGAGAATAGTATTGTAAAACATTCAATTAAAAGCTTTTAGAAATACGAGAACTTGTTTATCTTGCTAACCATTAATTGACAAATATTTCAGTAAACACATTAATTTGTTTACATATTCAAAGTGTTTTAAGCATATATTGTATATTCTGCTGATGTTAATTAGAAAGTAAATAATATCTAAAAATTTAATTATTTTATTCTTATAAAATTTTTAATTTTTAAATTCCATCAAATCTGAACTGGGATGATGAAATTTTTAAAATATTTTACTTTATTGATTTGGTTTTTTAATAAAATATATATAAAATTAAAAGAATTTAAAATTTAAAAAATTAAAATATTAACAATATTTAAATTTAAAAATTACTTTAAAAACACTTTTACAATATTTTACGATATTTATTTTAACTAGCAACTGAAATAAAAATTATGACTTTTGTTATTTATTTATAATTATAATATGCTTTAGTTGTTATATTTATAAAAAGTTAATTGTTTAACTGGATCAACAACCGAGTACATTCTAATAATTTATAAATTGACTATCAGGAATTAGTTATAATTTATTTATGATAAATGGTTATTATAATTAATATTACAATAGAAATTATTATTATAATAATTATTTAGCGAAAAAAATAAATATTTTTTTATAAAAAATGATATCAAAATTTCTATAATAGATCTTTCAATACTTTAAATGTTTTTGTTTTCAATACTTTTTTTAAAATAAATAATGAAAAATTTACAATGATCTATAATCTGAAATAAAGAAAATCATTCATTTTTTGTTTAAAGATTTATGTGAAGACCATTCATTTTGTTTTATTCTGAAGTTTTATACTTTTTAATACTTTAAACCAGTAATGAGCAAACTTTTTAAGCAGCGGACCAAACACAATAGAAACATTTTATATTTTAAAAAATTATAATTAAGCTGTCACTGCTTTTTTAAAGATTTCTCATTTTGCTTAAATATGGATGTACTGATTTTGAGAAGTTTCGAATAAAAAGCTCTTTCAGACTTCCATTGTAGAAAACACCTGTTCAAATATATGGAATTAGGTAAACATAGCACTAAATTTCCGGGCATGAGATATCAGATTTGGAAACTTGATTTTGAGAAAGACTCTAACTTTGGAAGATTGAGACGCAGCTGTTTAAGGTGCCTATTAGATTTTTATTAAATTTGTTTAAGCTGTAAGTTAGTTTCACTATTTTTCAGTCATTTTTATAATACATTCTGAAAATACCCATATCTTTTTCAATAGCATTGAAATATTGAAATCTTCTTTTTAATTAGAATAACGCTTTCTCAAACATTTTTGTAGCTTTTAAACTTGTCTTTCTTCCCTGGAGCCTTTGAATTAATTTTTGAAAGATTAGACAAGTCATTTTTAACAAGCTGGTCAACAAATAAAACAAATTGTATTTAAAATTAAAATACTTGAAATATTTTATGGAAAAACCCACTAGATCGAACAGTTTTTTAATGTTTCGTAATTACATCACGCACACAATTTATATTCCAAGAAGATTTATTTAGAGAATTTGCATGAATAATGCAATATGGAAAGACAACATTGTATGTTTGATTGAAGAACTTAACAAATCAAAGGTTTTCCAAGTTTTTTTAAAAACATGGCACTCTGAATCAATTTTGATTGTTTTTGTGACTTATTTATAGTAGATAATTAAAACAATATATTTTAAATAACGAACAATAAAAAATATCTAAGTATCCAATCAATCTTAGGTCATAAATATAATAAACAAAATCTAATGTAATGTACAAAAACATTTCAAACGTTACATACAAAAATGTTTTCTAAATTCAAACGACTATAATTTGCATATTCAAAGAAAGATTTTTATTTCAAAAGATCATTTTGCATAAATGATAATATAATACAAGTTGGTATGCAAACCTAAAATTATTGACAACTTGTCAGCAATTACTTTGTTCAGATTATGAAATTGCAAAAGTTAGATTTATTTTGGATTTGTTGACAATTCAAAGTTAGCTTATATAATTTTTAACTTAAATTTAATATTTTTATATTATTTACTACATATTTTTGTTTTGTTTCTAATTGCTAATATTTCGAAAATTTATTTAGGATCATTATCTAAACTACATTATTTTTCAATAGACTAAAATACACATGTCAATTCTAATTTTAATTATTTCCATGCTTTTCTCAATATCCAGTTTTTCATCAAGTTTTTTAAATTTGTTTTTATAATCAAACTGAAACCTAAACTAAATTTTAAATTCTCCCTTATTTAAAAATATAAGAAATTAAAATTCAACATAAAGAGCAAACTCGTAATTAGTTACATTAGCAAGTCAGGATTAATTTAAATTAATTTGAACAAGTCAATAAATAAAAGTAAAAACAACCTAAGGAAATTATCTTAATATTTACTGAGAAAATAATACAATGAAATGGGAATATAAAAGTATATAAAATTCTTAATATAAGACATAAAATTTGTTTTTTTAATATTACTTTTTTAAACATACAAACTATAAGAAATAAAAGTATTTACTGACATAAATAAATAAATAAAAAACATTATTTAGTTTGATCAAAGAAAAAATAATGCAAATAATGTTCCTAAAAATATAATGTAAAGGGTTGTAAAAATTATTTTTGAATTATTTTAGGATTTTCAAGAATATTAAAGGAAATAAATTCACAATTAGAAAATAAAGAAATTAAAACAAAATTCAATTATTACCTTTTATTTGGCGCGTTTTAACGTAATAACCTTTCATGAATGGTCAAACGGGTATTATTTAACAACTTGGGTGTTTGTATCATATTTATTAATTAAAGCGAATTAAATGTTTCTGTATGTTTAGTTCGTCTAGTATTTACCAAGTTTGAATTAGCATATGTTAACTACGTACAATTGCGGTACCCGGAGGCATCTTTTGTAAAGGCAGTCACTAGGCAGAGTGTAGCTAATTTTAATTTAGTTTATTTTCATTTTAATTTTAAAGACATTTCGAACTTCGAGTTTAAATTGTTGTAGATAAAAAAGATGATAATTTGCATTTTTAACAAGAAAAAACACCAATAGAAAAAAAAGTTTATATAATATATTATTTAAATGTCTGTTGTAAGTTTTACAAAATATATCAGTTTTATAAAGTTTAATTAAAAAGAACGTTAAACAAAACCATATTATAAAAATAATAATCATAATAATAATAATAATAATAATAATAATAATAATAATAATAATGATAATAATAATAATAATTATAATAATAATAATAATAATAATAATAATAATAATAATAATATTTTTATATGTTTGATCGTAAATAAATAATAATTTATTATTTAAAATAAATTATTTTACAATTATGAATTCATTATGTTTTTGAATTGAATTTTGTTGGTTATTTAAATTAAAATATTTGCTAATACTTTTTACATTTTAAAACAAAAAATTAAGCATACATAAATATTTTAAATACCAGTCAAATAAGGTAGAAAAAAATGAATAAAATATACAGAAATAACTCATAGTAAAACCTAAGTAAACTTGCAATTTTTATACATATTAAAATATTAATTAAGCTAATTTTATTTAAAAAAGTGATGAATATCTTGGTAATGATACCATGTTAGAAAATTAACAAAGGATATAAATATACTTTGTGTTTTGATGTTTTCTGTCACTTTGCATTAGTAATTCCTGTCAAGGTCAGAGAACCTACAAATCGACTTAAGTAATATTACTATTAAGTAATATTACTACTATTAATATTGGTTCTAGGAAAAATGGTACGGACAAAGCAGGATAAAGTAGTATAGCTATTTAAATAGAAAAACAAGTTTTATAAAATCTGTGATGGGTAACTATTCTTTTACTTACAGTATTAATATATTTCTGATAAGAAAAACTTAGCAAGTAACTAGGTTACGTTACCATTATTTAATACAAATGCCTGACGCATTCACTTGACAGTAATAAAAATCGATACAAAAATCTAGACTACTAAAATAAAAATATATGAATGACAATGAATTAATTTGTGTTATAAAAATTAATATCAGAAATCTGAGACTAATTGTTTATTCAGTTATAAGTTTTCGTATATTCTTATGAACTGTTGCAAAGGTCAATGTCAGGCAGCATGTATATTGCACAATTGTAAAAAATTATTATGTTAATTATCTTGGAGTATTTAAGTTAGATCATATATTAATGATATATATGTGTTAGAATAATTTTCTATTACAGATTTTATAACTGAAAAATAAAACTTGTTTTTCCATTTAATTACCTATATTACTTCATCTTGTTTTGTCCATTTACCGTTTTGTCTGGCCATCATTATTATTATAATAATTATTATTTTATTTTTAATTTTTTATATTATTATTTACACATGTAATACAACTGTGATACAATACAAGTGCATGAATAACAAGGACGTGAACATACTTAATTGTGTTTCCCAAAAATATACTTATTGATTTTTCTTATATAATAGGAGTTTTATTCAATTGAAACAGGTGTAAAGGATATTATATGTTTATCTACATGTGGTGCAAATCTCCGACTAATTTGATAAACATTAAATTGACTTGTTAAAAAAATTAACAAAACTCTTTCAACAAATGTGATAATCAAATTTATTTTGCATTATCTTAAAGTCCATATTCAAATATTATATTTAAATTATAATCAAATATTATAAACAAAATACAATGTTCCTCAAAATTTACATAGAGAAAAAAATGTTATGATGAAATAAATAAAAAAAAATTTTGAATGTAGAATTTCATGAATTTCCAGTGAATAATGAAGCAATATCAAATATTTTCATTATTCTGATTTTATGACACTTTTTCTATTAATTAATGAAAACAAGTAATAAAAACACTTTTTCAGTGTAATTTTGACCCAATAGATATTATTGCATCATCACTTTAAAATCTAAATTGGAAAATATTTCTGAATAATATTAATATTTTAATAACCTTTTTCTTACAAGTTCCAAAATTCTTAAATTT
>CM039679.1:284441115-284453615 GCA_022537955.1 Schmidtea mediterranea
TTAGTTTGTGTTTTATATTATATACTAAGTTATCTTGGTGCTGGGTTTTCGTGCTGTATTACTGATGCATTTAAACAATTCTCAAGGCTATTTGTGTTCTGGTCCAACAACTTTATAATTTACCGACATGATCCTTTCTTACCTAATTGAATAGTTTTTTTGTCGAAAAAGCATTAAATTTCATAAAATACTAAAATTTTCCTTTAAAAAACGATTTTTAACCGACTAGATCTCCTTAAAAAATCATAAGTTCGTTTGCTAACCAGTCAATCCTCTTACAATGACAATATTTCCACTTTTTTTATAACTGCTCTTCATAAAAATTTTGAATTGGAAAGTCCAAATAAAATATAAATATTTTGCATTATTTCTATTATACTCAAATATTTTAAAAGTTAGAGATTATTTGTAATTAATTTTCAGTTAGATTTCTATTTTATTTACGACAAATTTAAATAATTAATTGAAACAATCATTCATTTTGACAGTCATTTTCATTATCTTTTAAGTTTATAAAAAAAATCTATCAAACTTAATAATTCATTTTAATTTAAACATAGAAACAACAAATTAAAATTGACAATTTTTCTGATTAATTAATAAAATATTTTGTATCTCATCATTTTTTTACAAGAAAAATAACAAATAATTAAAATTTGTTCTATTTAATTTGTTCTATATGATTCATGAAACACGTAATAATATTTTACTGCATTTAATAATTTTTTCAATTAATTAAAAATGTTATTCAATAAAGATTCAAGGCGTTTGTGTTAGATTTTTCTTAATTATGGGCATCTTTATATATAATTATTCTGCATAATAAATGTAAGGTCCAGTGTACCACAGCGAATTTGAAACCCAATTAGTCAGAATAAAAGTGATTTTTTGGGTGTTAAAACCCCTGTTCAATTATTAAGTCAAAATTTCTTAACCCTGTACTCCAGTGTAATAACTGGCTTAACATAACTC
Organism: Schmidtea mediterranea; assembly: GCA_022537955.1. Taxonomy (NCBI): domain Eukaryota; kingdom Metazoa; phylum Platyhelminthes; order Tricladida; family Dugesiidae; genus Schmidtea; species Schmidtea mediterranea. The sequence continues at coordinate 284,442,088 of CM039679.1, forward strand.
CAAGTATCTATTTAAAATTACTATTTAGTTTCAAATTTTTTTGAAAGTTAAATTCTTTAACTCATCAAAGTTCACGAAACAGCTTTTGTATTTTTCAAAAATAAAAAAATTTCAGTAGCATCATCAGCATTTAAATTTATATCCCTTTCACTGCCAAGCATATTTGACGTTGATATTATTTATAATTTTAATTGTTGTTTTAATTATTGCTTTAATAATTCTAAAATATAAGAGTTTCGATTACGGAAAGTGCTACAGCTTTAAAAGGAAAGTTAATGCCGGTCACGGATTGGCTGTCATTGTTTTAATGAAATCCTCTTTTATTTTAAAGTAATTTAAAATTTTTCAAACACATGTTCAATATACAAAATTATATAGGAGTGACGCTCGGAGGAAACTGTTAAAGGATTAAAGGATAAAAGACCCTAAAGAATTTTGGGAATTTTCATTCTTCAAGACAGAAAATACTTTAATAAAGAAAACCTCAACTGAATTTCATTAATAGAATAAAAATGTGTTTTTTATAATTGCCTTGGGGCCTTGTGATTCGACAAGCTAATGGTCTACTGCTTTCCACCACAATAAATAATGTTTTTAAAAGCATTTATCTTAATGAAATGTTACACACATGCAAGCTAGCAAAATGAAATATTACCTACGGTCGTGCCGCTGTGGGTCTCCTATCGTCAGACGATCTGTTGAGGGTCGGCTTAAATATTATATATTAGAAGAAATATTAAAACAAGTAAAAACAAGACTTATTGAAAATTAAGATGAAATGGCAAAAATTATGAAGAATCTAAAAGGTATTAGAAATTAATAAATAAAATTTCATTGAAATGTAAAATTTTGTTTATAGATTATAGACGTGTTTTAATGATACATAGTAGAACACAAGAAAATTATTGATCATTATTATAAGGAAAACTGATATCTGATGAAATTTTTAAAGTTTCATTTTATAAAAATATTTTAAATTGAATTAGAAATGTTAAATTTAAAAATGAATTATTTTATTTTGTTTAAATAAGAATAATAAAAAGAGATAGGTAATTTTTGATTGAAATCAAATTTATGGATTTAATTACTGAAAGGCGGAACTCCTAACATGGTGGCAGCGGTAAACACGGAAGCAATCACTGAAAGATTGTTACCGAAAGTATTCTGCCAAGATGATGATTTGGAAACATTCATCAGAAGATGCGAAATATACTTTAATGCTAAGGGCGTCACACAGAAGATAGAGCAAGAACGTTTAACGACGTGTATTATCGATGAAGATCTTTTAGAAAGTCACGAAAAAATCTTTCAAGAAAGGAGACGAATGTCAAGGAAGATTACCAATGGCATTTGATTACGAAAGAGATGTAGTCAAAGACCTGGTGGACATTTTGTTCGACAATAAAGAATTCACGAAAAAGAAATTAACTGCAAAAATGCTAATATGGTGTGTGGATAGTAAGGAAATGAAGAAAGAAGTGATCCCACGGAAAATAAAAAGTACAGAAGAGATAAGGGAAACACTAATCCTGGTGGATAAAGTGGAGAAACGGAGAGAATAAATAAATGTTGTGAAGAGTTACGCGAGAGCGGCTTACCCAGGGACGCAGAAATGGTTACGCAACCAACAGAAAGGTCAAGTAGATAAAAACAAGCCGAAAAGAACCCGAATGCTGGTTATGCCACAGAATGGGTCATACAAAAATTAACTGTCCGAATAACCGAAAGATAGAATGTCGGACATGTCACAGAAACTGGCATATAAGCAGAAATTGTCCAGATAAAAAAGCGCCAAAATATTTTGGTTGTGGGAAAGAGGGGCATATAAGAAGGCTATGCCAGGAAATTAAGTGTAAAAGATGCGCCAGAAATGTCATAGAGCCGAAGAATGTTATACATGGTTGAACAACAGAGGAACAACAGAAAAGTAAAGGCCAACTGGAAACAGATACGGTAGAATAAACAGAATCGATGACGAAGAATAAGAATTGTGTGTGGAGACAGATGAAGAAGTTTTTAGTAAGCCGTACCCAAACAACAGGGCTCCGCCAGTAGAAAAGTTGATGGGATATTCTCAGGGGGCCGAAAAGTGGGATAATCTAGGAAAGGTAAGCGAGAATGTGTACAGATTCTTAAGGAGAGAAAGGTTTGAAGGATAGATAGAAAGAATTGGAACGATTGGTATGACACAGGCTGTAGAAATTACGTATAACAAGCTGCAAGGAAGGCCGAGTGTAACAGTAAGAATAAATGGGGAAATTTTTTAGTGTCTATTAGGCACAGGGGCAAGAATCAATTTGATGAGTTCGAACTGTTTTAACAAATTCAGATGACAACAATTGATGAGAAGTAATGAAAAGTTACTTTGCGAAAACGGGAATACGTTGGAGATAATATGGAGAACCAAAGTACAAGTAACCATTGGAGATATGTCTACGGTAGAAAAAAGTGGTACCAGATTTGATTGGAGGAGTGGAATTGCAAGAGGCGTTTGGATATGGGTTATCGAAAAGGAAAGATCTCGAAGTTGCGGCAAAGGATAAGAACTATATCTGTAATATTGAAGCAAAATATGGCAGGCAGGCAAATGATGGTGAATGGTTTGCTCGAGCCTTGAAAAGTCTAAAGATCAAGGACGATAGACAGTACTGTTTCAATATAATGCCGTTCAGAATTGCAGTATGTCCCAGGAGATGATGACTAAGGTAATCGGTAACATTGTGGAGCAATGGTATATTTGGACAATATATTAATTTATTCGAGCAGTAGAGAAAAACTTTATGAAATAATCGACGAAGTGCTAGCATCTATTGGGGAAGCTGGACTAAAAATTAACGCAGAAAAGTTCCAAATAATACAAAGATAAATTTAATTCTTAGGACACATAACAAACAAAGTCGGGGTATGGACAGATCGTTCTAAGATTGAAGCCATACAAAATTTTGGAAAACCAAATTGTGTAAAGAAATTTTGTAGGTTTTTAGGTATTTGCAATTATTACAGAATATTCATAAATGAGTATGCAAAGAAGGCCAGAATGTTAGAACAACTATATAGTGGTCCGAGTAACAAGAAGTTGGAATGGACAGAGGCAACGAATAGTGTGTTCCAGTGATTGAAGGTAGCATTCACGATGGTACCGATTTTATGTTTTCCAGATTTGAAATTGGAGTTTACCTTGGATACAGATGCCAGTTTTGATACCATTGGAGCGGTACTTTTACAATGAGATAAAGATAGAAATGAAAGGGTAATTGTGTACGGATTACATTCAATGACAAGCCACGAGAAAGGGTATTGTATTACAAGGAAGGAGCTACTAGCAGTATATTATTTTTGCATGCATTTTAAACACTACCTCTACGGAAGAAAATTTAAGCTTAGAACATATCACAAAGCCATCACATTTATGATGACAACAAAAAAACCAATCATATCACAGTTCCAAACGTGGTTCAATTATTTGAGCAGTCTGTACATGATTGACGAATACAGACAGGGTGTTAATCATCAAAATGCTGACATGGTGTTGTTGGTCGTACTGGGGAACATATTTTCCAGAATACTCATGCCGTGATGACGTATCCATCCTCTCTATTTCCTAGGGTCGTTTCTCCTCCCATACAACGCACGATTTGGATAAACTGCCACGTACTCATGACCTAAATCATGTTTGTACTGGACGCAACAGCCGAACTCCCAGTCACTTGCTGCCGATGGAAGGTCTTACGCATTTTACTCTGAAGTCGTAGCATCAGTGAACCCTGGTCTTACCTCGTTTCGGGGCCGACAATCGTCAGAGTTCCTTTTGTAACCACTCCTACCATTCGTACTACACCGTTCCTCAACATCCCTTCTCTGGATGATTACTATTGTCTTACTAACGTTATTTAACAGTATTTATAATTAAATAATGATATTAGAAGAAAATTCAAAATTCGAAGATTTATTGATATAGCTAAAGAGACATATAAGATGGTTAAGAAACAAAACTAGACAAGAATAGAGATGGACTATACACTGATTAACGCAAGTTTCGGAAAAAATGTCATCACTTCGATGATAGTATTTGAATAATTTGTGTGAAGGTGGGACCGATTTGCTAGAAAATTGGTCGATACGGAGATGGATTGACATTGATGTTAAAATCCACACGAGTGGAGGGTCCTGGTTCATCGGGATGAGGTAGACATCCAGGTACCCTGCTAGTTAGAATGGCAATTTTGCTGGGATCTAGACCCAACCGCTCTAGAGATTGGTTTGCCACCGGAACTTCATTTTCATCATCCACTAAGTTAATGTGGATGGATCTGGCCGGTGAGTGAAAGGTGACGCTGGGGGCATAAAGCACATCTGCCTCAAGATCAGGGAACTCGAACTCCTGATACGGGGGCGGAAGATCCTGGATAGAATAAGGAGCACCGATTGGTTCCGTCGAGCTGAGGAGGTTGGTTTCTCTACGACGTCGTTCGCGACGGCGACGATTTCGATTGAGTCGTCGTATGGCCGCTCTTGTACTTGGTTCGACCACGGGAGTTTGTGGATGTTCCGTGACCGCAGAAGCCGGTACCGCATGAACAGGAAGAGGTACCTTCAAGAGGAGATGTTGCGCCTGAATGATGTTCAGATTCCGGGCCCAGATGCTCCCAAGAATACGAGCCCGAAGTTCGGCATCTGTGAAAATTTGTCGGAGCGTTGCCCCCTGCTCTTTTATCAAAACTCACTGACTGCGAGATTTGACAATCAATTCGTCCTCGCCCGAGACAGGCGAGATATCTTTTGATATAATTTCTTAGCTGCGTCTGGCGAGAGCCACGTTCCTTTCACTTTTCGGTACTTGTCCTGGAGAGCTGCGTGGTCCTTCTCCAACTGTTCCAATCTTTGCCGAGTTGCAATGATTGATGGGGATAGTCGTGGGATTCTTGGCAGATTAGTAGGACTGGTCATCTAGATAAGAGGTATAACTAAAAGGAAGTAGTAGAATATTGTTCTATTTCAGCAAAGCCTCTACACCTATCAGGGAGAACCAGAGTTGAAATTAAGGGTTTCGATATAGGAATTCCTAGATGTTAGATCGACATCGGTGTCGAAGAATATTAGTCCCCTTCATACTCTCTTTTATGAGTGGTTCTAAATGTAGATAGAGGTATCGGTAATACTATTACCAAATTTTTATTCTGTGTAATTATTTTCATGCTGCGTCAGAGAATATTGATGCTAACAAAGGTAAGGCTGACAGTTAGAGTGTGGTTTTGATGACAATAATGTGGTAATGTCGATGATAAAATTTACACCTTGAGCGATATTTAGGGAATTAAGGTTCGTGATAACATTGATAATAATAATAATTTTCTTATTAATACTTATATATTTAACGGTGCTGTCAACATTAATATCAATAATTGTGGTAATAAAGCAGTGATGATTCTAATAATGATTTTAGTAATCATAACTAAAATAGTCCTACTAGTATTGGTATTATGAATAATAATTAATGATAATACTAATAATAGTATTACTAATAATAGTAATAAAAATAATAATATTAATTAATGGCGAAAATGATCATTAACAATTATACAAAAGAAACGATAACGATGAATTTAACTACGGCGATCGATAATGACTGTGTTAGCAAACAGTGGGAGAGTATCAATAGCAGTAGATTAACGATGGCAAGGGAGATTTTTGCGTATGTATCAGTAGTGTTGTGTTGCCAATGGTGATGAAATTGTCTTACTGTAATAGTATCAGCGGGGATTCTATGTATCGTTACCGAATAAAAGTTATAGTGCCACAGTTTCCAAGTGACGAATGCCAACGCTGCTGGAGATTCATTTCTTATTAATTTACCGAGGAACTATAATATGGCTTATCAACTTTATTCCCCCTTAGCTTGGATCGATATTTTTATTTACCCGGATGATTAGACAATTCAGGATCATTGGTGTCGTTACCTGGCCCTAATTTGCTAGTTCAATCTACATCTCTGCTTCGCTGGATTTGTGTACTATCACTGTGCTGTTCGAAAGAAGATAAACCTCTAGATGGTCGAAATTCAAGGTTCCATGATGATCATGCTCTACTTATGGAAAAAAAATACAGATATTTTGATAAGCAGCATTTTGTGTCTATGCATATGTGCTTGTTGATGGTAATAAATGCCTACTTTCTTATATTTTTTCGAATAAATGTCCGACACTTCACTTTTTATTGATTTATTTCGTTATTAATTACTTCTAGTCTATGCTTATCCCTTCTGCCCGGTTTTACTCGTATTATCATTCGAGGCAAAGAGAAATCATCCTATGAGATCGCCACGCAACCTTTCCTAGTTCCCCTACCTGTAGTTGGACTTCCCGTAATTTTAATTTCTGCTCGTTCCGGCCACTTTTCAGTAGCCGCTACGAGGCGTTCAACGATGCACTGCGTGGAGGTGCTGTGCAATTGCCAGACCCTACTGCGTACTACAGAGGTTAAAATGAGGCGGACCCACGAGCATAACTGAGGAACGTAATCCGCCAGCCGGCCCTAGATCGGCCTCATTGAAAGCTTTTAAAATACCGTATATAAATATTGATTTTAAATGGTCCTCGTATATTACAAATAAGATAATATATATGTATAGAATTATAAGAGTATTAATCAAAGACATTATGAACGATTTTTATAAACATAAAATTACATTAACATAAAAGGAAAATTTACACATAACAAGATCCTTACTTTCAAAAATTCGTCGTGAATGATTTCAATAATTGCAAAGTTTTAAAAAGTATAAGTTAAAAATAATGAAATTTGTCACTGTATATATATTGTTTTCGTGCGTGTGTGCGACCAATGAGCGGTTTTTCGCCATTTTTAGGGCTTTTTAATTATTTTATTAATTTTAAACTATTTTTATTATTTTTTGTGCATTTTCCTCTATTTTTTGATATATAATTTATATTATAGTTGAATTTTATTTTTATTATTATTTTCTTATTTTTTAGCCCAAAAGTTTGTTTTCTGGTCGCTGATTTTGCCTGTGTTTTTTCTAAACCTTATTTTGCAAGGTTTTGCAGTTTATTTTATTTTTCATATGTCTCTCTCTGCAGCTGTAGGCTTTTCTAATGATTTTAATTAATTATTTGTTTTTATTTAATTTTGATATATTTTTAATTTGTTTTAATTAATATGTTTTTATTGATTTTTAGTATCTTCTTGTGGTGCGTGCTTATGTACGGTGACTTATTTGATTACTTTTAGTTTTTGTTTTAATTTTTATTAACATTTTTGTTTAAATTGTGGCTCTGAGCCCAACAGTGTCAAGTATTAAGTGTGGTGCATGTGTTCAGTGTCAGACGGCTCACGAAGATGCTAAAAAAGGAAAATTAAAAACAAAACTATTAGACTCAATTAGAGATAAAAGAAGAGGCAGCAGTCCTCAAAGAAACTTTGCTAAAGAAGAAGAAACAAATAAGAAAGTGAAGATACCAGAAAACAAAATAGAAGATACGATACGGGACATACATAGACTATTGTGTCATGTCGGAGTAGAAAAGATTATATGAAAGATATATATATGCTACTTTACGGGACAGAAGGAGACGGATTGGGTAGAGATCCTACCAGAAGTCGAATTCACATTAAATGCGACCAAACAGAAAACGACAAGAAAAAGCCCGGCAGAGATGGTTTTTGGGGAAAAGATTAGTATGCAAAGCTGGTATAAGTCCAAAGAAAGACAGATAAAAGAAGAACTGGAAGAACAAACAAGAAGAGGGTTCAAGGTTGGAGAAGATGCATTAATAAAAGTAGAAACTTGCAAGCCAAGCCAGATATGAGGGACCATACAAACTGATCGAGAAAGTCCATGACAGACGTTATATCCTAAGAAACAAAGATGGTAAAAAGATCGATGAGGAAATTTTAAAGTTTTATTTTATAAAAATATTTGAAATTGAATTTGAAATATTAAATTTAAAAATGGAAAATGAATTATTTTATTTTGTATAAATAAGAATAATAAAAAGAGAAAACCTTTATATTGAAATTAAAATCGGAAGACCTTATATCGGTCATCTTTAGAACCTACTAGAGTATTAATATTAGCAGTCTTGTTGACGTAACTCACTATTATTTACATCAGTGGTCCCTATCGACCCTAGGGGGTTCATGGGATTATTCAATGGGTTCTTGAAAAATAAAAATTGATTTTGGGATCCTGTATAATATAAAATAAATAGTGACAAGTTTTTATTATAAGGAAAGGAAAATAAATAACAATGAATAAATTAATAGAGAATTAATACTTTCCTTACGTAAGTATATTTGAATAAAATTGATATCTCTTAAATCTATTTAAGAAAAATTATATTATTGTTTTAAAGGATTAAAAAAATTATATATCACAGTTATCAGTACAGTAGTATTAATGATAATTTAATGATTCTTTAATGATTAACAATAATTATTATTATTAATGATTCTGTAAGAGAAGTTAGACATATTGTGTTTAATAATTTAATTATTAATAATTTAATTAAAAGTTAGCTTAATATTTTAAATTTTTGTCTATTTTGTTTGATTCCGTGAATGTTTATAATTACTGTATATCCCTATATTATTATATTCTGTTATCAAATAATTTTGAATTATTTATTATTTATATATATATTTGCCTATATTTTTTTCTGTCCCATTTAGATAACAGTATGAGTGAGCTGAAGGAAAAATGAAGTATGGCTTTATTCCATCACAAGGAAATAGTACTTTACCTTTCTTTCTTCTATGTACTAAAACGATGTAAAAAGATTCAATGAAACCTTCTAAGCTTAAGGAACATTTAATAAAAATCCATAGTGACAAAAAAGATAAGGATTTGAAGTTTTTTTCAAACAATCAAAGAAAAATATTTAAAAACACCGACATTGCAAGAACTTATGAGGTCAACATCTAAGAGATGACGATTGAATACTTGCTTTTTATAACATTTCTTTAATGATGGTGAAGTCTGGAAAGCCGCACACTGAAGAGCTTATTCTAGCAGCTGTAAGCCAGGTAATACAAACCATCTTTTGATATTATAAAAAATTCCACTGAGTAATAAGGATCGACAAAATGCTTCAGAGTAAAGGAAACTCTCTATCTGACTACTTTAAAACATCTGAATTCTGTATACAGCTTGACGAGTCAACATTACCAGGAAATGAAGCTTTGCTTTTAGCTTATGAAGTGGACATAAATACACTCATAACATTCCATCAGGTTCATTCAAGCCATTAATTTATTTTGTATTTTAAAATAAAAGTTATAATTTCAATAAATACTTTTTCAACAAAATGTTTTATTTATATTTTATTTTTATGTCACCATTTACCATTCAAGACAGCAAAATTAACATTAAAAATTTTCCATTATGCTTTTGTTTAATTTTTTATTGTTTTTAATAACTATTCTTCCGCGCATAAGTATCGATCAAAAAATATATATCCTTACTTAAATATAATTAACCGATGAAATCTACTCAATTGTTAATAATTTTTAATTTAATATAATAGTAATTAATCCACTCTTAAAGCACAATTGATTTTCAGTAAATATTTTCATCTTTTAAGTATGTTTGTTGATCATTGAATAATTCAGACTCCATTTATTTCAAGTATTTCACAATATTTAATTGATATTTCATCTCATCATTGAGAAATTTTACCGAATAATTTATTATAAGCAATTCTCGATTCACTGAATATTTGTTAGCTTCAATTCATATTTTCTCACTTTAATGATTGCTTTCCTCTTTAATGAATATTTTCTCTCTTCAATGAATATTTTCCTCTTCGATGTATATTTTCTCCATTCAAAGTATATTACCCTTGTAAGTTATTAATATATCAATTGATATTTCATCTATTTAGTAGATATCTTTAGCTATCCCACTGTTTTCAGTAATTTCAACTATTTTAGTCACTTAATGTACTATCTCACCAATATTACTTCTTCACTGAAAATTTTCTTTATAGAATATAATCTCTATAATTAAAATTCCATTTGTTGACTTGTTATTTTCAATGAAAATTTAACTAAATAAAATACATCTTTCAATAGATTAGGTTGTACTCGACAAAAATAAAATAATTTTAGGCTATGTGTAAATCAATTAGAGCTTTTAGGGAAATTTTATGATAATTTAAGTAATATTTAGTTTTACGAGGAATTTATTTTAGTAAATTTTAATCATCTTTGTGAATTTTATGGTTTTCTTTTGAATTTTAATGGATTTAAAGTTTGATTAAGTTTTTAATGAAATTATTGAAGAAATTAGGGTAAATCTATAATTTTAGAAACAATTAATTTCTTCTTAATTTATTAGATTTGACTTGATTTTAAGATTACTTTAAATAAAAATTAAATTTAGGATCAAAATGTTTATGAAGCATCTATTTAAGATAATTATTTAACAATTAGAATCCAATTTTACTGATAGATTTTGAATAGTAAATGATATTTTTATTATAATTTTATGTTCTATTTAAATAGTTGATTAAATCAGATAATTTTTAAAAATATTTTAGTGAAACCTAAAATTTTAATTGATTTTACAGTGTAAAAAAAATGGTCAATAATTACTTTCATTTTCAATTCTAGTATTGATTTCATGGATATCAATCACAAAAGTAGTATAATTTAGAGATTTTTAAGGGGATGCTCAGTGTGGTTATCAGTATACTTATGCAAATCATTGAATTATCTCTAATGGTTGACTGGAAATTTTTATTGAATTTATACTTGATTTACTGATTAATTTTAATGAGCAATATGATATATATTTTGTGATTTTACAATAATTTAATTTATGTGGAAAACATAGATTTTATTCGATTTAAGTCATTTTTGATGAATTTTTTAATTGCTTGAAATTGTTGCCAGAACAAAATTGTGGTGATTTTCGATGGAAAATGATGGGTATTAATAACAATTTTGTAATACTTTAAAGAAAATTAATTTTTATTGGTAAAATTCAAATTTTTATGATAATTTTAAGGGAATTTGATTGGTTGAATACATATAGTAAATATGATTCGAATGATGGATTTTTTAAGGATTAGAGTCGGTTAAACATAGATTTCTAAAGAAATTTTAACTTGTAGGTTTTGAAAAAAATATGTATATTATTGGTGCAGTGGGGGGAAATGTTATTTCAATGGAAATGATTGGTTAAGAGTAAATTTTATGATATTTTAAGGAAATAATCGATTAAGAACAAGTTTGTTTTCATTTTTAAGGGGTTGAGTTGGTTGAATATCTGTGTTCAAAGGGTAAATATTTTCTAAATGGAAAATATAGATGAGGAATTTATAATATTTTTAGGGGATTTGTTCAGATAGATATCAATATGTGTGTAAATCTTTTGAGAGAGTGTAAATATTGTCAATTAAAGAGAAATGATTTGTTAAGAAGAGAATTTATGATCTTTTAAGGGGAAATGATTGGTCATGAGATGAATTCTATTGTAAGGCGATTTTAAGAAATTTATTCGGTTGAAA
>CM039679.1:284458615-284866049 GCA_022537955.1 Schmidtea mediterranea
AAAAAGCAGTATTAAATCATAAGTAATATTATTATTATTACAGTCTACAATAATGATATTGCCTGTTGATTCACTTCCTTTGCGGACAATAAATAACAAAATTATGTAAATAGTTATATACTAATGTAAATAAATTATTGACAAAACCGCTGCGTAAACAAATAAAAAACTCTGTAAAATTTCCTCCCATTCAAAATACTGGGGAAAATCATAAATTATGAAGCAACATTATATTTACATTTACTTTAAAGTTATAACTACTTATATTATTTTCTATTGAAAGTAATGAGGAATAATGGAATAATTGCCATTTTAATGCCAATCATAATACTTTTTCTTTTCTAACATTTCCAAATAATATTATTTATTTACTAATGTATTAAATACATTGGTAATTCACACTCCTGATCATTTAAATATAATGGCAATCTCACTCATCTGATACGTACCCATATGATTTTTATTTCTCGGGACAATGGAAGATTATGATGTCAAAAATATCAGTGTATACTGTAGGTGAATTGAAAAATGTTGTCAAGGCATACGACAAAAGTCTGAAATTTTTATGTTACAATAATAAAGAGTAATAAAGAGTACTATGAAACATTGTTGGATACGTTGCTTCGACCATTTCGAAGGTATTGCAAAAGTCCACTTAAATCAGTATGGCGTTCATGCATACAAACAATTATGCTAACCGATTTGACAACGATTGAAGTTTCTAATAATTCTTTCAAAAAATAAAATAATTTTCCCAGGATATTGATAGTGCTCCAAAAATCTGTTGTTGTTTTTTTATTTTTTTCATTTTGCTTTTGTTTTGTTCGGTTTTAAAGTGTGCAGGATAATTTATATAGTTAAAATTAAAACAATGCGATTTTAATTCATGACAAATTTGTTTTCATATCTTTGGTACACACTGTACACCTTTCCAACAAATCTGCACGCAAATACATATATAAAAACACTTGGCTAAGTAAAGTAATAAATACTTAAAATTTCACAAAAATATCAAATTATAGACAAAAATGTACATTGTACATCCGGGCAAGAATCCCGGGATTAGAACTGCAATTCCGGGATTTCGGGATAGCAAGCCCAACTGGAAAGTGGTCTCAATAGGAATATCAAAACGTTTATGGATTTTGTTTACTTACGTAATTACCAGTAGTGTTATTCAAATGTTGATCCAAAAAATAAATTATTAATAATAATATTTTTTAAAATGACTATATTAAAGTAAAAAATAAAATTACACAATAAAAAGACTATATCATATCAAAATAATTGGTACTTTTTTGATAACGCTAATCAGTTAATTAGAATTATGATTAAATTAAAAATGGAATCTTCCAAGATGTTAATTTATTTAAATCACTATATTTAAAATTTCTAAAATACAATGAATATTTTTGCATTGTATGAACTTAAGAAGACAAGACAAGGATTATTACATTTTTGCCAATCAAACCACTTGATTCCCCTTCACAAACAGTTCCAAAGATGTAATAATAATATGCAAATAGTTGAGACCAATATAAATTATTTTGGATTTTGCTAGCGTTGCCCTAGGCTTTGCAGAAAAGAACTCAGTGTTGAACTGGCACATTTTTTGAAGGTAGCAAATTGCCAGTCAAAGAAATAATATATTTTTGGGAATATGACGAGTGCGCTTTTTAAAAAATTAAACGTGAACTACGGTGGCATTCACAGGCAATAGTAGATTGACGATTGTATTTGCAAGAAATTTGCAGTTTGAGATTAATGGTTATGAGTACAAAATTAGGTGGTCCGGGACATGTCATGCAAATAAACGAGTCTCTAACAATTCAAATTATACGATAAACTTTATTTCAAATCAAAGACATCAGTGTAATATGCTTTACGCGATTCGGATTTCGGGAATTAAATTGCTCTTGAACCTTTGCTTCAAAAATGGTGACGTAATCTATGATTTTTTTAAGTTTTGAAGTTGCGTAACAATCGATTTAAACAAAATTTAAAGGTACGTGATGGTAGACTGTAACACGGCAATCATTTCTATGTAAAAATATTATAAAAAGTTGTGTATTAGTGATGTAATCACGATTTATTTTTTCAATATTACGTAATCATAAATCAAAACAGAAAAAAATCTTTGTAAAACTTTTTAAAAATCCAATGGGGACCATTACTTTTTCAATGATCTGAAGTGCATATTACTACCTATTTAGGAATTATAATAATATCACTCACTGGTTCAAATTTCATGAAACAAGATTTTATTTTTTGCACATAATTTAAAATGATATTTTTTTTACGAATTTATGAAATTAATTTATGAATTAGCATTCTTTATTTACTATAATAAACTAAATTAATATGTTTTGATAATCCTATTCAGACCACTTTGGAGTAATTTTATTTTATTTATGTTTACTTTAGTAATTTTGTTCAAATCAATTAACAATCCAATAATTTCATGTATTTTAATTTTAGATTAATGTCATGTAAATGATAAATATCATAAAGAAATTTCATAGATTAGCATTTTTAAGACATATAAACCATTATAGTAAGAGTAATATTAGTAATTTAAAGTTACCGGTTCTGTTTCCGTAACAGTTACAGATGTCAGTTTCTGTCGGTATCAGTGAGAGGTTTAAAAATATTGAAAGTGCTTGCCCACTATACGTGTGCTAGCGAGTGTGGAATAACTGCAGCCTGCACAATACGTGTAGGTGTGAGGAGATATTAAGTGTGTATAGTCTCTATATATGTTTACGGATGTGCAGACAGTACGTCTGTTGACATATTCGATAATTAACAGTTAGAAAGTAATAAGTATGTATTCATAAGTCTATGGGTAAGTTATGACACAGGAGGTCGATTATTGTGTAATAGGTTATGTCATAATAAATATTTAACAAATATATATTTAGTAATTATTTATCGTTTTTCATTAATAATAAAGTTATATCTCAACAACCATATAAAAATAAAGCAAAATTTGCCCTTTATTTATTACAAATAGTAACAGAATACATCACATAGCGATCCACATAAAGGATATTAAACTACAAATAGTTAATCAAGGAAGAGCATAGTAGAAAATAAAAACGTCAAATTTATAAATCATATCTAATAAAGTAATTGTCAATAAATGAGGGTATAAATTGAAAAAAGATAGTTTTAATTAAACAATTGATTTAATTATTATTTAATTAAATGGTTTGAATAGAATTACCGACATGATTTATAGTGTAATTTTAATTGATAGTTACACAGGAATAAAATCTGATTTCTATTTCTTGATCACATGCAAAATGAACTAGTTTTCTACAAATAAAATAATTCAAAAAATGATAATAATTATAATAAATATTGAATTTAAGTTTCAAATATCATAGAATATAAATTTAATATAATTTTTTATTTATTTCAACAATGACCTATTTTCATAATTTTTTTCCTTTTCACAATATATCAGTATTTTTTTAGTATTTTCACTGAAATTCCCACATATCTTTTTCAATTGTTTGTGCCAAAAGTTCGTGTTAAATATAAATTAAAATATTGTAAGTTATATATTAAGTAATATATATTAAATTTCATTTCTCTTTTTGCTTAATCTGAAAATAAAAAAATTCTATTATTAAGGTAGCTAATTAAATTAAATGCATGTTGTTAACATCAATTATAAGGTCTCATTACTATGTATTAGAAGAAGATTTAACTTTATTCATAAGGTGTTTTTTAAAATATATTATTTAAACAAAAACAATTTTCCAATCTAATATATGTGGGGAATTTTCCTAAATATAAATAATATTCTGAGCAATGTAATTATACAATTTTAATATACTACAAACATACGAATATTTAATAATATTTTTAAATACCTCTTACACCCCCTTTTAAAATCTATCTTTAGTTTTTAAATTCTTTAAACCATTCAACATTTCTTGTTTTTAATTTTCCTGTTGGTATTTTTATCACGTAGTTTCGATCATGTATTTTCTCAATTCTTTCACAAGGACCATTATATCTATTATCATCCTTTGTTACATCTTCTTTAATTCATATCTTATCACGGACATCGAATTCGCGATTAGTTCGAAATTCATTATTATAGTATATTTTCATTTCATTCTTTTATACTTGCATTTTAATTATTTTTCTTTCTCTATTTTTTTTTCAATATACTCTTCCGTATTTGAATCTTGATTGTCGTTTGACGGCTATTCTTTATATATTTTTTCCTAAATATAAATAATATTCTGAGCAATGTAATTATACAATTTCAAGATACCACAAACATGCACATATATAATAATATTTTTAAATGCATCTTACAGTATATATCTGAAACGTTTACAGTATATATTCGTGAATACCTTTAATAAATTTGATTCATAGTCAAATTTCGTAGAAAATATTAAGTATATATTTCTGTTGATATATTGAAATAACTGTTTTAGTAAAATAATTTATTATTATTGTAATTTTATGATTGCAATTGTTAGTTTATTCCAGCATTGGATTAACTATAAACCTGCAATTTGTGTATAATATTCACGAAAATCTTCGCGGCTATGTAGAAAATAAACCAATGTACAATTAACTCAAAATTGTGTGCTTTCTTGTGATTCTCATTGATCTGGACAGAACTGGGTGTATTTCACAGTTGTTCGTGGTTTTTATCGTATTCCACTAATAAGTATGTCAGTATAAATCGGTCAGTGTACATATTTTTCTGATTATATCAGACTAAATTGGTTTATGAATATAAAGAAAAATTGAGAAAAAAGCGGCATGATATTGCCAGTTTCAAAATTATTAACTGCTGAAGTATAAATTTATAAATAATTTATACAAACAATCAGCTAAATGGCTAAATCAGCTAAAAGGTGCACGATGGACCTGTAAATAATTAAATATATTTGCTAAAGTGTATTCTGTACAAAATATCACCGATTATATAAACTATTTTATGCGCACCAATCAACGTTTAACAACTCTAATTTTATATTTTTTTAATTTTCATTTCATTTAAACATTTTTTTGTTAAATATTTTGAGATAAATTATTTTTCAATAATAGGAATGCATAAATACTTATTATAATATTAAAATAAAATTAGAAATGACGCATTTAAAAATATTAAAATTTTTTTAAGAATTCTTAATTTTTAAAATTAATAAAATTAACTAAAAACTTATGTTACTAGATCTTATGAATAAAATAAAATACTTACATAGATTTATCACTAAACCTTTACGGATAGAATCTACACTCTATTCATTAAAATGTTGCTATTTCTGTGACCATGGGAATGTTGCTGGTTATGGTTATCTACCCATTCCTTATTACGCTTTACCCATTCCTGAAATAATTATGAATCTTATTATTTTTAATATTATTATTATTGTTATTATTATTAAAATTCGTGAATACCTTAAATAAATCTGATTCATAGTCAAATTTTGTAGAAAATATTATTATTATGATTATTATTATTATTATTATAAATATTATTATTATTAATATATTTATTAGAATTATTCATTTAAAAACAAAGTATATTTACTTAATGGCAGGATAAAAATCATAATATTTAATTAAGTAAATAAATAAAATCTATATTTGCATTACTTACAAATAAAAGTAGTTAAAATCTTTCTAATTTTGATTATTACATATTTGAAAACTGTTAAAGTTTAAATACTATGTAAAATCCAGAATAAGTTTAAATTATTAACTTTCTCGTTTTTAGAAATTAATATATTTTTATTAATATTTATTCTTTTCAAATAAAATATTTTAGTCAAATTTAAAAAATTGATAACATTTCTCATTAAATTACAATTGAAATAATAAATAAAATGATAATTAAAACAGATTCCGTGGATATTTTTTATCATGGAAGAAAAATTTAATAACAAAATTATAATGAAATTTAATATGAATTCATTTTATGTATTATGAAATTAATATATTATTATATAACAAAATGTTAAAAAAATTATTATTAGAACTAAATTGTTTTGCTAAAAATGTTTGGTTTTGACTGAAATAATTTAGCATTCTCAAAAGAGTCCAATACAATCACCATTATCAGAATGTTGTGATGATAGAGTAAAAGAAATGAAATAATGAAATAATATATAAATTAATGTAAAGTTTGAATTATAAGGAAAAAAATATTCAAAATAAATAAATATATATATATATATATTAGGCGGATAAAAATAAAATTTAAACATAGTTTATAAAAAGAAAATGAAACAAATTGAAAAAAGTATGAAATTGACGTTTTGCATAAATTCGCTTTGATTAAATTTTTTACGGTTTCCTGGGACATTATAACAGTATTAAAGGAAAGAATGCAAAGTTGTAACTGAGCTCTATATGTGGAACCGAGTAAAAGTTTACATTTTTCTTTTCCTTAATAGTTCGTCTTATATAAGGAAAAAATATAGAAATATAATTAGTCTCCTAATATTCTTCCTGTTCTGATTTGTTGTTTTAATTCACTCTTTTCATAATATTTTCCTCTATTTCAAACTAATCTTAGTCATTTAAATATTTCATTCGTGGATTTTTAATTCTTAAAATAATTTTATACATAGGGTTGAATCTTATATGATCTCGGTTCAACAATATATCTTTGTTATAAATTTGCAAAATCGAATATATGACTCTAGTAAAAGTACCATTAATACTTAAATGGTTATGTAAATAAAAGATAGAACCTAAAAGAACAAGAAAAAATGCATTATTTAAATAATCAAGAATACGCTGAGGTTTTATCATTATCTACTTAAAAATTATTTAAAAAGACCATATCAAAAAATGAAAGTGAAGCATAGTTTAAAACAAAAAGAAAAGTATCAATGCACAACTTCGTGAATTAACATCTGTTTAACAACTAAAAGAAAAGAAAAAAGAAACTATTTTCTAGAGAAATAGTTGGTAAATATGAAGACAGTAAATTGCTGAAACAGAACGGCAAATACGTGAGTGAAGGAAGCAATTATGATGCTAATTTACAGATGATTTTAAAGAAAAATATCAAAATTTCATTTAACTATAGAATCTTTAAAAACAATAATTTTAATTACTCTCATGGCCATTATAGCGTGCTGTGAAACATTTTATTAGCACATTCAATGAAAAATTTTCTGATCTGATAAAACAAAAAATATTTTTAAGAACATATAGAAATTTCGAATTCGTTAAACATTTATAATGTAGGATAACTATTATAAAACTGAGAAATTAATTATAATTTTGGGAAATTCTCGTACGATGTTGAGGAAACAGCGATGAAATTAACGAAGGAAACATCCAGTGGTGAGCACAATTTTTTATCATTCACTGCTCAACTCAATCATGCATAAGATAAAAACAATCTAAACTTAAATTAGTTTCTTTTTATTATAATGCAAATATTATACAATTCGTTTTTCAATTTTGCGGAATTATATATTTGATTTGTTTTACCTTTGAAAACTTATAATGTCAAATAACTAAGCTTTTATTATTATTATTATTATTATTATTATTATTATTATTATTGACACAGGACATTAAGTCAACTGAGTAAATATCAATAAAACTTTATTTTCGTACATAATGCAATTATGCTAATATTATAAAAAATATTTTATTTACACTTCCATTTTACATTCGTTTACAATCAAATAAAATCAATTTAAAATTAAATTAATACGATATAAAATATTTTATAATTTTTTGATAGAGCATGAACATAAATGATTTATTTAAGTGAACTTGATGTCAACAAAATAAACGAGAAAATTAACAAGAAATATTATTGAAAATATTCATCATGAATCAATTGAAAAACCAAACCGAATGAACATGCACATTTCACAATCAATTAGTGCTATTTCAAGGCCAATCTGGTTAGTATAAAAAAATGTGCACTGAACCTGAAAAATGATTCATCTCTCTAACGGATCGGATTAAATAACTTTAGAAATTGATAGATTTTTTGATTTTTTTTTTCTGAATATTGATAATTAATTATAAATAATGAAATTCAATAAAATTGTTTAAATTTATTTATTATTTATTAAATATTCACTATTTGAAATAAACATTTTTCACACAAATTTATTCTGTTTAAATAATATTGAAATCTCATAAAATGTTTTCGGTAATTCTATTTAATAAAACAAGTGCAAAAGTATCTCAAAAGATTTGAGAGAATGAAGTCAATAACAAATTCTGGAATTTATTTGTTATCTGAGAGTCAGGCCCGGTTTTAGGCATATGCGACGTCGGAAGCTGCCTAGGGCGCAAATAGTTCTGGGAGGAATCCAATGAAAAGCGACCAAAAACAGATAAGAGCAAAAAATTTTTAAAAAACAACCCCGAAATCGAAGCTTAAGCAGATCAAAACATATATTAGATCTACAATGTCACAAGCACGGCTTTTGGGATTAGCAATGGTGTCGATTGAACACGAAATCGCGGGATACATAGACACGAAGTTGTGCTTGAAGATTTTGCTAAACTCAAAGCACGAAAAATTAAATGTTAAATAAATCCATTTTTATATATTTTTATTGAATAAATAAATGAAATCCAGTTATTTTATTTTCATTTACTTATTTTATTTATTGAGGCATTATTGAAATTGTTTCTTAACTATAGGTGCCATATTTTAATTTCGCCTAAGGCGCCAAATACTCTAGTGCCGGCCCTGCTGAAAGCCACATTGTTTTTGTTATTTGTCACTTTATCACTCATTACATTGATAAATATATATAAATATATAGATATTATAAATGCATTTTACCAGAAATCGGAATGCTTTTGTATCAATTGGGTCAAATACTCATATGTAATATATAATACAATATATCATTAGAAATTATTTTAGAAAATAATACAATTATGTTTATCAATTTTTTATTTTTTATCTATAGTAAGATATTTTAAATTTTACTATAAAGAGTTGATTTAAAATTTATTTTTGGTCCAAAAATGATTTCACGCTCTTTACTAGAGGAAAGAAAATAAAAGTGATGTTAATAAAAACCAAATATCGCAAAAATATATCCCAAACAAGCAAAATAAAGTGAAAGAATTACAAAGATTTCTTGAACACAATTTATTGTAACTTAAATAGTATAAAGATTGAATAATTTAAAAATTTTACAAGCAAAATGTTTTATCACACTTATTTGCACATATTAACTATAATTTCATCTTATCACATTAGAACAATAAAATAATAAATCGACATATTTTTCGAATTCCTATCCAAATATAACGTAAAATGGAGCGACATCGGCATATAGGGTAAAAGTTTTATCTCCATAGAAGATGAAACGTCTTCATAATTTCCTCTTCCAAAAAACATATAAGAAAACAAACTTGAGTATCATTTATCATTATTTTTTTGAATTATTTAGAGGATGTTTCAGTGAATTTTCTTCATAATAAAATTAAAATTAAATATTTTCATAGGTTGAAAAAGTGAAGAAAATATAGGAAAAATATATGAAGAAAAATATAGCCTAAACCACACAACACACTTTTCTATTCACACAAGTGCATTTTTGATTATTAATGGTGCATCACATATTTTTAAAAATTTATATTTTAATTGACGCTGAATATGTTTTATAGGTGAACTATTCTGATGACTGTCAAACTTATATGTGTAACTAATACCATATAATCTGTAGTAAAATCATTTTATTATTATTATTATTTTTATTATTATTATTATTATTATTATTATTATTATTATTATTATTATTATTATTAGTAGTAGTAGTAGTAGGTAGTTAGGGGCACACTGGAACATAAAAAAAACATAGGGGGAGGGGGGGGGTATGTAATAGCGGATTAAATTTCGGATTATCTTGATTACATAATGATGTAATCAACTTAATTAATTTTGTGTGTATTTTAATTAAATTTTTTAAGTAATTTTTTATCAATGTAGTTTTTATATAAGATTTTTAAAATATGATTTTTTATATATGATTTTAAGTAGATTTTTAAGTATAATTTTATCGATGAATTTTTATATACGAATTTTAAAGATGAAATTTTTTCAGTATAATTTTTAAAATATAATTTTTCAAAGTAATAAATTTTTAACATAATTAAAAATTTTTTATACAAGGTTTGTTTTCGGTATATTTTTATCGATAAAATTTTTTATCAATTATTTTTAAGATAAAATTTTTTAGTATAATTTAAAATATCATTTTTCAAAATAATAAATTTATAACATAATTGAAAATTTTTTATATACAATGTTTGTTTTCAGTATAAATTTATCGATGTTTTTAGTTTTAATATAAAATTTTTAGGATAATTTTTACAATGAGATTTTTTATACAAGGTTTGTTTTCGGTATAATTTTATTAATGTTTTTAGTTTTAATATAAAATTTTTAGGATAATTTTTACAATGAGATTTTTATACGTTTTAATTACGATCAAAGAAATTTAGCGTTATCAAAATAATAATAATAATAATAATAATAATAATAATAATAATAATAATAATAATAATAATAATAATAATAATAATAATAATAATAATAATAATAATAATAATTCAACCAATTAAAATCTTAATAAAAAACAATAAACACACAAAATAAACTCGTAAAAGATCAAATTTATTTACATCATCACAAATCTGCTTATAGTAAGCTCTTCTTAGCTCAGCCAACAAAATATGTACAACTTCCTTCTTCTTGTAGTCTCTGCAGCATCTGCATCTAAACGGACAAGTCAACATTGAGGGATCTGCACAAACAATACAGTCGTCTAAACATTTCAAACCAGATCCTTGAACTGATTCGTAGTGCATCCGTACAATTTCTTCGATGTTGATTCCTGTCATTTGATAGATCCGTGTAGCCAAGTATTCAGGAGCACAATAGGAAAGTTTGTTTTTCATATTCGGAAAAAGTTCTTCCATCTTCATCAGAATTGTTTCGAATACGTATGCTTCTTGCTCGTCGATCATTTTTAATTTTTAGAATCGTCAGAATTGAATCTATTTAAACACAATCATTGCTTAATAAATAATCTAGTATTTCTTCGTCAGTATTAAGATTATTAATTTTTGATTTTATAAAGTTAAATATTTCTTGTACTAGACTGTTGTATTGCAGTGTTTTTATCCCCATGACAACAACTTTTCCGCTTGCAAATACATTTACACACAGTGGATTATACTTGACAAGTCTTAATGCAGGAAACAGTTCCGGTTCGTAAATGTTTTCTGTTTTTGTGGACAAATCATACAAGTTGATTCGACAACACATGTCAATATTCAATGATAATGATTGAATTTGTAAATCTTGAATCTGATATTTGAGATCTCCTTCCTGTAATGGTCTTTTACAACCATTACTCTGCATTTTCCGCTCTTGAAGAATAAGATTGGATATTTTCCACTTCTATCAACTACATGTTGTGGTTTTCCGGTCGGGAACTTCATTCCAGTTACTTCACATCTGCCTCTATAATTTATATTACTAATCATTTTCCAATATCAAAATAAATGAATCAGTATATCAAATTATAAACAAATTAAATTAAATTAAAATTAAATGGAATTAAGAAATGATGCAGTATATCAAATTGTAGGACCTAGTGGGAGCGGAAAAACTTTATTTGTATGTAATTTATTGCATTCAAACATGTTCAAATCAAAATTCAGTAAAATATATTGGCATAGGGGTGCAGACGAAGAACATGGATTGACACAAAATCAGTTTTGTAAATTGAAAATGATAATAGTTAAGGATTTGATAAAAACTGGTCGTCTAGGTTACGTCGAGGCGATGTAATAATTATAGATGATTTGTATCAAGAAGCAAATAAGGAAAAAGATTTCAATAATTTGTTCACAAAAATCAGTAGACATTGTGGAGTTACTGTTATTTTCATAACTCAAAATTTATTTCATCAAGGAGGAAGTCATCGAACTCGTAATTTAAATGTTCAATACCTAGTTATTTTCAAAAATCCTCGCGATCAAACGATTATCGATTTCTTAGCCAGGCAAGCCTATCCAAACAATAGAAAATTTTTAATTGAATCATTCCAAGATGCTACAAGCGTTCCCCATGGATATTTATTCTTTGACTTTACACAACAATGTAGTGACGATTTACGTATCCGAACAGATATTTTTAATGAAAAAGGGGTTACGATTTATAAACAAAATTGAAAACAAATAAATGATTATCAATCATGTCATTTAAAAAAGTACTTGTCAAAATCAAATTCAACCCAAAAAAGTTATTCGTAAAACAAAATCAAAAGTAAAGAAGAATCTAAAAAAGAAGAAGATTTTAAAAAAGAAGTGGATCAAATTATAAACAATAATAATTAGTTGTAATTAGTAAACATGAAATTTGAACGTAGTCTACCATATTTCAATGCATTGGTAAAGGCTCAAAATAATAAAAGAATAGCAATTTTACAAGCTTTCCCTTCATTTGTTATCGACGATTTGCTTGAAGTTATTGTAAATATAGTTCGAGGTAATGTCAATATTAGTAAAGCTAAAAGAGTGGTATTACAAAGACATAAGAGATCCATTTTATCATTGGTAAACACTAAAAATAGACGTTTAATGAAAAGAATAATGTATAAACAAAGGGGTGGGTTCTTGGGTACATTAATTCCTATAGTTTTATCTGCAATTAGTGCAATTTCATCACTAAGATCTTAATGGGTTTACAATACTCTAAACCAGATAAAGTTGTCCATATTTTAACATCTTGTTGTAATAATGAAGGACCAATTAACCAAAATCCACTCAAAACAATCTGGACAAATCCAAAAGATCCAGATGGTTTTGGTGGTGTAGAAAAATTAACAAAAGAGTGATTAATTCTAAAAAAGAGACTCAAAAATGGTTATCAGACCAACTAGCATATAGTTTAAATAAACCGATGTTGAAAAGATTCCCCACCAGACCATACAAAACAAGAGGAATCAATGATTTGTGGCAAATGGATTTGATGGAAATGATACCTTATTCGAGAATCAACAAGGGGTACAAATATATTTTAACATGTATTGATGTTTTCAGTAGATATGCCGTGCCATTCCAACAAAAACTAAATCTGCTAATGAAATGGCCATTGCAATTAAAAATTATTTAAAGACGGACAACCTCACAATCTACAGACTGATTTGGGTAATAAATTTAATTAATTATTTATTTTAATGTATTTTAGGTAAAGAATTTTATAATAGCAAAGTAAAAGAAGTTATCAAAGCCAATCATTACTCGGTATTCTCACAATTCAAAGCTTGTTATGTGGAAAGATTTAATCGAACTTTGAGAGAAAGATTGAAAAATACTTTGTGCATCAAGGTAATAAAACTTGGATACATGTTTTACCGAAAATTATTTTTAGTTACAATCATTCGCCTCATAAAGGATTAAATGGTCTCAGACCTGTTGATATAACAGACACCAGCAGAAACCAATCATTAAAGAAAGAAAAAATCAATAAGCC
Source organism: Schmidtea mediterranea (assembly GCA_022537955.1). NCBI lineage: Eukaryota > Metazoa > Platyhelminthes > Tricladida > Dugesiidae > Schmidtea > Schmidtea mediterranea. The sequence continues at coordinate 284,472,138 of CM039679.1, forward strand.
AAAATACAAGGTTGGTGATCATGTAAGAATTAGTAAAATCAGTACTTCTCCGTTCATCAAGAATTTTGACAACAATTGGAGCGATGAAGTATATGTAATATAGAAAATAGATACAAAACAGAATCCAGTAATGTATTTAATAGCAGATCATGAAAATAAAGAAATTAGTGGAAAATTCTACGAACAAGAACTTCAAGTCATTCCAATCCCAACAATATTTAGAATTCAAAAGATTTTAAAAACTAAAAATGTTGGTAAATATAAACAATACTACGTCAAGTGGCATGGATACGAAACTCCAACTTGGATATCCTCATCTCAATTGATTAAATAAATATTATGAAAGAAAACCAGTTTTATATGATTTTACCTAGTAATAGTTGTCCACTTATTTATCCTAATAACGAAGCTAGTAATTTTAATGTACAAGTAAATCTACTTGGATGGGGAATGGGAAGTTGCATTGATTGATTTCACTTTTGTGTATAATCCTTTTCCGTATTATAGTAATTCTTGTATACGTTATGAATCGGTAAAGAGTGGTAGTGAAATAAAGTATTTGAAAATAAATAATCAAAATCATACTTATGAAATAATAAATCCAAAATATACTCCAGATGTTGACATGTTTATTGAAAAATATGAGAATTTGGTTATTGTCTGTCCACATGTTCCATTTAAAGTAACATTCCCTGATATTCAACATGCGTTTAGTTTTGGACTAAAATCTACATCAATCATTTGTGAAGAGGATCATTGTCGAATAAAATTACCAAAATTTACAGATGATGGTGTTATGGAACAATTTGGGATTATAATAAGTTATGAAGAAAAATCAAAATTTGAAAATATTTGAAGATAATTTATTCATAAACACTTTATCGGAATTACAAGGTCATTTGTTGTCATTTAATCCTTCTCCTTTTAAAGAATTAAAAATTCAAGATAATGAATTGGTCAAAATAACACTTGCAGATGACATTACAAATATATCTTTTGACACAAACTTAGCTAAATCTTTAGGATTAAAGCTAAGTAACTTTACAGGCACTATACTAGGCACTAAAATTCCGAAATTATTACATCATCATCAACAAATGTTCATTTATTCAAATATTATCGAACCAATAAATGTTGGTGATGTTAGAGTTCCACTATTAAAATCAGTTTGGATTAAAAAATATGATCAAGGAGAAATTGTACAATTAGAAATGAAGAATCCAATGTACTTTCCAGTATCGTATTCAACTATAAACATCATTGAAATTAATATTCGAGATGATAGTGGGAAATTAATAAAATTTAGCAAAGATACCAAGACACATTTATCGTTACATTTTAGAAAAGTAAATGAATAAAAGAGATTTTTACGTGAATTTACCCAGTAATAGTTGTCCACTTACATTTCCAAATAATGAAGCTGGAAAGTTTAATGTAGAATTTCCAAATCAGATTTACTTGGATGGGGAATGGGAAGTTGCTTTAACTGAATTCACTTTTGTGTACAATAATTTTCTATTTTATAACAATTCTTGTATCAAATATACCAAGAGTACATTACATAATAGTTATGAATATTTTTATTATATTGAAGGAAACTATACAATCAGTCACAACTCTACATTTTATCTGATATATATTGACAATAAAATTTTGAACATTAATTGTAAATATTTTCCATTCAAAGTAACATTTGATAGTATTGAAGAAGCTAATTGCTTGGGATTTAATAAAAAAGAAGTAGATTTTAATGATGAATTGAATCAGATACGTATACCAAATAAAAAATCAAAATTAGATACTATACGATTGACTATAACTTATTATTATGATGTAGAGTATACTGAGACATTTAAAGAAAATTTATTCACAAGTCACTGATCAGTTAATGACATCTTATCCCCATCCTTTCAAGTCTTGTGAAATTAAACAAGATCAACTTGTTAAAATTGAATTGGAAGAAGATGTTAAAAGTGTTAAATTTAGTAAACTGTTGGCTCATAGTTTGGGATTAATTGAGGAATCTTATAGTGAAAAGATCATTGTTGGATCTAGTTTACCGACTATAATGCAAAGAAATATACAAATGATGATTTATACAAATATTATTGAACCAATTCTTGTGGGTGAATTAAGTGTTCCCCTTCTTAAATGTGTTTGGATAGAAAAACATAAAAAAGACGACCTTGTACAATTCATTGAGAAAAATCCAATGTATTTACCAGTATCATCCTCGTATATAAACAATATAGAAATCAATATTCGTGATGACAGTGGAAAATATATATTTGGTAAACAAGACAAAACTTACTTGACATTACATTTCCGTAAAATAAATGAGTAATCCAGACATTGTAAACTTTTATAGCACTCATCAAAATGGTGGGGATTTACCTTATTTTGTAGGTAAACAGTATGGATCTGGTTGGTTAAAAACAATTGGGCGATTTGCACTACCTATTCTTAAACGTATCGGAAATTTTGGTATGAAAACTGCTAATGACGTAATAAATAATAATGCACAACTCTTACCTGCTCTAAAATCAAATGCAATATCTGAAATTAAAGATTCTATGCCCACTGTAATGGAACACTTACCTTCTGTTATTAACAAAGTTTCTGATGTATTTAATAAAGAACAAAAAGGTGGAACAATTAAACGTCGAAAAATTATCAAGAAACATATAAACATATAAAGGATACGGAACTATATTCCAGTAATGATTAGTGCAAAATCAGAATTATGCATCTTTGATAGACCATCTCCTCAAGCAGTAATTGAAAATGGTTCTTTTGAAGATATTTATCCAGTGAATTCAATTACAGATCCAGGAAACACCTCAATTCAATTTTACATTAATAGCTCTCAAACCGAATACTTGGATTTGAATGATACATTACTCTACATTCAAATGAAAGTTGTAAATAACAATGGGGAAAATTTATCTAATGAATCAGATGTTACTGCAAACAATTTCTTTTTCCAAACTCTTTTTAAAGATGTTGAAGTAATTTTTAATTCTACTAAAATTGAAGGAAGTAATGATGTATTCGCACACAAGGCAATGATTGAAACTATTATTAATTACAATCACGATACAAAACATACTTGTTTAGTGGAATGGGTTACGATGAAAATGACACAAAAAGAAAAATTTGGATTTCAAAATCAAAACCAATCAGTGTTTGTTCCCCACTTCAATTAGATTTCTTTGATCAACCAAAATATTTATTACCTGGTGTTAGTGTTCAAATTAAATTAACAAGATCTAATACTGAAAGAAGTTTAACATGTACAAAAATAATTCCACAAATAATATTATTAGATGCAAAGTTGATGGTTAGAAGAGTTCGTGTTGAACCGTCAGTTTTAGCTGGTCATCAAATTGGGCTTGCTAATAGAAATGCAATTTATCCAATGAAAAGTAAGGAAGTTGTTCAATTTTCATTGCCAATGGGCTCATCTTCATTTTATAAGGAGCAAATATTTGGTGATAGACGACTACCAAATTTTATTCTTGTTGCTTTCCAAGGGAATAAAAGATATGGAGGATCGTATTTGGAAACATTTTCAATATTTGAACACTTTAATGTCAAGTCTTTAACATTAAGTAAAGAAATGATTATCGTGATTTTGCCAATGATAATTATAGTTCTAGTTATATGCAAAGTATTGTTAGGAATATGGGTTATCTTAATAAAAATATGAATTGTGGTATAACCTTGTCAGACTTTAAAAATAAATATCCCTTTTTACATTTGTATTGGCACCTGATTTTGATCTTAATCAAAGTCAGTTACCTCAAAGTGGAAATTTACGATTGGATATAAAATTTGAAAATCCATTAACCGAATCAGTATCAGTACTTGTATACGGAGTATTTGAAAAAGAAATTCAAATCACATCAAGCCGTACAGTACTTGTTTGACAAACATTGTTGAACATACTATAAACCAATGTGTTATTAGTTATGGTTAAAAATGAAGTAAGTATTTTAATTAATTTGTTAATTTAATTAATTTTAGTTCTATTCAGATACAAACTATTGCTAAAAAACTAATTGGGAAAAATTTTATTGGTGTTTTTCCATTGGACAAAATTCCCTATATAAATATCAACAAAGCTTTGATTGTAAATACTCAATCAGCTAATCTCGGTGGAGAACATTGGCTTGCTATTTACGTGAAACCAGATAAAATACATGTATTTGATCCAATGGGATTCTATTATCCACCTTTATTGATATCAAAACTAGAATCAATGTTGATGCCAATTGAATATAATCGAATTCGTTATCAGAATCCGTTGACAAAAACTTGTGGCCAGCATTGTTTAGCTTGGTTAAAATCAATGTTCTCTAAATAAATTTTTGTATCATTGTGTTTATTACCTAATATGATTTTGTGTAGATTGGTAATGTGTGTTGATTATTACAAGTGTAGATGTGTTGATTTTGATTGGTTAAAATAAATACACACATTTGAATAAATATAAAAACATTTTTATAATTTGTCATAATTTACAAAACAGTTTAAGTAGTTTAAGTTTAATTTTTCTTTTTAATTTTTTATTAACATTTTACAATTTTAGAAAATGAACAACTATAATAACTAATATGTATCAAGTAATTTAATTTTTATATTTTATTACAAATTTACCTTTTTATTTTAGATAATTTATTAATTCCACAAAATAATGGATATTATCAACAAAATTATCCTCAAAACTATGAAGGAAATCAATCAAGTAACATTTTAATTTTTAATAAATAAGTTTTTAAATTTATTTTTAGGTTTTAGTCATCATTTTCATCCTCAAAACTATGTTGGAAATCAAAATTCAAGTAAGATTTTAATTCTTAATAAATAAGTTTTTAAATTTATTTTTAGGTTTTAGTCATCAATTTTATCAACCTCAAATTTATGAAGGCAATGAACCAAGTATGATTTTAAATTTTTATTAAATAAGTTTTTAAATTTATTTTTAGGTTTTAGTCATCATTTTCATCCTCAAAACTATGTTGGAAATCAAAATTCCAGTAAGATTTTAATTATTAATAAATAAGTTTTTAAATTTATTTTTAGGTTTTAGTCATCAATTTTATCAACCTCAAATTTATGAAGGCAATGAACCAAGTAAGATTTTAATTTTTAATAAATAAGTTTTTAAATTTATTTTTAGATTATATTCAACAATTTCATCAACCTCAAAACTATGGTGGAAATAATCATCGGATAATTACAAATAACGATTCAAGTATTAATTTTAAATTATCAATTGATTTAATATTTCTTTAGATAGAAGTTTCCCATTCTCTGTTTCTGAAGGGAATAATGTTATTGATTTTGGAAAATGTAATTTTTTTTTTTTTACTGGATTTTATTATATATATATATATTTTTTTCATTTTATATATATATATATTTAATCATAATGAAGGACTGATGCCCCTTTATTATTGATCAAAAATAAGGGCAGACCCCTTGATTTTTTTTTTTTTTTTTTGAATTTTAATACATATTTTTTTTTAACAATAATGAAGGATTGATGCCCCTTTATTATTGAAAATAAGGGCAGACCCCTTGATTATTTTTTTTTTGAATTTTAATACATATATTTTTTTTAACAATAATGAAGGATTGATGCCCCTTTATTATTGAAAATAAGAGCAGACCCCTTGATTTTTTTTTTTTGAATTTTAATACATATATTTTATAAGAGAACAAGTTTTTGAATAAAATTTGTCAACAATTATCCCCGCTCAAAAATTTTTTTATTAAAATACTAGAGGTAAACTTTTTAAAATAACATGTTTACTATTAATTACAAATTATAAAAATAAACAAAACTTTACAAAAGATAAAAAATTTATTCAACAACATTTAGAATTTTCCAAATAGGTTTGATAATAGAATTGTTAATCTTGACTCCTTTAATAATTATCCGTATTTTATATTTTTTATTATCTTGTACTTGATCCTTCAATTGACTTTCACAATTAATAAATGAAAATTTTTCATTAAAAACCATTTCGTTATTCAACAAATGTAGTATATCTGAAATATTTTTTCGATCTTCATCTTCAATATTTCCAATCATAATATTGTAATCATAAGCTTTTCAATCAACTGATTCCTAAAAAATAATTAATCAAATTAAATTAAAATAAACATTACTTTGAACGTATATGTAATAGGAAAATTTAAATAGTTCATACTGTATTGAAGGTATTGAACAGGAGGCTTAAATGTCATCCCAATAACAGCTGTACTGTTTTCTTCTAGGAGTATTTCATATACTTTTGACATTGTTGCTTTTTCATCAAAAATATTTTTATTTATAGCAAATAAATGATTTTTATTGGTTGCATACATGCACATTTATTTTAATAATTAAATTAATTTTTATTTTATTACTAGGTAAATTATATCCAAATTATTGCCAATTAACTGTGCAAAAAAAAAAAATGTCACAAAAAAATGGAAGAGTATTATGGTAAAAAATATCATAATACAATTTATTTTATATGTCCCGTATGCATAACTTCGGAACCCATTCCCTATTTAGATTTTTATGAACATCATAAAAATCATTTGCGACAGTTTAATGTTAAAAAAATTAAATTATTTAAAAGACCCGTAACAAATAAATTAAGCAGCATCCAAATTACCCCTATAAGTGAACCCATTAGAGAACATACAACTGATTTTATAAATAGTATTTTTGAATCTGTAAATGATATTGGAATGGTGAATGAAACAATTGAAGCGGACGAAGACAATGAAGCGGACGAAGACATTGAAGCGGACGAAGCGGACGAAGACATTGAAGCGGACGAAGCGGATGAAGATAATGGATCGATTGATTCGTGGATTAGAGCAATTGAAGAGATTGAAGATATTGGATCGATGGATTCATGGGATGGAGAGATGGAAGAGGTACAAATGGGCAAAATAACAATATACAAATAGGAGGAAATTTACCTATAATCCAAAGTGACTTACGAGGTACACATAAAATAATTAGTCTAGATACGACCAACTTGAACATTAAAGAAATTGTTTTTCCATAGAGATAATAAACAAATTAAGAGAGATAATACATGAACTTAGTTATGTAAAAATTCAATTTGGAATAGAAATTGAATTTGAGAAAGATGGAGAAATAAAATTAAATAATATAAGCAACAGTGCAAGACCACTTACCCAATCATTCTTTGACGATGGTATACAGAAGATCAATGAAAAGATATCTTCAATAACAGAGTTAGGGAGTAGTTGGGTTATTAGAAAAATAACTGAAATTTACTTTATAGTAACAAAAATAAGTAACATCAGTAGGTTAAGTGGTAGAAGATATATTAAAACACCAAAAAAATTGGCTAACAAAAAGTGTATAACAAATGTAAAAAATAGTGATAATTTATGTTTTATCTACAGTATATTATCAATACTTAAAAAGATGAGATTGTTAGGCAGCATAGAAATAATATTTATAGTTACACAAAGTATTTAAATGAATTAAATTATGACCCAAATGATATGCCCATGAAATTAAATGGTATTCGAAAATTTGAGTCCAATAACGAAGGGTTAATAATTAATATATTTAGTTATGATGAAACAGCAAAACCCGAACATGATGACTTTGTTTTAAAACACCCTTTTATAAACATAATTCATAGGTCCAAAGTTTCAGAAGGAACAATTATTAATTTATTGTTATTAAATAATGGTAAACAATATCATTATGTTGGGATTACATCACTCAATTGGTTATTGAATTGTAAAGATAAAACAACAGAAAGAATTCGATCATTATGGTGTCACAGATGTTTGAACGGATTTAGATATAAAAAAGCATTGGACAAACATGAGATCTTATGTATGAGAAATCAGTTAGGGACAACTTTATATACTTTCCCTGAAAATAAGTTTATTAAATTCACAGATTGGTCCAAAACTGTAACCCACCATATGTTATATATGCTGATTTTGAATCTGTTTTGCCAAAGGACGACGTACACCATCAAATACATTTACCCATTTCGGCAGGACTTTTGTTAATAAATAATTTTGATGGGAGTACAATATACAAAGAATTTATAGGTGAAGATTGTGTTGAACAATTTTTAAAAACAGTTGAAAAAATAGCAAAATATACACTATTACCGTATTATTATAAAATGGGAAATAATACAATTAAGGAATTAACCAACATACAACAGATTCAATTTGATACATGTATAAAATGTTATCTTTGTTTGAAAGATATTGTGGATCCGGTGAGAGATCATGATCATTTTACTGGGGAATACTTGGGTGCTGCTTGCAATGAATGTAATATTAATAGAAAAATAAATAAAGTTTTACCAATTGTTTTCCATAACTTAAAGGGATATGATATGCATCATATATTAAAATATGGACTGAGTAAATTTAAAAATTGGGCTTTAGGATGTATTCCAATAACATCTGAAAAATTTATTTCATTAATTGCGCACTTGGGAAAAATTAGAGTGAGATTTATTGATTCGTATCAATTTGTAAATAATTCTTTAGCAAAAGCTGTTAAAACTCTGACAACTTTACCTTTGACTCGATCAGCTTTTACAGGGATTATAGTTGATGAAAAGGGGATCTTTCCATATAATTTTGCAACTAGTTTAGATGTTCTTCATGATACTTATGAATTACCCCCGATTTGGAAAGGTGTCTCTGAGGCTGAATATGAAAAAGCTCTGCTTATTTGGGATGAAACTAATTGTAGGACTTTACTTGATTATATGAAAGTTTACCTGAAACTAGATTGTTTTCTTTTGGCAGACTTTTTTCAACAATTTCGAGCGAAATCTATAGCACATAATAGATTAGAACCTTTAAATTATTTTGGAATTCCTGGAATGTCGTGGTCTTCTGCTTTAATGTCCTTGGATGAACCTATAGAATTAATCACTGAAAATGAAATTTTTAGCTTTTATGAGGGAGGTATTAGAGGTGGTCTTACTTTTGTTAATAAGCACTATGTTAAAACTGACGAAAACACGGATTTACTATATATTGATATTAATAATTTATATGGTTGGGCTTTAAGTCAACCTTTACTTTGTGGTGAATTTAATTGGATATTTGAAGGATTTGATACAATATTATCTGATTGTTTGACTTTGGATCTTGAATCTTTGTCATATGGGTATACACTTGAAGTTGATCTTGAGATTCCTTCGGAACTTCATGTTAAGTTAGATGATTTTCCAATTGCAGCTGAGAAAATGAAACCTGAGGGTTCAAAGGTTGAAAAATTGTTGCTGACTCATTATCCTAAATATAACTATGTAATTCATTGGCGATTATTAAAATTATACATGTCTCTTGGTGTTAAAGTGACACATGTTAATCGCGGAGTAAGATTCAAACAGTCTAATATTTTTAAAAAGTATATTGACATAAACACTGAACTTCGAGCTAAAAGTACAAATACACTTGATAAAAATTATTATAAGTTGTTAAATAACAGTTTATATGGAAAAACTGTTGAAAATCTGAAAAAGAGAATGAATTTGCGTCTTTGTACAACTGATAAAAAACTAGTCACTTATACTTCAAAACCTACCTTTAAAAAATCAATAAAAATTGACAATGATCTTATAGCTGTGTTGTTAAATCCTGATTCGATATGTTTAGATCGACCAAGCTATATAGGACAATCTGTGCTTGACTTGTCGAAACTTAGAATGTATGAGCTTCAGTATAAGGACTTGGAAAAATATCGACAACAATTTAATTGTGAGATCAATATAGTTGCTGGAGATACAGACTCTTTCTTCTTGGAGATTAAAAATTGTAACTAGATGTTCTTTTGTCTGAAATGGTTAAGGATAATCTTTTGGATACATCTAATTACCCTTCTACTCATCCACTTTATTCTAACAAACTTGATTCGGTCATTGGAAAATTTAAGGACGAAAGTAAGGGAGAAGGTTATGACGAATGGGTTTTCCTTCGACCAAAATGTTACAGTTTGTTAGGTAAATCTTCTTGTCTAAAAGCTAAGGGTATATCGTTAAAGGATACCGGTCTAACACATAAAACTTATAAAGAGTGTTATGAGAAAAACTCAGTCTTTTCGGTACCACAATTTAGAATAGGATCAAAAAATCATCAACTTTATAGTTTTAAAAATAGTAAAGTTGCACTAACAAATAGAGATGATAAAAGGGTTTGGGTGGGTAAAAATAAAAGTTTAGCATACGGGCATATAAATATACCTCTAGAAATTGACGTTGATGAAGAAATTGTCGCTGTTGATGAACTTATTGGAGAAATAGAATCATGTGACGAAAATATAACAGATGAAATTCAGCAACATAACTTCGAGGAAGAACTAATAGATATAGATGATGTGCAGTTCTCTGACGATGATGAAGAAATTGTCGCTGTTGATGAACTTATTGGAGAAATAGAATCATGTGACGAAAATATAACAGATGAAATTCAGCAACATAACTTCGAGGAAGAACTAATAGATATAGATGATGTGCAGTTCTCTGACGATGATGAAGAAGATGAAGATTTTTATTAAATAAACATTATAGTATAAATTTGTTTTTGTTTTTTATTTTTTGATTAATTTTTATTACATACTTTATGGGTTTATTTTATGTGTTTATAGTTTTTTTATAAGGATTTCGATCTTTTACGAGTTTATTTTATGTGTTTATAGTTTTTATAGTTTTTTATAAATATTTTAGTTGGTGGAATTAATATTATTATTATTATTATTATTATTATTATTATTATTATTATTATTATTATTATTATTATTATTATTATTATTATTATTATTATTATTATTATTATTATTATTATTATTATTATTATTATTATTATTATTATTATTATTATTATTATTATTATTATTATTATTATTATTATTATTATTATTATTATTATTATTATTATTATTATTATTATTATTATTATTATTATTATTATTATTATTATTATTATTATTATTATTATTATTTTGATAACGATAAATTTCTTTGATCGTAATCAAAATGTATAAAATTTCATTGTAAAAATTATCCTAAAAATTATCCTAAAAATTTTATCTTTAAATTTAATAATTATTTTGTTAAAAATTTTATTAAAATTAATTCAAAATCAAACTAAAAAATTGATTGTAAGATTACATTAAAAATATGTAATTCTTAAAAAATTTAATTTTTAAATACATAATATCATCTTTAAATACACTTAAAATTTTATCTTAAAAATTAAACTAAAAACATCGATAAAATTATACTGAAAACAAACCTTGTATAAAAAATTTTCAATTTTTAATTATGTTAAAAATTTATTACTTTGAAAAATTATATTTTAAATTAAAACTTATACTAAAAAATTTTATCTTAAAAATAATTGATAAAAAATTTCATCGATAAAATTATACCGAAAACAAACCTTGTATAAAAAATTTTTAATTATGTTAAAAATTTATTACTTTGAAAAATTATATTTTAAATTATACTAAAAAATTTTATCTTAAAAATAATTGATAAAAAATTTTATCGATAAAAATATACCGAAAACAAACCTTGTATAAAAAAATTTTAATTATGTTAAAAATTTATTACTTTGAAAAATTATATTTTAAAAATTATACTGAAAAAATTTCATCTTTAAAATTCGTATATAAAAATTCATCGATAAAATTATACTTAAAAATCTACTTAAAATCATATATAAAAAATCATATTTTAAAAATCTTATATAAAAACTACATTGATAAAAAATTACTTAAAAAATTTAATTAGAAATAATTAAAAAATATTGAAAATAAATTCGAAAATAAATTTAAAAAATCGCGCGAAAAACTCGAAAAAAATTTCGAAAAAAAATACACACAAAAATTTAATTAAAATACACACAAAATTAATTAAGTTGATTACATCATTATGTAATCAAGATAATCCGAAATTTAATCCGCTATTACATACACCCCCTCCTCCCCTATGTTTTTTTTATGTTCCAGTGTGCCCCTAACTACCTACTATTATTATTATTATTATTATTATTATTATTATTATTATTATTATTATTATTATTATTATTATATTATTATTATTATTATTATTATTATTATTATTATTATTATTATTATTATTATTATTATTATTATTATTATTATTATTATTATTATTATTATTATTATTATTATTATTATTATTATTATTATTATTATTATTATTATTATTATTATTATTATTATTATTATTATTATTATTATTATATTATTATTATTATTATTATTATTATTATTATTATTATTATTATTATTATTATTATTATTATTATTATTATTATTATTATTATTATTATTATTATTATTATTATTATTATCATTATCATCATCATCAATTAACCGCGACAATCCTATATAGATTTGACAATAAATAATCTAATGTAAGTGTTTTATATCTCACATTAAATTATTGATATTTGTGCGCATGTAGGAATTTATGTTGAAATCTTTACTTGTGCATTAATATTAAAAATATTTAAACAAACAAATAAATGCTGTGTTTATTGTGTCAAAATGCATGTTATTGGAAATATATATAATATCTTTTTTTGTTGAATAAATGAAACCTAAAATGTTTGTAAATAATCTGTATTCATTTTTTCCAACGTTATAAAGTTATATATATATATATAATCTATTCAATAATGTAACATTTAAAATTCTCATTGCGTTAAAACAAAATTATGATATTATAACAAACAAAACTAATTTCCTTGTTTGAATCAATAAGCAAATAAAAGAATGTTGTTGATTTCTCCCAATAAACATATTTCAACGGCAATCTGTCAATGGTCACAGCACCACTTGTATTATCTCAAAAAGCCAAATTGAAGGATTAATTTCAAATTTTGATTTGAAATTTTGCTACATTGTTAAATCTGCGCTCATATTAGGAATGAAAAATTTTTAAGTGCATTTCTAATTTTCTCTATTATTTACTATCGGTTTTTGACAAATTCATTATTTATAAAATTTATGTGTCACTAAAATGTATTTTATGTTATTATTGCTGTCCAATCTTATATATATATATATATATATATATATGTTCTCTTCTCATTATCTATTATCTACAATTATCTTCTGAATATTAAAAATACTTTACAATTAAAACAATCTAACTTACTATTTCAGCATTTATATTAACTCAAATTAAGTCATATAATTCGGTTAAAACCTTTTAAATAATAAAAAAATTAATTTACCTTATATTGGCGATCCTTTTCTATCATTTCTCTTCTTCTCTTACTTGCCTGAATAAAATTAACATGTAAACGAATATTTAATTTAAAGCTTAATTTTAAAATTATAATATATATAATCTTCAAATTTATATAGAGAGGTTCTTTGTTTCTGCAGATATATCAGAAGTCAATTAAATTACAAAAATTGTAGCTTTTACAATAGATTTCAGAGGTTGTTGGGTGTAATTTTAATCTGGAAACTGGATAATTTTATCAGTTATTTTTAAGGTGTAAAATCGGTTGTGAATAATAATTTAAAGGTTTTAAATGCTTTTGAATATTTTGTAGATTATTTGAAAAAAATTACCAGCGTGAAATTCCGTCAATTTCAAGTTGTTTATAGAAGATTGGTTCGTTTGGATGTCAAATGACATAAAATTATCTGACTTCCTTTGTGACTTATAACAGTAATATATAATAAATGGTTAATATTTTTAGACTATTAATATTTGAGAGAGAACGCATTTTATTTTACACGAGCGAGCGCACGCCGTAAACTTCACGTCATACAGTTTGCAACAAATATTCACTATTTTATGATAACATAGAGTTTGGTAATTATTAATAATTTTAAAAAATGTATTTGAGCTTAAAAAATATTTTAATTGCAAAACTATTAATAAACCAACATTAGTTTGCCGTAAAGTTTACGGCTGTGCGCTAGCTCGAAAGTTAAAATCAAAATATTTCTTAAATTAAATTTGAATCGTTATCAATGGTAATAAATAGAATTTATCAATAAAAATCGAGTATTTAATATTTACATTTTAAAATTATTATTTTAAAATTAATTTCAAAATAATTATTTTAAAATTAATAATTATTCGAATTAATTAACTATGATTTTATTTCAATTTGAATAAATATACTGATGGATTTTAAAGCAGAAATTGTGTTTGTACTTCATTGTTGATATGAGTTGCTCATACGAATAGTTTGTAAAGAAAAAAATATATTAAAATACATTTGATAAGAGTGATATACAAATATATTGATTTAGGGGTTTTTAAAAAGGTTGATGGATTCAATAACTTTTTAAGTCGAGTTTCATCGCCAATAAAAATATAAATTCCATTTTTTAAATAACTTTTTTAAAACTGTTTTAAATCCTCCATTTTGCTAAACAACGCAAAATGTGAGATTTTAGAATTTGATTTGAAAGAAATTTCAAAATATTTAGAATGCCTCCCTAGTTTGAGAAAGGTAAGTTTAGGTCCATATGTTACATGCGTCCGAAATAAATAATTTATCAAATATAATTCGCCAAATATAAAAAAAGGTATCATTAAAACTATGCATATTGTAAAGTATTTTAACAAGCTATATAAATTTAATTTTTTATAATTTTTATTTTATAAAAAAAATGTATTATTTTTATAACACAATTTTAAATTTGTATATTTTGCTGATACCATTCATTAAAAATAAATTTGACATTTGAAATAGTTAACTCAAGATGTTTACGAAACTATATTCTATACAAACGTTTTTGTCGAGAGATCTTTACATTCCATAACAAGTAACGTAATTCAATAATTTTTCCCAATGAAAGATTCGTAAACAAGTATCAATTTATATGAAATGGGTGTATTGCCACATACATTGGAGATACTTTGAGTCATTTCTGTATTCGAATTCTTGAACATTATCGAGTAAAATATGCATGTTTGATTTTAAAATTTTATTTCTTTTGAAAAATTATTGAAATTTTGTTGATAAGGTTGTTTATCGAGTATATTATTGAATAATGAGTGGTTTTTTTAAAAATTATATCATACAAAATTAAAAAAATTAAAAAATAAAAATATTATAAATTATGGTTTAAACCATTTTTAAAATATTTGTTGAAAAATAGAAAAAAAGATAAACCGAGAAAGAGTTTAATATTTGTTTATCATATCAAACTTTCTGAAAAACAATGAGAAAATATCAGTTGGACGGGGGACAATTTCATGACATAATATTTTCTACATAAAGATTTTAGATAAAGCCTGCATTTGAAAGTCTCTATTACTTAATAAAAATAGAGCATATTTCTGATCTATGGCATCAGAATTTGATAATGAAATTTTAAATTAGAATTTCAGAACAGATAATTTGAATTGTTGGAGAAATTTTCTGATAAAATTTTCTGAATGTTTTTTTTATTTTATTGACAGTGTTTAGTTGATGTAAAATTAAATACACTAAAGATATGATAAAAGAGTTGACTTAAATTTCGTGGATTATATTTTATTTTTATTCAAACTATAATGTAAAATATTTAGAAATTGTTTTGTCAAACAAATTAATAATCTTTCAACAATAGATTAATTTCCAACTTCAAATTGAAATTCTAGACATGATACAAACAAAACTTTATAGAAAGTGAAATGTTTGCAATGTTAATTTAATATTGTAAATAATATTGAATATTAAAATTTAAATAAAATTTATTATTGTTTTCGTGGTAATTGTAAAAATATAATTAATTATAGAATTTATTTAATTTTGAATTAATTAATTTAATCATTTAATGTATGGATGGTAACTAAGTAATATTAATATATAACAGGTGCGGTACACATGAGGTAAAAAGAGAACCGCAATCCGGTAGATACATAAATTAAAAAATTTTTATTTAATATAATTGTATATTTTTACAAGTCACATATAAGAAAATAAGTACAAATATATTAATATAAAAATTATATATTAATAAAAAAGAAAAAAAAATATTTCGAAATTTTAATAATAAAACTCAAATATAATAAAAATATATTTATTAATAAAAAATATATTAGAATCTAATGGAAGTCTTTGATCACATTTCTAAAATTTGGCTTAAAATTAATCAAAGCTATTTGTAAAAATCTATAAGATGTTGATTGATCAACCGTGAACAAGATTTTGAATTCACACACTTCATTGTGTAGTAAAATGATTCACAGCAATATGTTAAATCGAAAATAGACTCCAAACATAAATCTTTAAGTTTGGAAATTTTGATTCAGGCATGCGTTTTTGAAATCCATTGTAAGAAGAAGCTTTGTGCATCATTTACAATGACTGATTCTCTTTTATCACTAATAAAACCAATTTCCTATTCGCTTTTCTGTAATCATGATGAAAATATCTATTTACTTTAGACTGGCTAATATGGTTTGCAAACTCGTGCACTACAAACGGTTCAGAGGAGAAAAATAAACTAAAATTTCAATTAGAGCTGCATTTCGCCGTTATATAACTATGTTTGAATTTCATTGAATACTTGCTCAAGTATGATTTATATTTAAAAATCACTGATTGAGTTCATATAAAATATGTTTTGTCATTGAATTTATATATTTATTTAAATTTATCATTTGATAAAAATTTAAATCTAAATATATATTATTTATTTTTGATTTTGTATCACACATCATGTTTTCATAAAAATCATACGTATATATTTTTCTTACAATTATCTACTCTGGGGATTTTATTTCTTTTTAAAAATTATTCAACTAATTTCCAAAGTGAAAATGACATGAAATTGCAATGAAAAATAAAGCAATAAAAATTGTTAGAGATAAGCTCTTAGTTTTATACAATCAGAAATAAGTTTGTGTCTAAAAAGAGACTGAAAAAATAAAAGTAATAATAAATAAACGCTGTAAATAGTAATGTTCTATATTTGCAATTAATGGGAAAAAAACCATTGAAAAATTATTATTTTCGATATTGTAAAATAATTAGTACAATATGTAAATAACTTTATGTATTTAGACGAAAAATTATTTTAATTAATTTTCTTAAGGTGCAATAAAATTAATTAAATTATTAGATATTAATAATTATAATGGAAGTAAAAAAAGTGAGTAAAATTGAAAGTTTAAAAAGGTGCCGGTTTGGTCACAATATAATTTTGATTATATAAATTTAATTTTATATTTTTGATAATTAATTGATTTAAGTTGACCTTAAATTGACCTCAAATAAACCAATTTTCATTTGACTTATTTTTATTTTTCAACAATTTATTTTAAAAACTCTTTTAAAATTTTAAAACTATATCATATAACACATCAATGTTGTAAATACTAAAGATTCTTGACAAAGACTCTTGCTATTAGGGATTGAAGTCAACTTTTTTGACGGTTGAAAGAGTATTATAATTGTCAATTAAGTAAAGTAACAATTCGGACTTAGGAGAAAATTATCGAATAAATTACATATCAAACTGAAGAGAATTGCCCCGAAGGCTGTAGACATTGGTCTAAATTCAATCCAGACTGGAAGGAATTTTGTCATATTTTATTGAAATAAAAGTGAGTAATGTGATGAAGAATGGCACTGTAAAATTTGCATTCGCAATAATGTTTGTTAAAAGTTAAATTATCAAGTTATTTAGATTTTAAATAAATTTTTAAATTTTTAAAAATTAATAAATTCATATTAAAAAACATAAATTTCTCCTAAATTATTTGGTGAAATTTCCACATGTTTACAAATAAGTAAATGTTAATTTTTCTCTGCCTTTCCTAAAAGAATTTGCCTAAATTAGTCAGAAATATTTCCATTCATGTTTCTGACAGGTAAAAAATGTTTCTTTATAATTTTTATCAAAGCAATTCGATTCTGAACGCCACATTGAATATTGAACTTTTGGAAAAATAATTTCATGAATATATATATATTTATATATATAAATATTTATTGAATTTATTTATTTCAATAAACAAATTCAATTTATTTTTATAACAAAGTGTAATTAAAACAAGAAACATTAAATATAACCGAAAGGGACATTATATTGCAACTTATACTATTTGAGGGTACAAAAAAGTTCTTGCGAGAAGACAAAAATTACCCGCACACAATTTTGGTTCACAAACTTTCTATAGTAAAAGATATTGATAATTAAACCCAAAATCTTTAAATTTCAAAATAAATTATGAATTTTTTAGAAGTTGTTTATGATGCTTTACGTAGCATTAACTAAACTCACAGAGGAGACTATAGAAATTTTTAAATTTTGGATTTTAAATTTAGTTAACTTAACAAAAACAAAAAATTGAAGTTATTGAAATTGATTTTGACAGAATTAAAAATGGGATAAGAATAAAAGTTTCCTCCCTTCAATATCGATCAATATTCGATGTATTTTAAAGACGTATTGATTATGAAATTATGATATAATAATAGATTTATATTATTTTTATATGATATATATATTATCTGCGTTGCTTTAATATCAATTTAATTTTATACTTACATCAAAATAGAGCCAAAGTATAAACATAAAGTGAGCAAAGAAATAGAGCATTACAAAAGATATGAAAATATCTCGCTCTACTTTTTTTTGAAATTTTGCAGTGATTCTCAGTTCTAATGCCAATCGGTTCTTTTCTTCTGAAATAGGCAGCTCGGTTGATTTTGATCTAGCAACAATTGGAATGTGTTTTGCTTCAGTGAGTAAAAGTTTATTAGATTTGTCGGTTGAACGTTTGTTAAAACTTGGGTTCATCCTTGATTTGAGTAATATTGTTTTAAGTAGAGTATTTTTGTTAGGTTCAAAAAGTTTTCTGTATGACGTATTGTTGTCACTGTTAACTGGTGTCTGAACTGTGATTGGCTTTATTGTGGTTATTGTGATACCCATGTTTGGCGGCTTGATAAACATTACAACAGAATGCCAAATACTAATAATGCATAAAATAGCCAATGACATGAGCACATATTTATCCTAAAATATTAAATAATAATAATAATAACAATAATAATAATAAAAGCGTCATTGAAACACTCATTGTACGATATATTTCGACAGTTTAACTGTCATCATCAGATCCGAAAACCATATAAAATATTATGGATTGATTTATATATTTTAAACAAATTATTTATTAATTAAATATTTTAATAAATATTTATATACTTTTAAAATTTTTTTATTAATATTAAATATAAAATTTTTCATTTACTATAATAAAAATTTTTTAAAATAATAGTAAAATATCAAAAAATGATGGTGCACTATTAATATAAACTAGAGAAAGCCAAATAAAAAAAATTAATTTTGAGGAAATTATCCATATCTTTTTTTTTAAATGTTATATACGGAAACAATAATGATATAATAGTTACTATTTAATGATTTAATTAAATAATCTCAATAAATTTATTGCTGATTGATTTTAGGGGATTGTGAGTTAATCACCAAAGTCTCCCACTTATTATTGAAGTTTTTATACAAAATTTTAAAATCTTTAAAATCAGTCGTTCCTTTGCACATTTTTCTATGTCCAATAATATAACTAACGCCTTCAATAGACTATGTTCCTGAACACATTTGCGAAGATAACGGAAAGTCTCTGAAATGTATACGGCACCCATTACACGAACATTTATACACTAGATCAGAAACTAAGCCTATTGAATTAATATTGAAAAATGTGCAAAGGAACAACAGGTTTAAAAGATTTTAAAATTGAAAAATTTCAACTTATAATATACAGAGAACTTTTTCAGCTTTCTATATCTTCTGTGTTTTGATTGTGGACATCAAAAACACTTTTACTGACTAAATCAGGAAATTTGAAATGAAATATTTATCTATTTATAATCTTTATTATTCTGGCATTTCAAAATATGATGTATAAATTAGACTTAAAAATTGAAACAATACATAAATCCTTGAACAATGAGAGTCTTCATAAAGGAATATTTAGTTTTACTTAAATCTCATTATTACAATCAAAACTAATAATTATTATTATTATTAATATTAATATTAATTTTATTATTATAATTATTATTATTATTATTATTAATATAATAATTATTTTTGTTGTTGTATTTAATATTTTATCGTTTATAAATAAGCAGAATATATACCCACTCATATAAAATATACATGACTCTTCAACATTTTCCCGGGTAATGATTAATTAATAATTATTATTAATAATATTGCCATTATAACAAAATGAAAATGATGGCCAATTTCAAGTTACTATTATTAATAAAGTTATCAATTGAAAAGATTATTAAAATATTGAACGGAAGTGCCCATAATACTTTGACATCATTTTGTTCCCGTTGAGATTATATGCAAATGATTGCTTGTTAATAATTTGTTGAACGGATCAAAGGATAATTGACAATGCTATAATGAAACTGACTAGAAAACATATATTTCATTTCAGTTTAATATAGTTTTTATAAAATCAAAATGGAGAGTAATTAATATACTATGAAATTTCAATAAAATTTGTTCTCATCGCAAATACTCTCTTGAAGTAGGAAAGGAATAGTCACATTTAAAAATCTGTAGACGAATAATTGCATTACATTCTTTTTTAGTTCCCTATTCTCACTCCATGAAAGTATAAAAACCATAAAATATTTTTCCACTTTATATAACATGGGTTGTAGCTAACTGAGTTGAAATATGCTACATACGTTTTAATTAAAATGGTTTAAAAAGAACTTGTATATATATATATTTAATAAAATAACATTATATTAAAATTATATTTTTATTTTCATGTTCTTTGTAAATAAGCTTTTTCGTATCGAATGATGCATAATATATTTCATTTGTAGAAGTCTTTCTTTAAAAAAATGTAATAATTTTTTAAATTAATATCTAACAAATGTATTTGTTTTAATAAATCATTTTGCTTAAATTATATCATTTAATATTTAATTTCAAAACTTTATTTGAATATTATTCATGATTTATTTTTAATAAAATTTTTCAATGAAAATTGTATCAAAACATATTTTCATTTTAAAACTTACGGATAATTAAAGTTTTTATTTTAATGTAATAAAAAAGTTAACTTTTATTTGGTACTCATGAAATAGTGTGAATGTAGTGTTTGTTTTAATGCGTAAATTTATTTTAAATTTATATTTAAAGGATAGAATTCTAATTAAATAATTTTTATTGTTCATTTTTATTTCAAAATATTTACTCGGTTAAGAATAAAGGTTTTCATTATGAAGTACTTTTTGTTAAATAATAAAAATTTAGAAGCAGGCAAAGTTGAAGCTTTTTAATTAAACATAATTAATTCCATAACATTTAGCATAACGTATATTTGGAAACTGTCATGACTAGAACTTATGAATTTAAAGAAGGTACATTTTCTACTCTTCAAATCATAAATTTGAGTTTTGGTTTTTGGTTTTTTTTCAAATAACCTTAACAAACTAATTTTAAATTAAGTTTAAATGAGAAAAAAAATTATTTTAAATCAAAAATTTAATAACTTTTATAATTACTATTTACTTGCCATATATGTAAGATATGAAATTCGAGGCAATGACTGATTTATCACAAACTTGAATGCCACTGAAGTAAGGAATAGAGTAAAGGATAACTGCAGCCGATTTTCTGCACGTCCTGTAGGCACTGCGAATGTAGCAAAAGACAAACCAGTAATGAAAAACTAGAATAAATAATATTATTTGTATTATTATTATTATTATTATTATTATTATTATTATTATTATTATTATTATTATTATTATTATTATTATTATTATTATTATTATTAAATAAAATTTAAGTAAATAACAATGTTAGCCAATATTTATTCAAAAAATATGAAATATTTCGACTGATAAACAGCCCTGATCACTCAACCAAAATTTAACTAGACTTTTGCTTTCGCCTCTTCTTTTTTCACTCCACTGTAGTCAACAAATATATTTATTTAAACAAATTTCTAAAATGTTTTTCAAAATTAGATTTACCAACATTATAAATTTAATAAATTAAAATAAAAACTTTAAAATTTTTTTAAAAAATAAAAGCTAGTCACTCAATTCCAACAAATGTTATAAATCTTTCAAATTAGAATAAAAAACCTTAAGTTTTTTTAAAAATAAAAGTTATTCATTCAATTCCAATAAAGTTTTTTAATATTTTTAAATCCAATTTGCATTTCAGAAAAAATATTAACAAATATATAAAAACTTAATTATTAAATTTGGATTTCCGGCATATCACCTTGGCAGAGGTTTGTTTTGATAAAATAATTGGTTGAAATATATATATATATATAAACAGTACAATTTAGTTGGTTTTTTGTATCTAAAGATGACAATTAAACTGTCGAAATAAATCGTATAACAAGTGTTTGATTGGCGCTTTTTAAAATAAAATCTTTGCTAAGTTTATTTAACTATTTCTTCATAAATTATTATTGTTATTATTAGTTTGATTATTATTATTACTATTAATATTATCATTAATATTATTATCATTATTATCACTGTTAAACGAAAGTGTTTTAAATAACGAGTATTATTAAAACAAATAAGTTCGAAATATGCCTTAAAACTATTAATTTTATTATTTTCCGTTTCATGAGATAATATAAATAATTACATAATTTCTATTCTAGATGCAATTAAGTATATTTCTATTTACTTATTGATGCTTATGAAGATTAATTATATTTATAGAACTTTTTGGTCGTGAACAAAATGTCATGTGAAATAACTTATTGTAGCTTTGCCCTTAAGACTTGAAAGCAATTATATTTCAATGAATAATTTATGTAAAATGTTATTTATTATAAAAAAATCATGCTATTATTAATTCACAAAGAAATAGTGAGAGAAAACATACTCAAACTATTTTTTAAGAAAGAAATAATAATTAATTATGTCCTATTATGTACAAATAAATTTGGCTTTTAATTTATTTTAATTACGACTATAAATCCATTACTATCCTATACTTTATCCTATCTAACAAATTTCGTAAGAAATATATACTGTAAATAATTGAGAAGATGCTTTTGTAATATCTAACATATGTAAAAGAAAAAAAGCAGATTAACAAAAAATGCATTTGTCTATGAATACATTTACAGATAAAAATTTTATAAAATCCAAAATTTATTAAGCAATAAATACAAATAAATTTAAAATGAATAAATCTTTCATCACAAAAAAATATAGACATATAAAAAATCTGACCTTCATAAAAAAATGACATTAAACTAATTTCAGAAAGGTACCGTTAAGAGGTCAACCCTTGTATACATGTTTTCTTAGTTAATAAATTTATGATATAATCAGCGAATAAACAAAAGATTAATTAGGTTTTAATACAATTTATTCATAAATTATATATTACAAAAAAGGATATTCGATTTTCAAATCGTAAAAACATAGAAAATTAATGACACTTCATTGAAAATACATAACAGCTGCAAGGTTCAACCAGCAATGTTGGTGGTCATTCAAGTATCTTTCTGAACTTTTAAATTCCCGAAAGCAAAAAGAAGTACACTAAAAGTAAAGCAATCTAAATTAATTTCCAGTTAATCAAGTAGGCTAATATTTAGATACGTGTAAATCACTTGTGTAAAGAAAAACAGTTGATTTACAGAAATTTATTTTATTGCCCTGCAATTCACATTTTCACTCATCATTACATATATATATATATATTATATATATATATATATATATTGCTGCTTCAGATCTGAATTATAAAAGTAGCAAAGGGGAAATTGAATTTTGTTTGTCGCATTTACTTTAATAAATTTGACAAATTTTTTCTGGACACAAACCTGCAAAGTTTGATTTTATAAACTATGAAATGTTTTTAAACATTTATTTCTCGGTTAAATAGTTTTCTCTATTTCACAAGTGATTTATTTTCAATTTATTTTATTTTCTCTTCGTTTCAAACAATAACTCAGAATTTTGTTTAAATGTTTAAGGTAAATTGGAAATTAAAATTGTTTAATCGATATTGTTTTACAAAAATGATAATTAATTTTACAACATTATTTGTTTTAATATCATTTATAAAATTACATTTTCTTTTGGATGACAATATTGCAAATTAAATATTAATTATAAGAATCATAACCAAGTGTTAGTCAACTTTCTTCTTTATTTTTACATATGTTTATGAGAATTAATTAAATGATATTTTAGAATAATTTTATAATAACTGAATGTTGAATGATGAATCAAGGGCGAAAGATCGGTGTTTTCCATAGGCACCATTTACCCTATGTACGCCACTGATGATGAATTATTCTTCTAATGAAGGGGATATTTTAAAAAAAAGTCTTTTTTAAGAACTTTTAACATTTATAAAGTTTTTTTAAATGTTTCGAAAATAATAGAATCCCAACTGATGATCTTCCATTATTAACAAAGATAACATTAATTAATTCCTCGTTCACACATTTATGATTCCTATTATTAATTATTATAATAATAGTTAATTTTAATTAATTTTAAAAATTCTTGCGTCAATCTTTCTTTCAAAATTAGAAAAATAAAATATATAAGCATTACGTTGACTTTTTAGTATTTTCTAGTTCTGATGATGTTGTTCCGTTTTTTAATTATATGAATGGGTTTCATTCTAATATTAAGTTCACAGTAGAAGAAAAGTCAATTCATTTCTTCCGTTTTTAGATTCATTATTCGAAAAAACGGCTAAGGGTTTTGAAACCTAAGTATATGGAAAGCCAACAGATGAAGGCCTATACAATACTTTAAATAGCTTTTGTGACTTGAAATATAACATAAATATGATTAAGGTTTTGATTTTTAGATCTTGGTCATTATCTTCGACGTTTGAAAAGTCTAAAAAAAAGTATACAAAAGCTGGTTTCTCTTTTGAATAAAAATGGATATTCTAAGGCGTTTGTAGAAAGACTGACTAAGGAAACCATTGATCACCTTATGATTGCGCCTGATGAAAGCAATGGCAACCAAATCCCACCTAATGATGGTGAACCCATAAAATCGCATGTTTTGGTAATTCCATATTCGGAAGGTTTTAGAAATTTTAAATTGTCAGTCACAAAACCATTAGACAATTTAAATTTGTTTAAAATAGTTTCAAAATCGTTAAAATCAATAAATATGTTTAGTAATAAATCTCAAACTCTAATAGGTTTAGTTTCTGATCTAGTGTATGCATTATTATGTAATGGATGCAATGCCACATACATTAGAGAGACTTACCGTCATCATGGCACACGGGTTCAGAGCATAGCCGATTGAGAAGAGTGAGTAATATTATTGAGCATAGAAAAATGTGCCAAAGCACAACTGATTTAAAACATTTTAAAATTTTATATAAAAACTTAAATAATAAGTATTAAATAATAAGAATTTTATGTGAGGCGTTGGTGATTAAATCACAATCCTTAAAATAAACGTTCAATCAGCAACAAATTTATTTAGATTATTTAATTTAATAGTTAATTCATAACTATTAAATCATTATTGCTTCCGTATATAACATTTAATTAATATTATGAAGGAAGACTGAAAATGAGGAAAATTTCCTTGAAATATATTTCTTATATTTGGCGTTTTCGAGTTTTTCTTAATAATGGGCCATCATTTTTTCGATATATATATGTGTGTGTGTGATTTATTTAAACAACGCATTAATCAATGATTTCACTACCGAACTTCATTAAAATAAAACTAGCCTTATTTTCCGTCCAACTATGTATTTATTTATAACAATAATTTATTCAATTTAATTATGTTTTTATTTTATTGGTGCAATTAAACAGTACATTTTTTAAAACAAATTATACTATGTACCACTTAAATTAAATAAATAATATTTTTATAACTTTTAAAGTCATCGGAACTCTTAATTTAAATAATGTTTTTCTATCTAAGAAATTACTTAAATAGATTTTTCCTTAAATATAATTGCATTTATGCCTAACTTTAATGAAATTTTAATCAATTTTATTTCATTTAATTTTATAATATACATAATTTTATGAATACTAGAAGAAATGTGTTAAATGTTAATCTAAAAAATATGAATAAATTATTTAATTTGCGAGATGAATTAATCAAATATTTAACGAAAGAATATTTAATGTATGTAATTGTTATAAAATAGATAATAAATATAAGATATTTTACTAATATTGTTCATTTTACATAATTTCTTTTAATTATTATTTTCATAATTATTTTTTTATTAATGATTTAATTTCGTAAAATATTTAAATTTTATATTAAATTAAATTTTGTTAACATTCAGTTTATTTTAATAATTTTTTTATAATAGTAAATAATATTTATGTAAAAATTATAAGTTTTTTTCTACTAATTAATTTCTGTAGATTATTTATTTTTTTAATTATTATTCATTATTAAAGACAACTACAATTTCAAAACTGTTAAAAATAAAATTATGTAATCGTTTTATATTGTTAAATAAGACATGTTTTATAATGGTTTAATTACATATATATTTTTAAAAATGTAGAAAAAATTCATAAATTTATATTTTAATATCAATACAGTTTGCAATATAGTTTTTTGCAGGGACTTTTTATAATTTTCACTTTTAAAAAATGAATAATAATTACCATAACTAAAAATACATTCCAGTAAAAATAACCAGGTCTTCGTGAAGCCCTACATGTTACTGAAAGACATGGGTGACATCGACTGGAGCTAGTATATTCCTGAGTGACTACTCGTTTTGTAACTTCTACGTGTTCATGCAATTTCCATTCCTAATTCGGTAAAAAATATGTTAAATAACATTTCAATTTAAAAAATAAAATAATAATAATGATATTTATTTACTCAAATATTTCTACAAACTATCAAAATAATCGATTAATTTAAAACGTCATAAAATTATAATAATTAATTTTTATTTAAAATTTATTTGACTTAAATAAAAATAAATTATTTGAGTAAAATATAAAATTTTAAAAATATTGTATTGATAGAAAAATGTGAGTCCCATGAATACGTATGAATTATCACACAGGTATAACCCCCTTGGGGGCCTCCAGTTTTATCAATGAATCATTACGAGTAATCGCGAATATATTGATTTTTAAGTGCAGTTTTTGATTTTTGAGTGCAAAAATGTGCAAAAGGTGTAAATTGCATTGATGAATATAGTCAGAAGTGCTTTTTTGGTTTTCAAACTATACGTAGATGCACTTAAGTTTCGGTACCTTAAAAAATATAATTATTGATTTAAAAGTCCAAAAATGTGCAAAAGTATATCTTGGTTATTCTTATTATTTTGTCGAGAAATCCTATATAAAAAGTTGTGTTCGATGATGTCACACAATATTATCCAATAAAATCATAAAATCGTGTTTTTAAGGAACCTTTTATGGAACATTGCGAACGTAACATAATTTGTCGAGACATCATTCATGAAAACGTTGCGTCTTGATTCAACAATGAAGATTCTGAAATAATATCATTGAAAAGTTTCTTGGTTCTTCAAGAAATTAAGAAAAGATAAAATCAATCGATAATTTTCAGAAATTTGGCTATGTCCGAACGGACTTTGCCGAAAATTCATCATAGATATTCATGACAGATCACTGAAATATTTTGTTTGGTATAATTTCTCAAGCTCAATTCATAATAGCCTCTTTGATTTAAGGATAAATTTCTATTTGATAATTTAAACATAATTTATAAATAGTAAATATAAAACAGATTTTTACCGATTTTTGAAAAGTCAGTCATTGTAAAATGCAATGATTGTTAAAAGTTGGTGTCCACATTTGGTGTTCAAATTGTCTCAATGGATTTCGAAGACAATTAGCCTATGATAGACATTTAGCTTTATGTGAGAAAAATCAGATTTGAACACCATTATATGTTATGTCTACAGAAAAGGAACTCAGATTCAAAGACTGGTCAAGGACTGTGACTTTTTAACCCTTGTAGCATATTGCAAGTAAAATAAATATCATACCAGTTTGTAAAGGAATCTTTGGCTTGTGCAGTGAAAACTTTAACTAGTTTACTGTTAACAAATGCAGCTTTCACGGGAACAATCCAGGAGACAAAAGGAATTTCCCCATTCAATTTTGCAACAAGTCTGGAAGTAATGCAAGAAACCACCTATTTGGGAGGGAATTACACAAATTGAACATGACAGAGCAATCGTCATTTATTCAGAAGCAGGATTTGAAACACTTTTGGATTATATGATGGTATATTTGAAATTAGACGTATATCGGTTGGCAGATTACTTTCAAATATTTTGAATGAAATCCTTAGACCATAACAGATTAGAGCCATTGAATTTTTTCGGAATTCCAGGAATGTAGTGGCCATCAGCACTGATATTTTTAGATATGCCGATTGAATTATTGCAAGAAAACGAAATATATAATTACAATGAAGCCGGAATTCGAGGAAGAATGACTTTTGTTAGCAAACATCATGTCATAAGAGATGAAAACACAGAGTTATTATATATTTACATGTATGGATGGGAACTTATCCAGAGTTTTCCGCGTTGAAACTTTCCATGGATCCATGATGATTTGGAAAATATTTTTGAGGAATTTCAGTCTTCAGATTTAGAAAATCTAACACATGGGTATACCCTGGAAGTTGACATGAATATTCCAGATGAAATTCGTGATTTATTGGACGAATTACCAATCGCATCAGAGAAGATGTGTCCTGAAGGAGCAAAAGTTGAAAAACTTTTACTGACACATTATCCGAAAAACAATTATGTTATTCATTGGAGGTTATTAAAACTCTATGTGCTTTTGGGTGTTTAAGTTACAAATATACATCCGGCAATAAAGTTCAATTAGTCAATAAAGTTCAAACAATATGCCATTTTAAATCAGTAATTTGTATGTTTGGACAGACCCTCATATTTTGGACAAGCAGTTTTAGATTTATCAAAGCTAAGATTGTATGAATTCCAATACATTGAGCTTCAAATATATCGAGAACAATTCAATTGCAAAATTAATAATGCAACGGAAACACAGATTTGTTCTTTTTGAAAATTAAGAATCTCAAGTTAAAAGCATTATTAGAAGCTATGATAGCAGACAATTTTTTATATATATTCAATTAAAATCTGCTTCATCCTTTATATAAAAGAAGATTGAATTCTGTTATAGGAAAGTTTAAAGATGAGAGCAAAGGAATTTTATATGAAGAATGTATATTTCTTCTACCGAAACTTTATATTCATTCATAAGACCAAAGAAAACAATGAGAGCTAAAGCAATTCGATTGAATGAAACAAAAATAAAGCATCAATCAATCCTTGACTATTTTAATGGGTGGAAATACCTTAAGTTATACAAACTAGACTTTGGCCAAGAAATCATCAACTGTACACATTTAAGTTAACAAAAGTTACTTTAACAAATAAGGATGATAAAAGATTTTGGGTGGGCGGAACAAATGTTTGGCATATGAATAGTATCTTTGTATAGACCTTGTTGATAATGATGATTATGAAAATATTTTTGAATCAAAAATTTCTAACATCAATTCATCAATTCCAATATTTTAAAATCGACATCAAATTTCATCAACAAAATGATTTGATGAAGAAAAGAACCAAATTCCATTTAAATCAAATGTTTAATGAAAACTGAAAATTCGTATTCAAGGATATAAAACATCTCCAAATACAACCATGTTACCTATATGGAGGATTGTTAGTGGAAATGTTTTTTGAAACATTTCCACAAGTTATTTTATTTAATAATTGTTTTAAACGAAAAAGTTCTTGTTGTTATGATTTGGTTTGTCATAATAATATTTAAATTTAAAATTATAATCAATACATTTAACCATTAGTTTCTTTAATGTTAGTAAACATTAATTACCGTGGACGTGTTTCATTAAAAATTACACAAAATACGAAGTTTCCTCCAGGCAATTCAAAACACATTATAGATAAAAATGAAGATTATACAACAATATTTTTCAAGTGAGGGAAATGTAGAATAATGGGTTGTAAGAAACCTGTTGCAAGCATACATAAATAATAAAGATGTTCAATTACAATCATGTACAATCACTATCGATGTCAAATAAAAAAATAACTTGTAATATTTATCAAAAAAAACAAATTTATATATGGAACGGTAATATTCCATGGATTGCGGTATGTAACTTATAAAGCGTTGTGTGTTGTACTCGGATAAAAAATCTAAATTATAAGTAGATTGTTCAAAAGTTTGAAAAATATGTAAAAGAATCGATTGGTTCACCATAACTATAAATATTGGAACTTTTAACAATCATTGCATTTTACAATGACTGACTTTTCAAAAATCGGTAAAAATCTGTTTTATATTTACTATTTATAAATTATGTTTAAATTATCAAATAGAAATTTATCCTTAAATCAAAAAGGCTATTATGAATTGAGCTTGAGAAATTATACCAAACAAAATATTTCAGTGATCTGTCATGAATATCTATGATGAATTTTCGGCAAAGTCCGTTCGGACATAGCCAAATTTCTGAAAATTATCGATTGATTTTATCTTTTCTTAATTTCTTGAAGAACCAAGAAACTTTTCAATGATATTATTTCAGAATCTTCATTGTTGAATCAAGACGCAACGTTTTCATGAATGATGTCTCGACAAATTATGTGACGTTCGCAATGTTCCATAAAAGGTTCCTTAAAAACACGATTTTATGATTTTATTGGATAATATTGTGTGACATCATCGAACACAACTTTTTATATAGGATTTCTCGACAAAATAATAAGAATAACCAAGATATACTTTTGCACATTTATGCACTTTTAAATTAATAATTATAATTTTTAAGGTACCGAAACTTAAGTGCATCTACGTATAGTCTGAAAACCAAAAAAGCACTTCTGACTATATTCATAAATGCAATTTACACCTTTTGCATATTTTTGCACCCAAAAATCAAAAACTGCACTTTAAAATCAATATATTCGTGATTACACGTAATGATTCGTCGATAAAAATTGGAAGCTTCCGGGGGGGATGGTATACATGCCCGATAACTCATAGCTCACATCTACCTACTTATATTACTTTTACAATTGTTTTAATAATTACTCATTCTAATAGTTTTTCTGTCAAACCTGATGATGACAATGAGTAAGGATATCAAAAATAACATGTTTGAATGGCGCCTTCTTATTATTAAATCATTGCTATGTTTATCTCATTATTTTATTATATACTTGAGCAAACTAAATTCTACACGCGATATATAAATTATAATTTACCAAAAATTATAATTATAATTACCTGTTGGTCTACAAATGTCTGTATATTGATTCCGCTGAGCTCTACTGTATCTGGAACCATATCTATTTCAGAATCAGGTCGTTCTGAAGAAATGGTTATAGTTAGATCCTATTAATGAAAATAAACATATTTTAGTATGTATTTTATAAATAAATTTTATATAAAGATTATATAAATTCAAATATTAAATTTAAGACAAAGATTCATTTTTGATATTTTAATTTTATTTAAAATTAAATCTTAAAAATCACAGTGTTCATTTATTTTTTGAGATTTTTTATAATTATATTTTTAGCATCTTTTTAATATAAAAATATAAATGGATAACTATTTTGTTATTTATTACAATATTTGCATATATTAGTGCATGTAATTAACTTTTTGTGAAAAATACAAATATAAATTCAAAAATATTTCAAGAATTGGAATTTTTTTAATTTTTTACTGAGTCGGTGGATGTTCTAAAAATTACATTTAATATTTCCTAAAGATAATGAATTTTTAAATAATTGCTAACCTCCGAAAATGATAATAAAAAATAAGATTTCAATTTAAATGGAAAAAAATATTGAATGAATATTTTTAAAAAAATTGTTTGACAAGCACCAATGTTATGTGTTTTAGTGAAATTACATTTATTCAAAAATGGATGTTTATAAATTAATTTTTATTAAATTCAATGATACATTTAATTTCGAACGGTATAGAAAATTTTAAAGATGTTGGTGGTCTGAAAATTTATTTAATTGAAAACATTGTCTTATTAGCTTGTTCTTTTCTGTCAGATTTGACGCCATAAGAGGCAGCTAGTTCAAACAGGCCAAGATGAAAATTAAAATCCAACAAAAAAACAACATCAAATAAGTTTCGGATTTGATTGGACATGACCTATTAGACCGGAAATATTTAATAAATACTAACTACAAATAGGGTTTACATACTTTTTTAAATAATAATAATAATAATATTATTATTATTGTTATTATTATTATTATTATTATTATTATTATTATTATTATTATTATTATTATTATTATTATTATTATTATTATTATTCAAATTTCGCGATAAAGGTGAAGATATATTTGACAAATTATTTTAAATCATAAAAATCACACTATAAATGTTATGTAGTGAAAATTGAAAAAGTACAAATTTTCACCATGTTATTTTTTAAAAAAATTAGAAAAAAGAAAATTTGCGAAATTAAGTTTTAAAGAATTATGAATCTTAAAATAAATGATTTTATTTAAATATGTGTGAATATTTTTTTTTGAAATTACCATTATTTGTTTAAATTATTCAACTAAGAAAAAACCAAGTATTTGAATATTTTTAATGAGTTAATATTAATAGTTTTTTTAGTAATTATCTAAAATTATTATTTTTTATTATTATTATTATTATTATTATTATTATTATTATTATTATTATTATTATTATTATTATTATTATTATTATTATTATTATTATTATTATTATTATTATTATTATTATTATTATTATTATTATTATTATTATTATTATTATTATTATTATTATTATTATTATTATTATTATTATTATTATTATTATTATTTTTTTTTTTATTATTATTTTTATTATTATTATTATTATTATTATTATTATTATTATTATTATTATTATTATTATTATTATATTATCATGATCTAAAATATTTATAATCTTGCAATTTGTAATAAATGTTGCAATTAATGTTGACAATTCCAACAATAAACTGCCCAACATATTTGCTTTTATTGCATTTCACGTCACAATAATTAAATATATTATTTGTACGAAATTAATTCTCTATTGAGTTTATGAAACTCATGTTAAAAATCAAAAAATATGAATAATATTTATAAGCATTTCGAAACTCTAATTGAAAATTTCTTGGTCATTGTTCATGAATTCACATTTTTGAAGGGAAAGAGTATTTTTTCATAATTAACATATGTAATATTTAATTATATTTTGTTTATCTATTTTTAAAAATACAGTGATACCTGAAATATTTGGATTCGATATAAAAGTCAAACCATCCTATTTGTTAAAAATATAAATAGAAAAATAATATTCATTTTTTAAGAAATTTCAACGGGGGGAAGGTGGGGCATAGCCTAGCGGGCTTTTATCTCTCTACTAATAAAGATGGTAAAACAAACAAAACTGTTACAAGACCTTATGTCGACAAATGCATTATCCTAGGTTTTATCATATCTTTCAAACTTTATGTTGATTATTTAATATATTTAACAAAACACGTTTCTGTTTTCAATTTAAAACCTTACTTACTATCTAAATTTAGATGTCATTGTAATGACTTGTTAAAGGCAGAAGAAATTTTTATTTAAAAAATGCATTAAAAGATTATTGATACATCTCAGATAATATCATATAAAATTAAAGGATTAATTTCAATAAATATGAAGCTCCATAAAATCGGGGAAATGTTGGTATTATGTTGGTATCAATCATTGTTGAATAATCTTGAGAGAAGAGCTTCCACGAAGAATTAAAAACATTCATTATTCGGCATTCCGTGCCATCAAAAAATAGAAAATATTTTAAAAATATTTCGAAATCAGTAACCAATTTTTATTTTATTTTATCGATAAAATGATAAAGAAAATTTAGCTATTTTTAAAAATATTATTTAATTGTCTTTTGAGTTATCGCCTTAAGCTTTTATATTATTAGAGAAATAATTTGTTGTATTTAAATCTCATTCATCAATGCCACATACATTGTAAATACTTCCCGACATCTCTGTACTTGAGTTTTTGAACATTGTCGACTGAAAGGATCACCAATATTAGTCAGCACACTGAGGACCATATGAGAAATCTAGTCA
Source organism: Schmidtea mediterranea (assembly GCA_022537955.1). Classification (NCBI taxonomy): domain Eukaryota; kingdom Metazoa; phylum Platyhelminthes; order Tricladida; family Dugesiidae; genus Schmidtea; species Schmidtea mediterranea. Next base: position 284,506,371 of record CM039679.1, read on the forward strand.
TATTTGATTTTCAAATTTTTAATAATATTGCGAATGTGTTATATGTGAATCGTTTATAATAATAATAAAAAAACAATGGGCAAACCCTTGTGAATTAGTTAAAATTAAACCATTGTGAATTAGTGTGTTTTGACTGATTTCAAAATTACTGAATTATTAAATTATTAGGTTAATTAATTTTAATAATTCATTTATACATTTAAAAAAATTTTAATTATTTTGTGTGTGAACTAAATTTATTTTAAAAATTGTTTTAATTTTTTAAGTAAATAGTTTTTAGTTTAAAAAATACTTGATTTTAAAGTGCTTCGTAATAATGTTAAAGTCAATAAAAAACTGAAATCACCTAACGAAAGTTTCATGTTTTGTGGTATTTATTTTATATTTAAAATAATAATTTTAGAATGGCAGTTGTTTAATAAAAAACAGGTGAACGGTGGAACCGTGCAGTTTAAAATGAAATACTCAATCATTTAATATTCCTTCTGTTAATTAACAGGAAAGTTTAAAATTAAATTTAATAAACCATAAAATAAAATGATTATAAAATGTCATGTGAAGCGCTTATCCTGAATAATTGTGAGTGATAAGCATGTAATTTATTATTTTTTAATAAATAATTTTGTTTAAAATTATCAACATTATTCTGTTTATTTTTATAAGTTAAATTAGTATTCACCATTTTATGTTAAGATTTCATGTTAAAACCTTTTTTTTGTTATTGAGATCAATAAAATTTGTAATGATAACAATAAATATTTGGAAGTAATTTTTTTTAAATCTTTAACTAAATTTCAATTCAACATCTATAGAAAGATTTAATAGTAAAAATTACCATGAATAATAACTGGCTTTTTGGTTTTTATCACTAATCAACTATTTTGTAAGAAAAACTTTTGTCTTGTAATTTTTGTGAGAAAGAATTAAACAAACTTATTCAAAAAAGTATTCAAAATTAATTTTCAAGCAATAATCATGACATTAAAATCCCAACAGTTTAAAATTCCGCCTTCAGATAAAAATACGAAAAGTATAATTTAACAGTAATTTTAAATGGAAACACGTTTGAGATAAATTCGAAATAGCTTTTAAAGTTTCAACTATGGTAAAGCTTTCAAGACAAACAATAAAACATTTTATGTAACAAAATAAAAATCACCTGAACATCTAATGGGAAGTCATTAAGTTCTAGGGTTTCTAAAAATACACCTTTTAGTTTCCTTCTTTCTATAATATAAGTTTCTCCTTTTTCATTTTGTTCTGCTGTTAGCCAATACTGATCTTTTGTTTCGTTTAGAATGTTGTCAATAAATAATAAAGGATTCCAACAACGATCCAAATCAACTGCCTTGAGCTCCTTAAACATTATTATTATTATTATTATTATTATTATTATTATTATTATTATTATTATTGTTATTATTATTATTATTATTGTTATTATTATTATTATTATTATTATTATTATTATTATTATTATTATTATTATTATTATTATTATTATTATTATTATTATTATTATTATTATTATTATTATTATTATTATTATTATATTATTATTATTATTATTATTATTATTATTATTATTATTATTATTATTATTATTATTATTATTATATTATTATTATTATTATTATTATTATTATTATTATTATTATTATTATTATTATTATTATTATTATTATTATTATTATTATTATTATTATTATTATTATTATTATTATTATTATTATTATTATTATTATTATTTTTTTTTTTTATTATTATTATTATTATTATTATTATTATGGGTGTAATGCCACATACATTGGAGAGACTGCCCGTCATCTCTGTACTCGAGTTCTTGACATTATCGACTGAATGTATTGACTCACATTAGTGATCATTTTAGGAAATGTACTAGTAAGAAAATAGGTATCTCTGACTTCCTAAAATTAATGTTCAAAATTTTCATTAAATTCAACTTTTAATACATATGATGTATTTGATGTAATTTGTTTGTGATTTTTTGTAAATATAACTTTAAAACTTTTAATTTTACGATTATAAATTTTATTTTTTATTTAAATTTTATTAACATTTTTATTTAAACGAATGTTTGATTTTTATTTTTAAATTAAAATTAAATTTTGTAATACGAGTTGAGTACCATTATTATTGATTAATTTGTTTAAATTTTCATATTTTCATTTATCTTTTGTTAATGTTATTTCTAGCCTGAAGAAGACTGATAAACGGTCGAAATATATAGTGAAATGTTATGTAAGATATACAGTTGGCGTTTTTTAATTATTTATTATTATTATTATTATTATTATTATTATTATTACATCATTATCAGTGAATAATTAATTTTTAAAGATAAGTAAAACCATGAGAATTATTAAAAATATTAAATTCTCTAAATCTTTTGAACCATTTATTCCTACCAAATTATTATCTAAATTGAATTTGTTTATTTTCACCACAGTAAATTTATAAAATTTCAAAGCGAAATTGGAAAAAATTTCAATAGATTATATAAGAATTATTTTTGGATTGACTTTTAATTTTCGAAATGTAATATTATTTTCATAAAATTTTAAAATTTATTTGATATAATAATCATTTTTAAATATAAATTATATATATAAATTATATATAATTTTTTACAATTTCAAAATTTCACGACTGGAATATCACTAAAACAAATAAATAAATCTGATATCGTAAAACAAAATCACCAGCTATCTAATGAAGATAATTGTTAATTCATAATTTAATAAAATATTTTAGTCCAATCAGTAATTTGTTACATAGACATTTTTTGTTTTTAATAAATAGAATTATTTTGAGAGAAAAATTTGTTAAACTTTCTTTATTCTGTATTTATGAAGTATCCTGATTATATTATATTATAAATTCATATTTGTTTTTGTTTAATAAATTTTTATGTATAAAGTATTATTAGATTTGTAAGGTAATAGACATTTTTAATTAATTAATCTGTTCGCGGGATGCGGGAAAATTATTTCACAGTACCGAAAAATATTGATAAATCGTAATCATTCATGAGTGTAAAAAAATTTATTTTTATTGTAACATTTTAATATTGTTATAGGATTATAAATTGTTTTAAAAAAATTGTGAATTAGAAATTCAAGTTAGCAATCATTTACAAACAAAACGGATATAAAAATTGAACAAATATTTTTTGCCTAGAAATGCCTATATTATTTGGTTGTCATTTTTTTTAAAATAAATCAAGTAATTTGTAAATCGATAAATATAATAATATTAACTAATTGTACTGTAATGATATGTTATGCACTTTGACTGTTATCTGTGCAAAATGTTTATATGGCATGCCTAGTACAACGTGTAATCTTTGATAAATTGGCAGTTCTATCAGCAAATTATACATTGTATATAGTAAGACTTAATAATTAAAGCAACATGCCAACTTGTTGTGAATTTCGCTGGATGAGTTCGCCAAGTGCGAATAATAATGATTCAATTAAAACAGCTTTTGAAAAAGCAAACTTTTTTGTTGCAAAGTTTGATAGTTGATACTTTTTATTTGTTTGTTTAAAATAGTAAACATGATAAAATTAACGTAATTATAGTATTTTTTCTTTACAGAATGTTTAACAATATCTTTATCATTTGTGATTTTTATAGAAAATGAATAGTAAAAATAAATGCAAATTCACTTTGGATGAGAAGTGTGGCATTCTTTCTTGACTTGAACGGAGACCAAAGGTCAAAAAGCATATGCAAAATTTATTCGATTCATCGAGAAATAAATCATTTGTTTGAAAAAAATAAAATTTCTAGTATAATTCATGTCTACTTCAGAAGAAGTCCTTTACAATTGGTTTCTCGGATCATTCTTGAACTATTTCTTTGTCAAAATTTTCAAAAGATTATTTTTATTCTTGATTATTTTTAATAATTTTCATTTTAATTGTTTTACTGAATCTACTTTATTTCTCTATTTCACATCCTTTTCGATGAAGGTTTTAATTTTATCCTTTATTGTTTTGATCACGTTCTTTGAGATCTTTGTCAAATATCAAACAATATGTTAAGTCAAATTGCACAAAAATTTGTTTTCATTTGCAAAGTAATTGTCTTATTATTGTGAAATTCGGTTGATGCCAAACTTAGTCCAAATAGTATTTCAGTGAAAGTATTTATATTTTGAAACTAAAAGAAATGTTTTAAAATAATATTTTTTATTTATTTTAAAATGAATTTTTTCTATTTCACAAGACTCAAAATATTTTTGTTAAAATGCCAACTTAATATAGAATAGAAATAGTTCTTACCTCAAAAGAGGAATAGATATTGCGCAAAGTGTTATGGCTACTTTTGAGTCTTTATTCAAAGACATAAGAAATTTAATCGATGAAAGTAGAAGTGAAAAAAGACCAAAAATTGCAAAAGACTATAACTGATAATTATGAAATCTATTAAGTTCTTTAGTAAATGAAATGTATAATTGAAAGAATTTCTTGGTATGAATCCTTAATGATTAAGTGGTCTACTGCTAACAAAGGTAACTTGTACGTTTCTTCATCGTTTTTGGGGAAAAGCTTTTGGGAATACATTTGGAAATGATTCAATCTAAAGATTTAAATCCAATTTAATATAATTTGTCATAGCTTTGATTAAATTTCATTGTGACACGAAAAGAATTCAGGAGAAAAAAGCTGAAATATTAAATAATGCAATTACTAATATATTGTTTGTGGTGACTCTTAAGGCGCCAGTAGAACATTATCTTTCAGGTTAGTCTTGCAAACTATTTATTGAAGTAGAGTTAGCTAAACCCATAATAAATGACTCTATTAAATTAATGGAAAGTCGACAAAGACAAAAGTCGACTGATAACTTTAATATTATATAGTAGAAATGACTAAAAATAAAAGATCATTTTGGTTTGAACATTGTTTTGCAAACTTTGCTTGACGCCAATCAACTCTACCTAACACCATTTCAAAGAAATTCCGAATAATACAATAAAAAACTTTTACATACCATTATAGTAATGTTTCCGAACCTTTTTACAAAAATATACATTTTGTTCATCCTAGAAATGTGACGTCCCTCCAAAAAAATAAGAAAATTATAGATATTACTTTTTGTTTTCTATTGTTGAAAATAATAATATCTAAGTCGTCTTTTGAAGTAATATATTATTAATAATATATTATTATATATAATATATTATATTATATATTATTATATAAATTTTAAAATATAATTGTTTCTTTTACTGCATTTATAAGAATTTAGTTGCAATAAATTATTTTTTAGATTCACAAATTACCCCCTCGTGGATGAGTTTTGATACACTGACTAATCGCATGTCATAATTTAATATTTCAAATTATATATATATATATATATATATATATATAATGTAATATACCTCTGCAATTGTATTTATATATAGGACATAATGTAGAAATCCGAGTTAATGTCACATATGTCAATCATAATAAATATAGGAGTCATATGTTAAAATTTTGAACAAATATTAAATTACTTAACAAAGTTTTCAATAGTAAAAGTATAAAAGTTGTTTTAAACGAGTGACAAAAATATAATTCCCATCCTTTTTTGTTACAAATGTATTTGACTAATTGCCGGAAATGATTGCAAAGTTTCAAGCGAATCTTTTACCGTTCCGTTGCAATAAATGAGTAAATTCCTAAGTCAAACTAATAATGTCTGTTTTCGATGAGAAAATATTGTTATATTATTTTAATTCGGTTTCGTAATTAAAACAAATTCTGAGATAGTTTATGATGAGTTGTTGGTTTAAACAAAAGTTTTTGCGGCATTTTTGATGTAAAGTTTATGTAATAAATTTAATTTTTGTAGGTTATCAAAAAATAATATTTGTTTACTTATTTGATTTACAAATAATTCTGATTCTAATATCGATATGAAATTATAAAATTATATAATTTATTAAACTCACGTTTAATAAATATTGAATTAAACATAAATCGTGATTATTCCATCATTTAAAGGTCGTGCTAACTTTTTAATTAAACAAAAACAATAAAATTTCATTTACTTTCATTACGATTGTAGATTGATTTTCTTTTCATGTGTAACACAAACTGATCTATGATAGTAATGCAAATAAATTAAATGTTAAAAGAAAAAAAAGCCTCAAAGATAAAAAAAATATAATTTATTTTTACAGAAAAATAAAGTTATTTAATACATTTATTCCATATTTACATAAACAATTAAGCTAAAATATTTTTATTTACATTAAATATTAATACTATCATTGTTTGTATAGTTGTTTTAATTTTACAAATATGAGTAGATCATTTATTCGAATCAACTTTGTAATCTTGAATAATTATAGCAACATACCAAATGAAATATCTTAAAAACATTCAGGAAAGACTTATAATTTTATGCTTATCATGTTAACTGACTTTTTTTTTAAAGCTTGTTTCTATGAGTTTAATTAATTGCATGCAATAATGAGTATTTGTGACATTAGTAAAGTTTTATTGCACACTAAAAAATTAAATTTTTTTTCAACATAACCTCAAAATGTTTAAATGGTCAAAATGAATGATTATAATTTATTTTATTCATACAATTTCACACTTTATGTAGATTAAATTCAATTATTTGTGTGTTCAGTTGTCACTGTGTGTAATTGTCATGTGTTTAGTTGTCATAGAACCACATTTTAAAGGTTGATACAATTCAATTTTCTATTCATTAGATTGAATGTTTTATTTTGACTAAAGTTTTTCATTAGTTATTTACGATTGTATATAAGAAAACTTGGTCTTTCTTAGCTGGTTAGAAACGAAAACTAAAACTCACTTAAACTAGGATAGTAACATAGTTTTTTTATTAGTTCAATTTCATTAGTTTAAAGCTTGGTATTTTCCAAAAACATTTTATTTTGATTAGTGTAAATAAATTTGTATTTAATTTTAAAATATTGGTTTTAATTAAATATTTTAAGTTAAATTTATCAAATAAATTTCTAAAAATCTACAAACTCCTTCATTACATACATGGATATAAAATACAAATTTATGGCGTAATAATTCATGTAATAATAAATTAATTGCATTTGCTACGTCCAAAACTTTAGAAATTAGTTTTATATTGAAAGAAATTCAATGATTTGAAACGGTTAGAAAAAATAGCACAATAATAAAAAATACTTAAAATGTAAAATTTATGTTAATTATCCTAAATGTTAAGATTATAACAAAACTGATTGCAAGTGCATAATTTATCAACAGCATGGTCAACAAAAATAGAGTGAAATAATTAATAAACATTTGTTTATTAAAATGTGATAGAATAATTAATTAAAAAATAATTTAGCTATAAAAATCTTTAAGTTAAATAAGTTGTTTTAAATGTTTTATTTTTAAATAATATAAAATATACTTGATTTTGTCAATTAGGACTTCCTTTACCATCAACCATTTACTTATTTTGATCCTTCTCCAAGTGACTCTTTATTAATTATTTATTATATATAAATAAAATGTATAAAGTAGATCGTTTAGAATTATTGTCTGGAGTTTGGAGTCTTGAAGGATTGACCGCATTTGAATAAGTGAGTGTTTGGTCAAAATTTTGTATAATATCTAAAGCAGCGTTTTCAATCTTTATTTTCATTGTACCACCACGTAACAAATTTTAATGTCAGCGTACCACCAACTAAAGGTTAAATTTAAAACAACATTATTTATAATTATAGTACCCACTATTGATTATTACTGACTTGAATCTTGGACTTAGAATTAGTTATTGTTAGTCAGTTAGTCACTGTTAGGGGGCATTACTCATTTAACAACATGACGCATGATGGACGATTATAATCTTTGAAATTAATATGATAAAAATGTTAAATTTTAAGTTCTACAATTTTTAAATAATTTATATTTATTTTTTCACGAACACTTATCAACATCTGGCGTACCACCGTTGAAAACCGCTGATTTCAAGGGTCTATAATCCCCCAAGGGTCTATAAATCTAAATTAAGATATTAACTAATAATTAAAATAACATTGTTATATTACAAAAATTACACAAATATTTTATTCACTTTTGTCCATAAAATTATTTCAAAAACTTTTTAAATTAAAATTTGAATTACAAAAAATTTTGAATCAAATTTAAAATTACAAAATATTAATAATAGCTTGTTATTGAGATGAAAAGCAATTAATATTACGTTAAAAGCATCTTAAAATTAAAAAGAAATAAATAATTTTTAATTACGTCATTAGGTTTATTGTCCAATTTTGATTCTCTCCATTTGGACTGGATGAAGGCATCAGCATGATATATTTCTTTCAATGTGTCGATTTCTCCGATTTTCAGAAAAACAACTCGAACTTCTACGACAACCTAAATTGAAATTGATAAATTTTAGATTAAAATAGAAATAACATAAAATATCTGATGATTCCTTGCCAGTGCTATTTATGACCTTTACGTACGAAATGATATTTTGACATATTTACGTTGCAAATTTCAAACATAAACCAAATCTAAGTTTGAAAGGAGAATCAAGAAAAGGTTACTAAAATCTACAATTTGTAAAATCTAACTTTTATCATTTGTAATTACTTTTTTAAACTTAATAACTGATAACTGGTAAATAAAATATTTTTTACATATTTTCTGCTTTTTATGAAATATTTTGTCGCAATTTTTGTGTTATTAACAATAATATATATTATGGATCAAGTATTAAAAGTATTAAGTAACAAAATTATCCAATTTTGTTTTATTTAAACATTCTGTTTTTTAAATATTTATTAAAAAAGAATATCGTATTAAAAAATTTTAAAAAATAAGAATTATTAAATAATTTTTTTATTTATATTATTTTAATATTTAACTTTGTCTTATCTTTAACACTAAAACTAGCAAAATTAATTGGTGAATTTAAGTATATGTTAATCATATCATTGAAATTATTTAAATCAAAAATGAAAATATTTTTTTAATTTCTTTTTAAAGTTTTTAAATGAAGTTATTTTGTTAATTTGTTTTAGTTTTAATGAAAAATGTTTGTAAATTTCTATTTTTATTTTTAATTTTAGTTTAAAAATGTCTCAAAACTTTTTCTCTTTATAAAATTCAGTAAAACAATTTTCAATAAAAACAAATGTTTTTTTAAAAGCCTTAAAAATAAAAAGAAATTATGGTCTCAATTTATTTTGTATTGGGAATTTTTGTTTAATTTCAGTATTTTTCTATCTGTAAAAATGGTCTCAGTATTTTCCGCAAGGAATTTATGGTCTTAGGATTTTGTATTGAGATCCGATTTGGCGTTTTCTTCACATAAAAATATTTTTCGTCATTTTAAATAAGATATTTTGGTTAAATAAACCTGTGGTCATGTTAAATAATATTTTGTACTTGCAAAAGTTGTTGAGTATTTTTCTAAAAAGTTAATTTAAAACATGATTTTAAGCATTAAAAAATTATCTGACAAAAATACTACGCAAGTAAAATTCAGGAAGTAATGAGTTACTTATAATAATTATACTACTACTACTTATAGTAATAAAAATAATAATAATTATAATAATTATAATAATAATTATAATAATAATAATAATAATAATAATAATAATAATAATAATAATAATAATAATAATAATAAATAATTAAATAAATTTGGCAACGATTTAATTAATCGATAACGCCAATAAAAAACCTTTCGTACGATATATTTCGATAGCACAGCTATCATCTTCAGGTACTCAAAACCAACTAAAAATATTATGAATTAACATTTAATTTAAACAAATTATTTTTTATTAATTTAATTTTTTAATAAATAAATATTTTTAAAAATATATTTTAAATTAATTTTAAATTTAAAATTTTTACTTATATTCTAATTTTTAAAAATTAATGTAATTTAAAATTTTCAATTATTTTAATTTTTAAAAATTAGAATATAAGTAAAAAATTTTAAATTTATAATTAATTTAAAATATATTTTTAAAAATATTTATTTTTTAAAAAATTAAATTAATAAAAAATAATTTGTTTAAATTAAATGTTAATTCATAATATTTTTAGTTGGTTTTGAGTACCTGAAGATGATAGCTGTGCTATCGAAATATATAGTACGAAAGGTTTTTTATTGGCGTTATCGTTTAATAATAATAATAATAATAATAATAACAATAATAATAATAATAATAATAATAATAATAATAATATAATAATAATAATAATAATAATAATAATAATAATAATAATAATAATAATAATAATAATAAAGCATTCAAGCTGGTAAGTTAAATACCAATGTTATAAGTCCAATTTTTGTTTTAACAAGATGTTTAAAGATTTGCATTTCTCTAAAATTTAAAATATTTATCAGTTCTGGCAGTCAACTTTTGTATTTTTTAATTATAAATAATGTAAATTTATTATCCGAATAATGTTCATTAAAATTTTGGAGAAAATAAAAAGTTTGCTTTACTAAATGAACTTGTTTCACTTTCAAACTAAATGAATCTTTTCATAAATGTATTTGTTTAAATTTATATTATAATTGTTTCAGTTTATAATTTGACACCCCCATATTAAGGGTAGCTTAAGGTTTATTAAATTGTCGATAAAAGATGGCACTCGTAGAAATTGTCAAGTTGACATACCAATTAGCTATATAAATATAAAAATTATTATTTGATCAGAACAGCCATAAATATGTCTGCCAATTACGCAACTTCAAGATCATCGAAATATTCTCGCAGAAATATATTGCAGAAATGCCAGAAGAATTAAATTTTAGTTCCTTTTAACCAACATATTGGGTTGACTTGGAGAATATTTATAGCAACTAATGGTTTGTGAAAATACTGTTTGTTTGAATTGTTGGTTAGTTTTTCCGCAAATTACAAATTTAGGATGTGTAAATGTCAACATGTTTGAATTTTATTGATACATTAAGAATTTGTTATCAAGTTTTTCTTAGGAAAATCTTTCCAAAAATTATTAAAAGTCAATTTTAGTTCACAAAAAAATTGCTAATTAATTTTGTTGAAATTTTTAGTGAACCTTAACAACTGAACTAATGTGACAGATAAATTTTTGGAATATTTGCCCATTTTCCAAACGTTTATTATTGCAGTTCATAACATATGCGTGAATTTGTCAGTTTTCTTTGCCAAATGAGGCTTGCTGTGTTAATCGAGCTGTTGGCTTTTATCTTTAATATTTGTTTGTATGAATCGGAAATTTGTAGTCTTTACGTGATATTTTTCTACAATAAACGCCTTTTTACAAATATTAAACCGGGCTTATACTTACCTTTTATCTAAGTTTTACGAAACCTTTTTCATAATAATTTTTAGTCAAACAAAATATTATGAAATAAATATTAAATTAAATTAATTAATTGATAATTATTGTTAAAGATTTGTTTTATATCTGAGTTATTGGGTACGCAGGTATTTTCAATCTTCTATTATCTAAATATTAAAAGATAAATAAAAAAAGATAAATTAAAAAAATAAAAGTTTTACTAATACAGAAAAATATAAATATAATCTTGTTTTTTATTTATTGTTTATATTTTTGAATCAATGACATATTTTTAGAAATACACTAAGTTTAAAAATCAAAGTATAAAGTAAATCTTTTATATAAATGTAATTAAAATGTAAATCGCTTCGTTTTAATTTTCATTAATGCTATTAATTTAAAGGTCGTATATTTTAAAAAAGATATTATAAAAAAATATAATCATTATATATAAAATTTTAAAGCAGCGGATACATTAATAATGAAAATGATCAAGGAGGTACGCAGTGCCAAAATTTTGGGAAACACTGATATATAGGATTAACATACCATAAATAGAATACGATTGAACAATATATTAAATAGTTATGAATTGAGAGGTCTGTGATCCCCCCCCTTACTACTCATTAAAAAACTATATTTAATATATTGTTTTTTCTTGTGTATAAGTTTTGTTTTATTAACAACTAATTGAAATTATTTATGTAAATTATGTTACATTAAATTTCTCGACTCTGGCATACATATTTCTGGGAATCACTTCATAAAATCTTCACATTGACATTCAAAATTCTGGGATTTTATCACTTCATTGAAGCAAATAATTTTTAATTCTTTTAAATTATATTCATATTTCTGGTATGAATAAGTAAGTGCATTTAAACTAAAAAGATAATTTAAAATAATAATGAAATTAAGAAAACCTTATGAATATAGCAACTGGTGAGCTTTTTTGATTTTTTTTCGCTAGATGTTTTGAGTTTTTGGTGAATAAAAATTTCTAGAGTACAAAAGTATGAAAGATTAGTATTTCGTAATAAAAAATACCTTGATTGAGTTTGCAACATAACAGTTTATAAACATAATTTTAATTTTCTACAATATGCATAAAAGAATTATTCAAAAATTTATTGCTTTCTGCGTTATATTCGTATTTCGGTTGTCGGTGAAATATTAGCAATTATTGATCTAACTCCAAACGAGTCTGGAATATTAATAGTAATGACAACTTTTCTATAATATTACAATTGCAATTGATTTTTGCTAACACAATTACACAACAGATTCACAACTGTTTGTTCAATCAAACTTCCTCGATATACTTGTATCAATCGACTGGTTACTTTAACTTTTGTTAGCATTCTTTATTCCTGTAATACTGTGTCTCCATTTTTATAGTTTCAAACAATTCAATATTTTTATTCTGTCTTGCTTTCTCTTAGGTTTTCTTCTTTTTTCCATTTGTGTCTCTTCTTTTATATGTTGTTATTTGCTAGCAGGTGTCGAGATTAGCAGTTTTGTTTTTTTTTGCTTTTTATTTTTCTGAATTCTTGCATGGTTTATTAATTTTCTTCATCAAGTTGTGTTCCATAGGTTAAGAAAAATTATTTAAAAAAATATGATACTGCAATGAAAGTTTTATATTTTATATATATATTTTTTATTTTTTATCATATATTTAGGTGTTAATACACCATATTATTAAACTATACAGTAACCAGAGGAAATGTTATGTCATTATAATAGTTGCTTTTTGTGTTCTTAGAGGGTTTATAGTTGTACTAAAGTTGTACTAAACTGGGTTATATTATATTTTTTTGCATCTGTATTTAATGATTAAAACGGTAAATAAGGACAATGTTGAAAATAATATTCACGTAGAGAAAAGATTTTTATCTATATTTGTAATAAAAATAAATGATTTATATGTCATTTACGGGGGTTTAATAAGAGATTAATTGGATGTTAATTTTAATGATCACAAATTCGTTAAGATTTATAAATCATACTTTTTTTAATTATTAACAGATTTTTCATAGCTTTAATATTATTATATAATTTATATTTGTTTGCATGGAATTAATAACAATATTTGAATTCATTTTTAAATATAATAATTTTACAAATTAATTTATTAAATTAATTTTATAATAAAGTCATCGATTGCGTTCTAATATTAGTTTATTCAGCGCATAACTAAACATTATAAGAGAGAGATTTACTGGAAACCGACTGATACTAGTCATTTTACTTCTACTGCAAGTTTTTGTGAGTTTAAATAAAAGAGAAATATGGCAAAAGAATTGATCTATCATTCATGGTCTTTATCTTCTACTTTTACAAATTCAATACAAAGTGTTGACAAAGAATAAATATTCAAAAACATTTTTATTAATTATTATAAAAGAGACTATTGGCAAATTGATTAGGAATCCTAATGATCTGTGTTTGATAATATCTTAGCGTAATTTTACTGTAGGATGTAAATTATATATATGTAAATATTATATAGTACGTGTAAGGATTTTGAGTTCAAATTTGTGTTAGTATTGCGTTATACGGAAAGTTTTACAGATTTTAAGTATAAGATAAGTAAGCGGTTGATTTATTAGAAATCCTAACGATTCATTTTTGAGAATATTTGTGCGTAATTTGAATAGTATATGTACATTGAATGAGGAGTTAAAAATCCTAATAGTATGTGTATGAATGATAAGCTTAAATTTGTAAAGTATTGCCACAATCAGAAGGTTTTATAGATTATAATAGGAAAATAAGTAAGCAGTTGAAAAATTTAGATTATAATATCGGTTTTATTCGTGTAAAGTACGCAATATCTTCAATAATAAATTAAATTCACCGGTTGGGTTATGTTTTGATATCGCTTATCAATTTACATGTAATTGATTTAATATTACAAGTATCAGAAAGACTTCTGGTCATCTCTGTTCTTGAGCTCCTCAATTTTTTAATTAATTATTAAAATTTTGACATATGGAAAGCTTTGTTGATAAAGTCATTGAATCCAAAACTAATGTGCGAAAGGCTATGTGTACAAATGTATTGAATAATTTTAATTAGTTTTGTTAGTTAATTTTGAAATATGTCGATTGATTTTATGGAGTAATAATAAAGTATTTTATTTTTTAACATTTAAATTTAAAAAATGTTTTTAGTTTTGAAAATAAGATTTGTTTTATAATAAAATATATTTTTAACGTGAATTTAAAACATTTTTCAATTTTTAAAGTTAATTAATAATTTTTTTGAATTTGTAAATTAAAATTCATTTAGTTTTTTGTTTGTTCTTTACTTGTTAATGGCATTAAATCTGTCAAAATATATAGTTAATGTTTATATTTCTTTACTTTTATTTTTATTTTGAAAAAGTATTTTTTTACTGTTATATAAACACCAAGATTATTTAAATGTCTTTAAAACATTTTCCAATCAAATGAGTAATGTTGGTTTATTGTCAGAAATCTGTCTCGAAAATGTCTGTTGTTTGTTTCAAAAACAAAATAACAACAAATAAGCATTCTTGTGAAACTTCATATTCAAGTAAACAAAGGTAAAGATTTTGCAAAGTTTTCAAGATGTTTATTTTTCAAAAGATACAGGATCTTTATTTTTAGTTTTAATTCATTCATTAGAGACATTTAGTAAAAATTCTCGAAAATTTCATTAATATATTTACCGTAACCATGGGAATTATGAATAATATTTTATAAAAAATAAAACAGAGATTGAACGTGAAGAAATTGAAATTAAATTTTCAGAATTTGTGATGATTAGAAATATATTCTCCCATTTTCTTTCGTGGAAAACTAAATTCTGCGCTTTTAGTTTGAATTTTAAACTAATCTGTTTATGAGGATTAAAGTTATTTCTCTGATATAAAAAAACTTGAATTTTCTTTAAAAATAAATGCCAATTTTAAAATATTTATTTAAATAACTCAATTTGAAAATGAGCGATATTTGTTGTTATTTGTTGGATATATTCTGCACTGTCAACGTTGTACGTGAAATTTTTTGAATGAAATGTGGAAGATAATTTTTTGTTTTATCACCTGTCACTGGCGTAAACGCCAGGCGATTCAAAACATCTGCCATTTTCAAGTCAGGGAAAATCGAATTTAAACAAAAATATTCCATGAAAAATACTTTGAAATTTTACCATTATTTATTGTTTTAATTTTTATTTAAACAATCGTTAGGAAAAATATTATTATATTTTTAGAATTTTATTAGAATAATTGTATAACATTAATGTTATTGTTATAATTTATGTATTAACAAACTGATATTGAATTTATGATTTTAATAAATTAAAATAATTTTCTTTGAAAACTAAGAAATTTTAATGTTTGTCATTATTTATTTAATTGTAGCTCTCAAAGGTTCCTACTTAATCACTTGCGCTTATCCAAAGAAATTCACAGCCAGTTGGAATATTATTTGAATTTATAAGTAAATCTGGCTCTATACTTGTTGATAGAACTGTTAACTTAGCAAAGATTACACACCTCTTTTTGCACGTAATATCGATAAATGGTACAGTTAGTAGTTAACGTCGATAGGATGTGGTTAATTATTTTTGCAATTACAAAGATAATGTTTTGATAAATTCAGTTTATTTTATTCAAGTATCTTTATAAAGAAGATTTTAAATAAAAAAAATTAAAATTCCAAACCTCAAGAAATTTTGATATCTTCGCCGTAATTTTAATTTGTAAAGCTAGAAATTAATTAAAAAATATTTACCTAAAAATAAACATTCTTTTAAAATATTAGGATGGGTACATCTAAAAAGGCTTTAAGGTATCTTGTTGCTTGCAAAATATACACTGATCATAGAAAAAGGTGTCTGTAAAACAAAATTAGTTGTCAAAAATCTATTTTCCGAAAAATTATATGTTTTATTTTATGTTTGTGAATAGCTATGCTCTAATTTTATACTTCCTAACTGTTAATATGAGGTAATCTTACATTCTTTACTTGAAAATATGTTATTTTATCATCTAAAAATTCTTTTATTTATCATGAACATTTTACTATTTTGTGTCATGAAAGTCATAATTTTACAATCAAAAACAAACGTCGATCATATTTACATAGACAAATTTAGTAATTTATTTTCGTGTGTAAATATAAAACTTACTTTCTCAATTATTCACTAATGCATTATGGTTTAAAACACAGAAATCCAAACAAAATATATTTTGTTAAGTTTTTCACTTTGCACTAATTTACAAAGGCCGTATTTATTTTATATGAAACTGTTGCAACATTATTATTTAGTGTGTACACTTGTTTCAAATGCATCAAAGCTCTTATAATACAAGTTGTCATGTAAATTCAAATTGATTACAACTAGAATTACAGAAAATAATGAAAATTTACTAAAATTTATGTAACAAATATTTTACTGACTTTTTAGCGTTTTAGGAATATATTTGTAAGATTTTTGGATTTTTCTAAAATATAAGTCAAATTAATGTTAAATTAAAAGTTATTATATATAATTATAATATGACTAGTAAAAAAGCCCTCCATAACGGTCAGAAATACTCATAAAATTATAAATATAGATTTTGTATGGTTCACCAAGAACTAATTTATATAAAAGAAACAAACTCATAACTATCATTGAATTCAAAGGTTTCAGCAAACTATTTAAAAACATTTGCAACTTTATACTGTGAATTTTGTATCATTGATAATACAGTTCTCATGGGTAGTCTATCTTTATGGACTTTAAAAAGACCATATAACTTAGCTGGCGGTGACCCACGATAATTTAAGACATCCTTATTTAAATTATTATTCTTAATTAAATCATCAGATAAGAAAGCATAATCAGATATGTAAGTTGAAAATTGACATTTCCAATTTTAAAATGCTATCTAGGGTTTTAAAAATTATTTGGAACTTCGAATCGACAAGATGCTAAGGAGAACTATAATTAGAAAAACAGAAAGCTCATCACCAAAAATCAACAAAAATGGTAATAGTTTTCAGTCTTTTAAAAATTACTGATGAAAATTGGTTCAGAGTCATAAAGTGAAAGAGCGAAATTTCTTTTACCCAAAAACAAGTTTAGTTATTTCTTTAAATTACTGATCATAGAAATTTATTTTTTGGCCAAATTTTCAATTTCATTTATATTTGTGTGTTTGGTTATGTATGTACATGTATAAATATGTATAAATGTAATATTTAAAAAGTGATATTTTATCTATCTTGCTATTTTAAAAGTGTCCTATCTGTTGAGATAATAACTCCAAAATTATACAGAAACTATTTTCAAACCCAAACATGCAAATGACAACTTTATGAAGTGTCAAAAATTATCAGAAATAAAAAATTTGTCGGTGGAAAAATAATTTATTATGAATGTTTTGCAAAACCAGTTTGTTTATCTACACGCGTATTAATTATTTAAACATAACAAATAAAACTGAAAATTCAAAGGAAATTAAAATTCAATGTTGGCCTTTTCACGTTCTACATGAAAATCGGTTGCCAGTATGAAATTTAATTCCCTTTCATATACTGGTATCGAATTGTTGGAGTTAGCTTGTTTTAATGCATTATTTTTTTTTAAAAATAATTTAAAATAATTTAGTTTCGATAAAAGGTTTTTAAAGAAATCTGGTGCACAATGTCGTTTTTTTTTGTCAAAAAAAAATTTAATTAAAAGTAAAGATAAAAAAAATAAAAATTATTTCAAACAAAACTCGAAAATTAAAGCAGAAAATATTTTGAAAGTAAGATTAAATCAGAAAACTGAAAGTTTGGTAACCATTAATTATTAAAATAGTTTTTTGTTATATAATTATAAAAGTAATAAAATAGGAAAAAGGCAATTAAATTAAATATTGGATAAAAATTTTACAAGAATCTTTTACAAAAAGTTTAACTTGCTATTGATATTTAACTAAAAAAAGTAAATTTGCACAAATTAAGATTTTTAAAATGTTTATTCTTTTGAATCTAACTTCAATGTGACAATAATCTTAAAATTTAAAATCCCATTTTCCCTATATATTTCTATAGAAAGTATATAAACAATACATAAACCGTATATAAATCGGAGTCAAGGGTTGTCTAGTTGTCTAGTTGGTAAGTAATTATTTTGTTCTTCTATGTTTATTTGCGGAATTTTGGCGATATAAAGGCATAGACTAAAGGGTTTCCTTGGCAATTATATGTGCGTAAATGAAAGAAAAATAAAGAATCTTTGGGTAATCTCAAAGGGTTTTTTCCGCTATTGTTCTACATAATATTTTATAGCCTGATTAGATGTATATTTTTTAACTCTTCAATTGATATTGTCATTTATGATGACCTGTCAAAAAAAACTTAAATTGGAGTAAATATATTATATAATCTTTGTTTTACTTTTTGTTTCAAAGACTTTATAGGATATCAGATATATTTTAACTGCAATCTGGTGATAACAATAAGTGATAAGATTCTTCGATATTAACTATGGTATATCAATAATAATAATAATAATAATAATAATAATAATAATAATAATAATAATAATAATAATAATAATAATAATAATAATAATAATAATAATAATAATAATAATAATAATAATAATAATAATAATAATAATAATAATAATAATAAGTTTTTAATAATAATAAGAAGAAGAAGAAGAAGAAGAAGAAGAAAAAAGAAGAAGAACATTATATTTAATAATTACTTTCATTTTTATTGCTTTTAGTAAATATTTTTTTATTTAATTTTTATTAATTATTATCTACTGGTTTATTTTATATATTGTTTTATTGAATGAAATTTGTAAATTTTGTACTTTTGATTTTTAATTAAACCCTGCTAAAGTTAAAGTTAAATGTTTTAATTTAATGTCAAAAATATTTTTAAAGTTTAAATTTTACAAATAAAATTAACTAAATTTATAAAAAAGAAAAAACAACAAACTTTTTATAGATATTTTTTGGACAATTTTAAAGAATCAGTATTTTTTATTAAATGATCGGTTTTTTAATTAATTCTTCCAGGTAAAATTAGTAAATGATCCTTAGTAAATAAAATGACTCATAAATTATTAAAATAATACAATGAAAAATACAATTTTAATCAGATTTTTATTAGAAAAACTACATTAAAGAAAATATTTTGCCGAGTGAAAAGCTTGAAACGGAATTAAAATAATTAAAATAAGATAATTTTTATTGAATAAGTAAGGCGTATTATTTTCTTTAACTGGAGGATTTCAAGTTTTTGACAAACCCCATGTTTGCAAATGCAATTCTTAAAGAAAAAATGGTAACTGAGCTCTCCTCTTTACAAAATAGACATTGAATGCTATTTCCTTGTATATTTTGAATGAATTTTATTTTATCAATTTCACCGTGTTAGCACATTGTAATCGGATCACGTATTGATACGTGTTTAGCAAATTAATGCTAGAGAGCGGATCACGTATTTATACGTTTTTGATAGATTGTTATCGAAGCGCGGGTCACGTTAAAATGTGGGTTCCAATATACTTGAGTTTTAAATAAATTGCAAATAAATAATTTGCAAAAAGAATTATTGAAATCAAACAAATATTTTTGAATATTTTGCAATTTTTCTAGAGGTCTACGTTAGCGCGAAATTACGCGAAAAATCACCCGTTACCAGCACTAGTACGCGGCCGAAAACTGCCCGATCACAATGTGTTAATATCAGAAAGTGTTAGCTTACATTCTTCACTAGATGGATTGGAAGATTCAATTGAATCTTTTCTTTTCTTTTCTTACTAAACCTTGAGTCCACAATTCATTTATTATTGTTACTTTAGTCTTAAATTCTTTAAGATCATTGGCAAATGCATTGCACCATTTTACAACAGTTATGAGTACAAGCATCCATAATCTTAAAAGTAGTAATGTGTTTTCGTCTTTGATAATTCTGTTGAATGATTCAAGAGCATTGTTTGAGCTTGGTGTAAAATGCTTAGCCCCTTCAAACCGCAAGTAGTGTGTTGTTAGCCATTAATTTTCAAAGTATTTGATGAACTTCGTTTGGTCTGATAATTTTGATTTTTACTCACTAAAGTTTTCAGTTTTTTGATCACATTAAAATGAACATGTTCCGAACACATAGCCATATGTGCGCCAACAAATATTTCCGGAAATGCATTTCGAATTACATTTCCTGAATAAGCAATCAGAACTTCTGCTTAAAATGTTTCTTGATTTATTTGTTAACTCCATCAATCAAGCTTTGTAAGATAAATTTGAAATCTTGTATTTTTTCATTAGTAGAAAAAGTCATTTTAGGAGGATGAAAGTGGCGATCTAAATAAATTGTGCCAAAAATCAGAATTGGAAAGCTTTGCATCATCATGAATGTTAATGAATGTGGAAGTGTGTTGTAAGTAGCTTTTTGGTGGATATAAAATGGCAAACCTTTAGACTACCGAATTCAGTAATATCTTCTTCATCGCTATATTCATCATCATTACTTGTTTTTCAATGTTTCCATTATTTATTTAGGCTTTTACTTGAACACTAAAGCTGCTTTATTTATTGTTGGATTTCATTAAATTGAATGACTTGCGCGTGTATTCAGCAGCACATCTGAACAATAGAATATTTTCCTTTGTAGCATCATGAAGGAAATAAAGTCCGGCATTGCAATGCTCTCCACGTACCTTAACTTTATTGCACCTGTAACATTTTTTATTCCTTTTGAATGTTGTGTTTGAATAGGGATGACTCTAAAGATTTTCATTTTTACTCCATCTGCACTTTCCTTTTTATTCTTGAAAACATATTCTTACTTTCCATCTCATATTTGATTTGTATTTTGTGATTTACTTCACCATCAGAAAAATATTCCGGTAATTTCATGATGAAAAATTTTAATATTTTAATGTTTTTTTTTAAATTTTCAAAAATTAAAAAGAGTTATTAAAATTTTTTCACCTCTTAAATCAAGTTAGTAACACTATTCAAAAAAATTAACAATTAAAACAATTTACTTGTTTGTTAATTAAATTACTTGCATTTTGATCGTTTTATTAAAAAAACTTAACATTTCTTAATGAACTATTCAAAAAATTAATTATTGGTAATTAAAATAGTTCACTGGTCATTTATTAATTTTACTGATCTCAAATTACTTTTTTTTTAATTAAAATACTGATCACATAAATCGTACCCATTTTTTGTTATTATTTGTCATTAGTTTCGTGATAAATTTTCTATCTCTCAAAAATCACGAGTATCTTTTTATAAACTTATTTCATAGTAAATCGCACATTTTAACTCTTATGTTTGTGGCAAAAACTAATCACGAAGTTTTAATATTATAAGAACTTTTTTTGTGTTTCACCTCTGATTTCTTTATAAGTGACATAATATTTTTTACAAAGTTTGACTATGAATACCTTAAATAAATCTGATTCATATTCAAAATTTTGTAGAAAATATTACGAAGTTCTAATTTATTTTTTAATATTAAAACTTTTTTAACCCACCCAAACTCACTCGTAATCCAAACTTTGGAAACCATTTTTTACAGATTCTTTTTTAATATAGCATAACTTAAAATTGGCACTTAATTAGTATACTAAAATTCACATTGCCCGAGCAATTTTTCATTTTTCACCGCTTTAAAAATTATTTTATTTATATAATATTTTAATTTTCGTATTTTAATTAATTTTGCATTTAATTTTAAAATCAATAATTAAAAATAAAATAATTAAACAAACACTTTAGAAAATACTTTTATTTTTACCAGTGGTTTTTAATTATATCAATAATTTTTATATAGTAAAATAATAAATAAGTAGCAGAAATTTTTATATTAGCCGTATATATGATTAGGATTTGCAAACGAAATGTGCAGTTGAGGTCACGCTTAAAATATTGGTGCACTCATTTATTGATTTCTAAAAATTCACATGCACTGAAAAAGGATATTGATTTTTTCAGTTTCAAACAAAATATGCGTGTTTTGAGTTTACATTAACATGGCGATAAAAATTTTTAAAAATGCTTTTTGTTTAACTGATTGGGAAAAAAATTCAAGCATGTTCAATATAATTTGAATATTGTGGCTATGGCTAATATATAACATTATACTGCCGTAGTCTCACATAACAGGTCATCCACAACTTTTATTTATATTTTTGTTTAAATGAATAAGATTAGTTGATTGACTAACGCTTGATAAAGGATGTATAGGAAATTTGTGTTGAGTTTATTTGAAAAGTGTATTGGATCGTGGACAATTTTTGGACAAATTTAGGATTCAATAAATATTTTGCATTATTCGAGTGCTTATTGAATTGGTTTGCTTTAAAAGTCTATGAACTGATCAGGAATTATATATTTATATTTATAAAACAATATATGAAAAATATCATTTTTTAATGCATTTTCCAACTACTGGATATTAAATTTTTAAAAGGAATTTATTAGCTTGATACTATCAGGTTTTTGTGTACATAGTTCGAAAAGATTTCAATTTCAAAAGGTTTTTAGGAGATCACATACTGGAATTGATGTCTAAAGAAAATTTTGACAGTTATTATTAATAAAATAATTAAAAAACAAAAAATTACTGACAATAAATTGTTTGTTTGAGTAAATGTTTTTCAAATCTTTAAAATAATCTTTAAAAAATATATTTTGGATGTAATTTAAAGTTTTAAACTTTGTTTTAAGTTTTTGTGATTTTTTAACGTCTTTTTTAAATTAGGAAATTGTGTGGGTGGCAATACGAAAGTATTTATAATAGGAAGTGATATTATCGCAAAAAGACATTTATATATATATATTAAAAAAAAATAATTATCTCATTATTGTCCTGTCAACTAATTTTTTTTTCTTCTCTATTATCGATTTTCTCTCTATTTTCAAAATTCTAATAAAATGATTTATTATCAAAAATTAATGGAAAATTAATCATTGATTTGTAATGAATATATAATTTATTTTGTTTTAATTTTCATTGTAAAAACCTTTTATATTTATTTCTATATTTACACGAATCTATTTATAGAATTCATTTAGACTGTCTAGGAAAATCATTTGTCTTTTTATGCATTATTAATAAGTAAAAAAAATTAATTAAAATTCAATATAAATCTTTTACTTTTTCTTTTCTTTTCATCATTCTTTCGTCGTGATTTAAAACATCGAAGTTTTTTTTAGCTTCAGATTCATCGGAATAGCCAGCCGTATTTCGACGATGATGATGATGCAAACGCTGTCCATGAAACCTAGAACGGGTTTGGTTGGTTTTTTGATCGTAAACTATTGTATTTTGGTCGATATTTATCCGCAACAATTCTAAAGCCGATATCAACTTGTCGACGCTGTCCTTTCCGATTTCTGATCCGTAATTCTGATCGACATGATCAAAGATCTGTGAATCGGCATAAATGAAATTGTTGTTGTCACCAAACGGTTGGTAGTTTTTCAACAGATTTGAGCATGCATTCGAAACGACATTGACATCAATCGGATGAGTCTTTTCACAGTTCGGTCTTCCGTTTCTATTGTTAAACTCATCCGAACAGGAAGTGTCATCATCATCGGATACTTCGTTCGTTGTTCGGTAAGTATCTTGATTGTAATCGCGTTTGTTAACCATGTCTTGAATGAGGATTTTGTTGAAATTCATTTTAATATCCATGAATATTTTATAATATTTATATATTTATATATATTTATATATATAAATATATATTGTTATACTTGAGAGAACATATTGGTTTTGATAAAGTTCGAATAAAAAACAATTCAATTCACGGCCGAATTTTTCAATTAATACAGCTTACAATTTCAGTTAATTTAAACAACGCGGGAAATGTTTTAATCAATTGAAACAATGATTGAAAAAATCGAATTTCCAGTGTTAGAAAATGTTTTTTCCTATTGACTCAACATGATCTAAAAATAAACAATTCTGAATTGAAAAAAAAAATTATTGTGGAAATTTAATTCACCAATTTTGTGTATCCCTTTGTGGTTCTGGACAAGATAAAATGTTCACTGGATATATCTTTTTAAGAGTTATTTTTTATGAATTCAAAAAAAAAATCAAACATAGATTAACGCTATCTCTAATTTGTTCTTCTGGCAACCATAAAAATAAGATTTGATTGGTTGTTGGAATTTATAATATTTTCAGAACACTTACCAGCACGATTTCTAATGTTGTCTAGGAGAAATTTCGTCTAGGAGAAATTTTAATTCCACATACTGTTATTCCACACAACACATTATAAATGATCAGATCAAATCGTAACGTCCATTTAAGTGGCACCGAAATATTATTAAAACTTTCCGTCAAATATATATATATATATATATATATATATATATATATATATATATATATATATATTGTGCAGTAAATATTAAATTGTGTTTAAATCAACTAAAAAATATACTTAAGTTTATTATATTATTTAATTATTTATTTATTTGATTTATATAATTTATTTATTAATATGAAATTATTTTTCAACTATTCTTATTGATTATTGTCTCATATGTGCCATGTTTAAGTCCGGATTTTTCATTTTTAATAATACCCGATGAAATTTTTGTAATATTATATTTTCTCATCTTTCCGCCAGACAGATTTATTTGATTATGCCTTCTGAAATAGTTTCTTTGAAAATTCTAAAACACACACACACACAATCTATCGGAAACAGGCATGCACGCGCACACACACACACATATACACATACATGTAGGCATAGATAAATAGAATGACCCAAATTATAAATGTTGGTCTAATATTTATGGAATTGTTAAATCAATGCTATTGATTGATGTATTGAAATTTTCTAATTTTTTTCAAATATAATTTTTTGTGGGAGATTTAAAATTAGAATTGATTTTTTCTAGAGATTTTTGTACGAAAAATTCTTGGATTTTTTTTCATTCGTTATTTGTAGGGAAATCGATAAATTTTATATACATTTTATTCATTGAAATGTGGTTCCAGTTGATGTAAAATTATTAAAGTCGGAAAATAATTCGAATGGGAAAAATAATGTACATGCATGACTTTGAGGTATTTTGCCTGGCAACCTTATTTTACTTGGTTACCATTTCTTAGTTCTTTTAGTTCTTTTCTGTGATTTTCTTTCCAAAACAATTTTGATTTTAGAGACTTGAAAAATTTTTGTCACAATATTTGAAAGTCTATTTTACAAACAAGGTACCAAATGTTACAAAAATGGTTTCTAAGCTTATTTTTTGCTTCAGAAACCTCATTGATTAAAATGCATAATCCCTTTATGAACATTCAGCTTTCTTAGAATTATAATTTCTATATTTTTCTTTTGTTCTCTACTTTCTTTTTAAAAATAAAAATAAATTATATTCTAAAAAATTAAGTTAAAATATAAAACAAATGTTTTATTAAGGAACGATTTATTAAATAAATGAAAACTTTATAAAAAGCAGTAATAAAAGTTGTATTTACAAGGGTAGTAATAAAATGATGCAAAACAATGTACGTTTTACTTTTACTATTTGCGAGTTGTATCTGTTATAAGCAAACGATTTATAAATCGCACTCAATTGACATTTTTTGATTCGATACGCAGTCATTTCCTCAATACTACTTACATCCTATTTTCGAATATTGAAATTGAATAAGTCCTGTGTTTTTTTGACAATGCTTCTACTATCAATTTCTTTTCTTCCTATCTCGTAACGATATTGCCGTGTTCGCAAGTTATAGGTAATATTGCATCCATTTAAAATAACGTGATATCCAAAATTATTTTATTAAAAGTTCACTTTTTTCAAGGTGAAATGAACTAAATTTGAGATTACAAGTAGCTAACAACTTTGTATTTTACTTATAGGATAAAAAAATAAAATTTCAATTCATTCAACAGCAAATTAAAAAAACAAAATATTAATGTTTTCTTATCACTGTAAAATAATTTTTCAACAAAAGACGATGTGATGAGCAACATTATAAAATATCTAACATCAACTTTTGAATGTTTCCAAAATTATTTTTCAGTCTATTTGCTTTTTGGCTATCTATTCGTAAAGAAAACCCAGAAGTTTCTTGGCAAGCAGTAAACTTTTTAATGCAATTTGTGACCACATATTTATGTGCAATGACTCTGATGAAAACTAAATATTAAGCTTTGCTCGACATTGAATATCATCTTCACCTTAAACTGAAAAACATTTAGCTATATTTTATTTATTTAGTTAATAATTTACAAGCCCAAACTTTTCACTAATTATATTTTATTTATATGTTTAGCAATAAAATTATATCTCAAGTAACTTGTTTTTATTACAAATGTTCTCCACTGCATTTTATTCTCAATTTCAAAATTTGTGGTCTGCCGGTACGTCAGAAATTGTTTACATTGTACTGGTATGGTACGATAAAAAGGTTGGAAACCCCTGATTTAAACAATAGAGAAAATAATAAAGTATTTACTAATATATCATAACTAAAATATATATCATAAAACTAAATTTTATTTTTTAAAAGTTCATGAAAGTCTGAAAATTATTATTATTATTACTATTATTATTATTATTATTATTATTATTATTAATATTAATATTAATATTAATATTATTATTATTATTGTTATTATTGTTAATATTATTATTATTATTATTATTATTATTATTATTATTATTATTATTATTATTATTATTATTATTATTATTATTATTATTATTATTATTATTATTATTATTATTATCATTATTATTATTATTATTATTATTAAAATTTTCACTTTTATTCTAATTTTTAAAAATTAATGTAATTTAAAATTTTCAATTATTTTAATAATGTTAAAAAAACAAACATGATTTAACATACGTAAACTATTTAAAAACATTCAAAACATTCGTAGTCACAGCACTTTGCACATTAACCTTTGGATCCAATGACCTTATCAGCAATGCTTCACATATCACGCGTTCCCATTAATTATTAAAACTTCTCAACAAAATTCTAAAATCAGACATTCCTATATCACTTTTACAGCCTCTATTGTGTTCATTAATATTGGTCAAACCATTCAATCGACAATGCTCTAGAACTTGAGTACAGAAATGACGGGAAGTCTCCAATTTATTTAATTATTTATTTATAAATCATGCTGCAGCTGTTCCAATATTCAAAAGGTTTATGAAGGTTTATAACTCCCTCAAAAGAAAGGAACTAGACATTAGTTTTCTTGAGACTTGTTTAGAAGAAAAGATGATTCCTTCGTTCATTTTTAAAATGAAACTAAGTGATTGTCTTTCCAGTAAAGATGTCCAATTAATACATAGAAGAACGTTAAGAAGAATGTTGGAATCAGAGAAAATAAGGAGAACTTCCATTGATAAAAAACTAACAAATATTGGATTAATGTTAAATAATGCTACGAATGAGTTTTGTTTACAAGTATATGTAGAATGGTGTATCAAAAATTCGACTGTGCAAATAAAATCTAAAGAGGATGCTCATATTAAAAAATTGATTAATTTGAGAAAAATATTTGGGATTTCTAAATTTAGTGTGGAGAATACTGTGATAAATTTGAGTAAAATAGTTTTGAATGATGATGAAGAGGGTGTTTTAAAATTTGGTCCAAATCACTGTATTAAGAATCCCTTGAATGAAACAAAATTGTGTGCAAAAATTGAAAGTTTATATTTTCATATAGCCCGATCGATAAAAGGCATTAATGGTAATTATGTGAAGAGCTCGTTAAGTGCAAGTACGATGGAGTATATCGATAAAAACAAAAAGCAGAATATTAGGGATTTTATGACTTTAAAAAACTTAGCTAAAAAAATATAAATATCTGTAAGTTTGACAAAGGAAATGGGATAGTTATTCTTGACCATGATGTGTATGTAAATAAGTTGAATGATTTGTTAAATTCTCCTCAGTTTGTGAAATTGCCAAAGCGTCGGAAGAATGGAAAATTGCCTCCTCTTAAGGATGAAGAGTTTGTGCAAAAAATGTTAAATGGTTTTATTGAGAAGAAGCTTATTGATGAAGAGGTAGGTAAGTCTATTCGTCCAATAGGATCGCAGCCAGCAAAACTATATGGGCTACCAAAAATCCATAAAGATGGTGTACCTATGAGACCAGTTTTGTCGATGGTTGGTACTGCCCAGTATAAAATAGTAAAGTTTTTAGATGGATTATTAAAACCGTTAATGCGATCAGAGTTTGAATGTAAGGATAGCTTTGAGTTTGTGTCTTGTATTGCAAAGCTACAAAAACGAAGTATGAATGATGTTATGGTTTCGTTTGATGTTTATAGTTTGTTTACGAATGTGCCACTGGTTGAGACAATTGACTTATGCTGTGCGTTGTGGAATGAAAATGATTCGGAACATCACATTTTGGATAGAAGGGCATTTCGTAAACTTCTTGAATTTGCTACTTCAAATGTCAATTTTCTTTTCAATGATGAATGGTATCAACAAATAGATGGAGTCGCTATGGGTTCCCTTTTAGCACCAACGATGGCATCAATATTTTTGGCTAGTTTGGAAAAGAAAATTTCTTTTTTCCAATTTGAAAAACCTTTTGTTTATAAAAGGTATGTGGATGATATTTTTCTTTTATTTGAAAACCAGAAACATGTAGAACCGTTTTTGCATTTTATGAACAGTTTACATAAAAACATTGTATTCACATGTGAAACGGAGAGAAAGTCATCAATTGCGTTTTTAGATTTGTTAATTCAACGCAAAGATAAACAGTATGAGACAGAGATTTATAGAAAACCAACTGATACTGGTCTTTATACTTCTCCAGAAAGTTTTTGTGAATTTAAGTATAAGAGAAATATGGTGAAAGGATTGATTTATCGTTCATGGGCTTTATCTTCTACTTTTGCAAATTCGGTAAAAAGTGTTGATAAATTGGTTGAGTTGTTGATAAAGAATGGATATTCTAAATCATTTTATTGTTGATGATAAAAGAGACTGTTGATAAATTGATTCAAAATCCTAAGGATTCATGTTTTGGAAAGTCTGAATGTAATTTGTCGGATGGGTGTGAATTGAGTGTTGGTCTGGGTGATAGTAAAAATGGATATAAAAAAATTGAGCCTAAATATGTGTTAGTATTGCCGTACTCTGAAGGCTTTACAAATTATAAAAGGAAGTTAAGTAAACAGATGGGAAATTTAGAGTATAACATCGTCTCTAATTCGTGTAAGGTACGCAATATGTTTATTAATAAATCAAAAACTCCGGTTGGATTGTGTTCTGATCTCGTTTATCAATTTACATGTAATGGGTGTAATGCCACATACATTGGAGAGACTTCCCGTCATCTCTGTACTCGAGTTCTAGAGCATTGTCGATCGAAGGGTTTGACCAATATTAGTGAACACAATAGAGGCTGTAAAAGTGATATAGGAATGTCTGATTTTAGAATTTTGTTGAGAAGTTTTAATAATTAATGGGAACGCGTGATATGTGAAGCATTGCTGATAAGGTCATTGGATCCAAAGATTAATGTACAAAGTGCTGTGACTACGAATGTTTTGAATTTTTTTAAATAGTTTACGTATGTTAAATCATGTTTGTTTTTTTAACATTATTAAAATAATTGAAAATTTTAAATTACATTAATTTTTAAAAATTAGAATATAAGTGAAAATTTTAAAATTTTAAATTAATTAAAAGTGAATTGAATATATTTTTAAAAATATTTATTTATTAAAAAATTAAATTAATAAAAAATAATTTGTTTAAATTAAATGTTAATTCATAATATTTTTAGTTGGTTTTGAGTACCTGAAGATGATAGCTGTGCTATCGAAATATATCGTACGAAGGGTTTTTTATTGGCGTTATCTTTTAATTAAATCGTTGCCAAATTTATTTAATTATTTATTTATAAATTATTATTATTATTATTTTTATTATTATTATTATTATTATTATTATTATTATTATTATTATTATTATTATTATTATTATTTTTATAAATTATTATTATTATTATTATTATTATTATTATTATTATTATTATTATTATTATTATTATTATTATTATTATTATTATTATTTTATAAATTATTATTATTATTATTATTATTATTATTATTATTATTATTATTATTATTATTATTATTATTATTATTATTATTATCATCATCATTATTATTATTTTTATTGTTATTATTATTAATAGATAAGTTTTGATCACGTTGTAGTGTAGTTTATGCTAAAAATGACTAATTCTGTTGAAAATATAAGGTTCCTACGCGTCATTAAAATATTATGTGTAGTTCAATCATTATTAATAGTTACTTTTATCTATTCGGATTAAAAATGTGGCAAGATATATTAACTGGGGCCGGTGTTGGACTTCTATCTGTTTTTGTAATTTTAAAATTCATCGAAAGATTAAGGCTTCCCCTGGCCCATGGGCATTGCCATTTTGGGGAAATTATCGAGGTTTTAATGGAGCTATGATTTACAAAAGAATGGTTGAATACTACAAACCAAAGTACGGGAATTTGGTCACTTTGTTTTGGGGCAATACACCGATCGTATTCATAAATGACTACAAATTAGCTATAGAAGCACTTGGAAATAAGAATGGAAAACATTTGGCTGGTCGTAAAAGTGTACAAACGGGTTAGTAAAGTATAATTCGTTTTGATGTAATTTTAAAAATATTTTTAGAAGATATTGTTTCTGAAGAAAGACACAATATATTTGGTAACAATTATGGTCCACTGTGGAAAGAAATGATTCGAGCCCTAAAGTTAGGTGTTTCAAAATGTGGTCTCACTCCTTCTTTGGAGAAAAACATTCAAAAATCTATAAATTTCTACTGTGATGAACTAATAAGAAATCCGGATAATTCGGGTAAAGGCGTTTTTCCATTCGATGAGTCGTATTGGTTATCGGATAATACGGTATTAAGCATTGTCATTGGACGAACGTTTACTTTAGAAGATGAAGATTACATAATCTTGCAGGATTCAAGACGACAGGTTTTCGACATTATGGACAAAGTATAATTAATTCAATATCAATTTTAATATGATTATATCATAGTTTCTTTTAAGTCTGAATTTGTCAATTGGATTCCGTTTGGGAGATATTTGCCATTGAAGTGCATAAGACGGCTTTTTGAGCAATCAACAAAGTTGAATAATTTGTTAGCAAAATTTGTCAGTGATGCTCGAAAAATGGGAAGATATCGAAATAATCCTGATAATATCATTGAATATTTGCTTCAAGAAACTGAAAACTCAAAGCTTGTTACAGAAAAGTGAGATTTGTATATTGTTTTTATATTATAGCTTGAAAATTGCCTCGAAATAGATTTAATATTTTTAGTTGTTATGAGGGGCAACATTTCATTACTCTGGACTTAGGAAAAGCTTTTAAGAAAGTTAAATTGGAAGCTGAATTTAAACAAAAAATACCATTTTCTGTATAGTCTTCTTTAAAACAAATATCATTTGGATTTGCCGCCTTTCATGTAACCTTCCAACATTTAATAAATAAATTGTTTAAACTTCTGAATGGTTAAAAAACTCTGGAATATCTTGATAACTTTTTTAAAAAATGCGTTGCTGGAAAATCTCAAAATTAAAGATAAATAGAAATCTATTAAAATTGTTTTTGAAACTTGGACAAACCTCCAATTAAAAAATGACATAACAATCCATTGAATCGAAATAGTTGTCAAATCTTTACTGATATCCTTGTATGAGTGTATTTTCATAGCAAAGAAATAAATTTCAGTCAGTAGATCTCTTTATGAGTAGTAGATAAACCAAAAACACAAATAAATTTAACATAAGTAATTAAAATTAAATGAATTATTAATTTCGGGATCCCTATAAAGTTCCCTATTTACCAAAGGTTCTCAAAATTTCGGTTTCTGTGACTCTTTAAAAGTGAAAACTTTTCGTGAATAATGCAACTAGTAAAAAGTGACGAAAAAAAATAAAAAGATCGACTTATATTCTTTGGTTTTTTATTTATATATTTAATTTAGATTTACAAAACTATCAAAAAAAACTCAATGTAACTGAATTAAAGCAGTAATTTATATGAAAATATCTAATATATATCTGTTGCTCATTTCTTGATGTATATATTTTTTTTATTTTTCGGACCCTACCTTAACTCAATCTGCTACTTAGAGAACCTTTGCTCTAGGTTTTATTGTCTTTCAGCAATATATACATAGCGTGTATAAGAGATTTTAACATATCACATAGATAAACAATATAAAATTGGTATATATATATATATATATATATTTAATTTTTCGAAAAAAATTGCTAGAGAATCGTATGAATAACAATATAATTTGTTAACTACATTTTTTGATCAACGTTTTTAATACTAGTACAGCCAGAGTCGATAAGTATATTTAGGTATACGTTAAGCGTATCATTAAAATTAAATTTACTTTAATCGAAAATTAAAAAAATATAATAAATTAATTAAATGCCAATTAAAAAATATTTATAAATACTTAAAATAATACATATAATAGATTTAAATTAAACAATGTGAAATTTGTCCTTGTGACGTGTTGATTGTTGTACTTTTAATGATCAGCTTTGTTTTACTTTAAATTGTTTATTTATCCAAAAAAAATATTTGTTAATAAATTAATTAATAATTAATTTAAATATTTGCCCTTAAAATAACTTGTGAAATTTCAAAATTTATTTTTCATCGAATCAGCAAAAATTCATTTTGAAATAGCGACAAATTTCACACTGATGTAATCTATTTTAATTAACAATCAAAAAATGTCTGGCAAATTCCTTATGTTCATTTACTGATAAGAACATATTATCTTTTGGCAGCGTACATAATTCTCGCAAGCTGAGATTTGTTATAATACTTTTGAGTTTATTATTCTTCAAAAGAGTCATCGATTTTATATAGAAGAAAAAAATCTCAGATTTTTTTTATTTTTATTTTTTGCATTTATGTCGGTTTTTTGCATAATTACGATTTTAGATAATAAATTCACAATCTGAAAAGATGGAAATATTTATTTTATTATTCTACTCTTGTTTATAATACAAAAAAGAAATACAGTAATAATATTTGCTGAAATTAGGACGCGTAATTAATAACAATAATGATGATGATAATAATAATAATAATAATAATAATAATAATAATAATAATAATAATAATAATAATAATAATAATAATAATAATAATAATAATAATACAATAATAATACAATAATAAATTTTATACTATATCCAAAATAATGAATTTTAAGTGACTTATTGGAATTTCAATACATTATTTAAAATAACAAACAAAATATTGTTCTCACAAAAATATTGTTTATTGAATTTACATCTTGAGGCTGCATTTCTCTCAACTAATAAGGTTTCTTTGGAAATTATATAAGCAAAATATTATTTATAAAATTACATCGTTTGTGCGACAATCTATAATGTTAAAAAAAACTTTGTTTTCATTAAATAAATATACGGATACCCTATATCATAATTTTAATTAATAAAATTAAAAATTTATATATTCAATTGTGAAAATTCATGATGCATTATAAAATATAATAATAAAATTAAAAGTATAAAAGTATCATTATTTGATAATGAAAATATAAAGCTATGAATAAAGCTGGGCTCTCCCGATGAAGCGTGACTGACAAAGTTAAAAAATAAAATAGAAATAAAACAAATGTAAAATAAAAGATGAAATGAGACCTAATTTATACGTAAGAGAATTTATCAATACAATTTTGTGCGATTCACCAATAATTTTTTTATTCATTTTTAATTTCTGGCCTCTGTGAAAATTCATCGCATACAACTCTTTTTCTTTTTTCTAAGATGACATAAAAAGTTTTTTAAATGACCTGCAGAATATATATATATTATATTCTCTAATTCTTCCGCTGGTTTTAAATCCTTCATATTTGGAATGATTGTATAATTGTCTTGGCAGTAAAAGTAGAAACTAAAGACGAATCTCCCTTAGCAAGATTAATAATGCAATAAATGAGCTCAATTGGATCAAATACTTCTTAAAAAGATAATAAAAAAAACTCGATCGAATTATTTCTACTACTTGATTTTTGACTTCCTTATATTTGAGTTGGTTGTTAATAATATTTATTTTTTAAAATTTGTACAATTTACTATATTTATCAAAAATTGATAATTCATTTTAGTGTTTTTTCAATCCATTTAAACAACAATTTTTTTATTGTACATATATATATATACATAAAGGGCAATGTTTGTTTGTGTGTTCTTTATAGAAATCCAAACCATTGGACAGATTTCGATTAAATTTAGCATGGGGTTGTCTCTGAGTTTCGACCCCCGTGGTCCAGGGTACCTCAAATGTGGTCCATGGTGGCTCTGCAGCATCAAACGTGAGATTTGGTGAAAATTTTATAAACAAAATTTGTAAAGAACCCTTTTTTAAGTGCGGTACACCTAGCCTCTAACCCTGACCCAAATTCCTTATCCATATTGTCAAAATAAAGAAAAGTTGTTCATTGGGTTTATGTAGTACAAAAAATTGACTCCAGATTCCTACTTCATCCAAGACAATGTTTGAGCAGTGCATGAGTGATATGCTTTGTTTACTTTTAAATATTTTCCAGGTCAGTCCTGACTTCATTCGCGTTTTATTATTCTAATTATAAATTAGTGATTATGTTCTCCGTCTATCCAAAAACACATAATTTTTGGTTTTTTTAACAAATTGTTTGTTTTTTTCTTAATTATTATTTGTTTTATTATAAACCTTTTATTTTTAAAAAATAAAAATGACAATAATTAAAAGTTATTAAATAGAATTAAAATATTTTAAATTATTTTTCAGAAAAGTGAATCTGAACGATGTGCACATCCGGCAAATATTCAAAGATATACTCTTTGCAAGTTATGAAGGAATAGGGATGACAAATATTTGGTACATGGCATTGCTAGGATTACATCCTCAAATTCAAGAAAGAATTAGATTAGATATTACTAAACTCTGTAGTAAAAAGAAAGATTCAACACCGAAATTTGAATGGAAAAATGAGCTGCCGTATATTCAGGCAGTGGAATATGAATTTTTCAGATTTTCATCTATTGTTGGAATACTCGATTTCCATTGCGCCTTGAAATCGGTTACGTTGGGAGGATATCATATTCCAAAAGGTTGCTTAATTGCTGTGAATCAGTATGCGATTAATCATGATGCTGAACGTTGGGAAAATCCTGAAACCATCAAGCCTGAAAGATTTTTGGATAGTAGTGGAGCTTTTACCGACCGTTCTGATCTAATGCCCTTCGGAATGGGAGTCAGAATGTGTCCGGGAACTTCAATAACCAAAGGATATGGATTCTTGTTACTCTGTAACTTATGTTTAAATTATAAGATAAAGTGGTCTTCCGAAAATGAGTTCACGGAATTAGTTGATGATCCAGAAAATGCCGTTTTATTCCGATTTCCCAAAGATTATTTACTCAATATATCAAAAGTATAAAATTTTCGGAATATTAGGAAATTCATTTAATTTTCGCTCAAATTTCAATAATAAATTTATAGTGAAAATTACTTTTTATTCTTTTTATTTTACCGACAATTACATTCAATTGTGTGTAACATTAAAATTGCGTGAGTATTCAGTGGAGTACATAAGGCTGGTCTGATTAGGTTATTATAAAAAGAAAGAACCGAAAGGCTGAAAAAAATCATTGGAATATTATAAAAATATATAATACAACATGAATAATACCCATTAGGAAATTAACGGATAATCTGAAACTATGGGAATATTAGAGATTTTAGAACTTGTATCAGAAAAAAAAGTTCACGAGCAGTTTTGGATTACAATTTCAACATATAGAATGACAATGAAAGCAAACATGATTAACCAACTGTTTTATTCGTCTAAGTAAAGTCCTCCATTGTTTATAACAAGAGTTTATTAACTTATAACTTCCATGTATGCAAAGTGCTTTGTAAATTCGCTTCCTGCTGCTGCCCGGGAACTTTTTACACGACCTAATATCAGAACAACAGACGAGAAGGTAAATTTTCTAAATTGTATAAAAAAATTCTTTGTGATAATTACAAGAGAAATTATCAATTCTAATTCCTATACTTTCGTGCCGATTAAATATGACTTTCTTGTTCTAACATAAACAGGAATATCGACCAAAAATATTGATCTCGTGAAATTTTGTGTAATTGAAATCCACAAGAACTGAGCCCAGTTAGAGATGAAGATAAAGAAAATAAGGATGATAATGAAGATAGGGACGGGTGGAAGTTCTTCAAAAAGTTTAGAGAAATAAAACCTGGACGACTTTTT
Organism: Schmidtea mediterranea; assembly: GCA_022537955.1. Taxonomy (NCBI): domain Eukaryota; kingdom Metazoa; phylum Platyhelminthes; order Tricladida; family Dugesiidae; genus Schmidtea; species Schmidtea mediterranea. Next base: position 284,543,053 of record CM039679.1, read on the forward strand.
TCAACACAACTACAAGAACAAAACAGTTTATCCTAATGGAAAAAAGAAGGCGACCACAACTATTGATATTTTATTGACATTTTTAGAATTATCTATGAAATTTTTTTTTATCTTTGAAATCTCAATTTATTAACTTTATTCTCTTAAAAAATTATCTAATAAGAAATTCAATAATAAAAGTGTGAAAATCTATGTAACTTAATTTTTAGATCTATGAAATCCTAAAAATATATCGGCGAAATACTGCTCCCTTAAAAAAATGCATTCAAATAAGAAATATCATTTTTAAAAATAAAATAATTTTTTCATACTTAAAAATCGTTTGCAGAGTACAAAATACCAACACTTTTCCATCCTTTTCCGTGCTTTCGGTAAAAAAAATTTGGCACTTTAATTTATTATTCAAAAGCAAGGCAACCGGGCTTCTACCACACTAACATTTTTTCTAGTTAAGAAAACAAATTTTAAATATTTTTGCTGATTCATTGTGTGAATAATCTAAGATTTTTTTATTCTGTTATATACGTGGTCAGTCAAACCAGTTCTAATTAGCTTGGGGCAGTCAGTTAACTGGCATAGTCCTGTGGTCACCAACTATATTGCACTATGGAGTGGTACTGTATGTAGAGCGTAGATATCTACTTGAGGAAAAGAAAAAAGATCCGTATTTCTGTATATATAGTCACTTTCAGCTGATTGTATACAGGTTCATTTAGGCATAAAATATCTGCTTTGGTCGTCTATATTCTCTATGCAGGACTCCGTCAACATTTTACAGCATTTTAATTATATTTTGCAAGGTATGGTCTTAAATTATTAATCACAATACTGTTGAGGTTAATAAAAAAGAGCAATATTTAAAACGAATAAATAAACACTAAAATTAATTAAAAATTAAAAAAATTAAAATTGACATATTGAGGGAAAATAGGTATGTACAAATACAAAATGAGTAGACGAGCTCAAATATACCAATATAAATTAATGGAAGCCCCTATAAAAAAATTCAAAAAATATAAATTGTTGGGTCCTAAGATTTATTTGAATGAATCGAAAATTACACTCAAACATAGCAATGCCGATTAAAAATAAACCTACAAAACATCAAGTAAACACCCTAAAATCTGAGGAAATTATAATTAAATATATAAATCAAGAAAACACAAAGTAAAATAAAATATATACAAAGCGTGTCAAGAACCGTATGAAAGTTACACAAAAATAACAGAATAACAAGTGAATTTGACCAAAATTAAAAAATTTTAGAAAAAACCAGAAAACCAAAGAATAAAAAGAATTAAAATAAAAATTTTTAATTGAAAAAATTCGAATAAAAATAAAAGAAATAAATTGTCAAGTTAATCAGAGAATAATAAAAATTAAAGATTAGATACTATCAATAAGTTCAATATTAAATTTTGTTTTACTGCACTAAAAATAGCCACAGAATAATACCGATTCATTTTTACATAATTTTAATCACTTTTTCTGGCGAAAAGCTTAAAGTATTTTTGTTAGAGAAAATAAATTTCTTCAACAAAATCATTTTTCTGACGACAGAAATCTTGTGTGAGAGAAAACTTTTAGTGTGACGAATCTCTATTCAAGAATATTTTAAGATTTGTACGCATTACGAAGTAAGATTTACGATTGTACTATGAGATGATTATTGAATGCATTGTACATGTTATGCTTAATTACACGTTTTGAGTACAGGTAAACAGTTTTTTTGTTTATTTATTATTGCCGAAATTTTTCCGGCCCACAGCCAATACATCATACAAGAACTAATTATTACACACTATAGCGGAACCGTGTAAGCGCAGTTCACTTGCAACGGTTCTGTGACCATGCAGATCCGACCGTGGATAACAACGGATCAGAACGTAAAATGAATATGTTGGAAAACCAGAAAATTGAAACATTCGAATTAAACAAATACTATAAAATATGAAATAATAAATATCGAATAAATAAAATTCAAAGTAAAGAAACTAAAAAAGAAGCAGAATTAATAATGACAATTTGATTCGTAAAAATGACAACAATTTGATGATAAATGTGATTTATATGACAAATGTGAAAACAATTTAATTTTATGATTTAATAATTTGATAATATTAATTTTATTTGAAATATTTATTGACTCAGTGGTGATATTGTATTTTTTTATTATTTTTTATGTAATAGTTATAATCTAACGACTTAATAATTGAATATCCTACAAAACTCCCCCAAAAAATGTCTTAAATTAAATTAATTAATATTTAAAAATTATATTTATGCCCTCTAGGGGCTAATTTAAAAATTATTATTGTTATTATTGATGCAATGTGTCATAATAATTTAGTAATAAGCAGCAGATTTTGTAGATGCCAAGCGTCAAAGCATAAAAGGCACTTGAGTGTCCAACAAATGGCAAGTGTCAATAATATATATAAAAATAAAACAACAATAATTGAAGCGAGACGTCATTAAGTGCATGCAAAAGACACTTTAAATGTCAACAAAAATAACAAATTTTACTATATAAACTGAGATAATTCTCAGTCAAATCACAACTTGAAATATAACTTAGGTTTCTAAGTCTCAAAGACTAGAAGTTTAAATTAAACAAACATTGCATAGCCTAGCTTGGGAAACTGCACACAATCACATTTAAAACAAGAACTTATTGTTAACAACCTTTTGGTGAAGATAAATCTTTTCTGTAAATTTGTTTTATTGAAAATAGTAAATTTGAAAATAGTGTTATCTTTTTATATTTATAAGTGACCAAAGTTAAGAAAGTGGAACCTCAACAAATAAATTATAGTGGTAGAGGGATGATCGGAAGTAGATCTTTTGGCCTGATATCATTTTACCCAATACCAGAAAAATCGACCTAAAATGAAACTACACAACAGCTAAGATTCTCAACACCGAATAGTTCAATGGGCACCCATTAAATTTAATATGAACACAAAGAACATCTTAGGATATATATGAAGGAGCAGGGAGTGGGTAATAATGTAAATCGCTGCAACGATAAAACATTTAGATAATCCGTCAGAAACTTCTTTCTGATCATTAAGAGAAATTTTTTTTAATGAAATGGTAATTAATAATAACTCAGGATTAATCAACTAGGAAACCCCTTTTTCCTAAAAATACGGGCGGAATGCTGCGCAAAACTTTTATGTAATAGTTAAAACAATCTCTAATTATAGTAAATGAATAAATTAACTTTTCAAATCAAAATAAAACATCAACAAGGCAGAGACGAAAATAGTTTATACAAAACATAGTTATAGGCACTTCAAAATTGTTCAACCTCGTCACTCGTTATGATAATCCCAGTTCTTTAAATACTAGGTTGAGCCAAGGGATAACTCCTGTATGAGTTCATTAGAAGCGCAACTTTAGTAGAGACATCAACTTATACGATTAGCTAAGAGGAAAAACCATTGCAACTTCTTTTTGAGATAAGATCTTCCTCTGCCAAGACACTCTAATACAACCTTTATTCTGCTCTGGTCATAAACCTATAATTCTTCTAAATTCATCACCAATACCTAAAACAAATGGATTTAATTGTCAGGACTTGCGTAAGGATAAGCCACATCACCTTCGGTTGATATATACTTCAGTTACTTGTCATTAAGTTAGAATTGGCTCCAATGTCGTTCGTGAGAAAAATTCGGGGGGATAAATAATATCACTTAAAGTAGATTCGGTAAAGTTCTAAAATCTCTTCTCTAAATTACATTTTTGTACTAACGACACTAATCATTTAACATCGGAATAATTGGATAGTAATAATAATTTTAATAAATAATAATGATATTATTAATAATAATGGTGGTAATGAAGATAATAATAATAATTGAAATAATAAAATGCAGTAATAAAATGTACTAAAACAAATATATTAATAATGATAATAATAATAATAATAATAATAATAATAATAATAATAATAATAATAATAATAATAATAATAATAATAATAATAATAATAATAATAATAATAACAATAATAATAATAATAATAATAATAATAATAATAATAATAATAATAATAATAATAATAATAATAATAATAATAATAATAAAAAGATGACCTTAATAATGAAAACAACAGTAATAGCATATAAACTGAAAATAATGAATAATAATAGTAACTATGAATGACTCACGAATTCAACTGGACAGACCCAAGTTTATAAGTCACGGTACTATACAAAACCTCATTTTTACATGAATAACAAGCAAGGTTATCGTAAACCTAATAGAATACAGGAGTAAAGGTCCGAATCCATGTGATTATAGAGAAGAAAGTTATCGTTCATCGGATTACGGTCATCGATGCATGAACTGATACCACAGCAGCGGGACTATAGAGGTAAGAAGAGCTACACAGTTTTGTTTTAATATATTCATTACTATACTCGTTTGAATTTTTAGTTAGTCGTTCTAAATATCCTATGCACAAGATGTACCATTGACCACGCTTATTATCATAGTATAGCTAAGAGGAACACAAATCCTGAGTACCTGGGGGCAAGGCGGATGATAATTTACTATTGCTTTATTTGCAGGAAGATCGACGCAGAAACCCAACTCTTATTGGCAGGAGCGAAAATTTATTCAATTCAACACAAATACTGCAGCTCAATGCCGACAGATACTGTGGGACTTTGGGTACACCGTTTCTACTCTAGGTGACAAGAAATGGCTAATACGATCCAGTGCAATGGAAGATGTGGAGCTCCTGAGTATCGTCATCAAACGCGAACCGGGGCGAAATCCGTCCCCGAGCTGAACATATCCTTCTCCGCCTCGAAGAAGATAGGAAATTGCATTGGAAGATATCGATGGCCGGAAGAAAGTTGGCTCAAATAAATCGCGACATCGCCACCGGCAAGGTCTCGAGCACTGGCGCTCACGCACTGGAATATAATACTTCATATGAACCCGACGATCCGGCGTTGCGAACCATGACAGCACCGACTCGAAGGGCTGTCCCAAATCGGCTTATCCATCCAAACGTCCTGAACTGAATAGATGCTTCACAGAAATTGGACGAGCACAATTATACAAAGCAACGATCGCAAGGCCAGAATCCGACGGGCTTTGATCTAACAGAAAATTTAATGTTTAATAACGGTGCATGAAAGAAGTTTGCTGTGAATTAATCATTATATTGAATAAAATTTTTGTTGTTTATTTACTTCATGTTTTGGTGTATACTTTAGTCCTTTATTACTGTCGATTGTACTATAGATGATTGATGAGATGTATGGTGATCTTCTGATATGACGAAAAATACTCTACGAATATAATTAATACCGACGATAAACATATACATGTATAAAGTAATGATTCTCTGAGTCGAACTGCGATCAAACTACAGTATATTTAAATACTCAAAAACATAATTCATGTATATATAAAGCAGACTTAGATAACCGATTCATTTAATCTTCACATTTATTTCATCGATGGAAGTCCTCCACAGTATCAAGACCGAAATTGCAGAATTAAAGAGAATAAACAACCGAATGACCCAGCAGTTAGTCCACACGACCCAGAAGTCGTACAAATCAAATCCACCTGGTTCGAGCCGGGGAGAGTGAAAACGATTTATCAGCAATTGTTTACGACTAAGGCCGCGTTGAAAGAAGCCACACAACTCGTACAAGCCCAGCGAACTCAAATCCGAGCCTTTGAAACCGCACTATCAACGAATCCAGAAGGGAATGCCGTGACTTATCCCTTGGTATTTGCTCCAGCCCAATCGGCATACAAAGATCAGCAGTCAAAGCGTGCTGAGAAGGAACCGATTAACCGAAAACGAAGTAAGCTAGGGAAGACCGAACGGGCTCGACTCCGTCTGTTGTGGTCTGAACCGAAATCGAAAGAAAGAACGAACTAGGAGTAGCCAAAAAATGTTGAATATTGTAATGTATAAATAAAAATTTTATTTATTTTGTTTTCCTTAAGTATATAATCGATATTGTTAGAATTCTAAGTGGAAAAGTGAATAGCAAACTTTAAATAAAGAAGACAGTCCTTCATAGCAGTCTGAAATAGGGGGACCAATCAGAAAGTCTATTGGCAGCTCGATGAACCCATGGTGAGTCCGGTCCTCAGCAGTTTCCACCAATGAATCTCACCTCTGGTGGACTCACAACCCCTTGTAATATTACCAACATTGCCTAGCAACGGGTGGCAAGTAGACAGAAAGTGGAAATATTGGTGTATCTGGGTTATCATGACCACCCAATAGAAACCCACCAAAATGAATGAATAATTCATGAAGTATATCCGATCCATATAGGAAACCTGAGGTATGTGAAGAGCCCAAACTACATGAAAAACCCGAGGAGATATTTTAAGCAGTTCTCACAAAATCAATATATCTAAATTACTTTTTCGGGGTTAGAAAAGATGCGGGAAATTGCCTAACCAATTAGAGTAACCAAAAACATCATAAATATTGGATTAAAACTTAATGTGATTAGTAATTGACCAAAAAATAAGAATAAAAATGATGAGTTGAAGTTGACCAAGTAGGAGAAAATTGAAAGTGAGTAAAATTTAATGTTAGCCAATTTAAATTAAGCGTGCTTTTCAGAAAAGGTGATCTGCCGTCGGTGGACTTAACCCTAAAATTATTGCAGATAAGAGACATTGTATTGACGATTGTGTTTATTGTAGTAAATTTGAATAAACGCTTGTGTTGAGTTTTGTTGATTTTCTGTACAAAATGTGAACACGAGGAGTCTTAAATCCAACAGTATGGTAAAATAGATATAAAAATTTGTTTCCTGAAATAAATGTGCCGCATATTTTTCCTTTACGAACCGGGCTTGATCAAAAGTATAAACTATGAAATCCAAAACCATACGGCGAAAGTGTCCATTGGCATGCTGGGGTATCACGATACCCTTCGTGAATAAATTGTGATGATGTGATTTATACAGTCCAGAAAATATCCGTCTTCATTCTCTGAAAGCTAAGAGTCGTGTGAACTAACTGCTGGGTCATTCGGTTTTTTATTCTCCTCTATTCTGAAATTACTTCTTGATACCGTCGAGGACTTCCATCGCTGAAATAAATGTGAAGATTAAATGAATCGGCTATTTAAGTCTGCTTTATATATGCATGAATCGATTTGGAGTATATAAATATATACTGTAGTTTGATCGCAGTTCGACTCAGAGAATCAGGGGTGAAGAATCAGAATCAATCTTTAAAGCCATGTAAAGACGGATGGTTGGGTTTGTAATGGTGGTACTAGATACTTTTATTTTCGAAATACCAATCAGCCACCAATGTGCGCAAGGATAGTTGTTTTGAATCGGTGGCACTCAAAGCATCGCATTTTTTGAAGGTGCTCTGCTATTTTTTTTGAAGAGGGAGCAAAGCGTAACGAGAAGGAAGATTTTCCCGGTCTGTAGCCCGATAATTATGGCAACCCTACATCAGTATGGTGATATTCGACGAGGTTAATTTTTTTAAAAAGAACATGATACTTGTTTCGAAAAAACCTGATTTGTACTTTAAAGTCCACCTGACAACATGTGAAAAAATAACCACAGGTGGTCATATGCCTACACATTTATTTTTCTTAATAAGGCATTTAATGTTTAGTTTCGTAACATAAAGTAACTAGTAATGGTAACCTTATGAAGACTACGATTAATCTCATCAGATGAGATCATGATGCTTTAAAATCAATTCTTTCTTAGATGGAAAGAAGATATTTTCTGAAGTGTCTTAAATAATGCAGAATAAATTCCTTTTAAGTGCTTACTGTAAATTGTAATAAATTAATATTTCAATAAATCTCTCGCCTAACCAAGTCCAAATACATAGAAAATGCAATTTTAATCTACTAAAATTACACGTAGAATCAAACGTTTATCTGCATTTAGAAATAAAAATATTCAAAGACAATCTGAAACCGTTAACAGAGGCAAAAATAAATTATTTTCTATTATGTCTTAAATAAAAACTTTAATTACATAGTAGTTACAATTGTAAGTAATAAATTAATAAGGATAAATTCTAATAAACTGAATTTATAACGATTTTTAAAATATTATGAAAATATTTTAAACTGTCGGTTGACGGTTGGATAAAGATTTGGTTCACTTGAAAATGCGAATCTCATAGATAAAGGTTTGTTGATAGTAACTTTTGGTATAAAATCTTTTTTATCACGAAGATTTCCGAGTGAAATATTTTTTGTAAATTGAATTGACCGACATTGAGTATCACAAAATTGTGGTATATTTTCGTGAGAATATGTTGGAATTAAAACTACATATTGGTGATTTCTCTGTGGTGTACTATTAATAGACAACAATTTTCTATTAGTGCATTCATCAAGTTGTCCATTATATGGCCCATTCAAATTTGGAGATTTTACATCAATATTTTTAATGCTAATTGTTCTTTCAGAAATGTGATTTATTTTATTAGGATTACAAATTCCAGTTTGATCATTATTAACAGTGAATCGCTTTACATTTAAGGAACCAGCTCTTTGAAATACTTGAAATTGTTGATCAATATTATTAGAATTAGAATTGCGCAATATTAATTTTGCATTAGTTTCATTTTTGTGAAGGTTCCTAAATAATTAAATCCTTTAATTAAGTTTAAAAGCTTATTTAAAAATTACCTTTTCAAATCTGGAGTTTTATGATTACTTTCGTAACTTTCATAGTTAAATTGATGATTCGATACTAAATTTTATGAAATAATCAAAATGGTCATGCTTAAATGTCGACAAAAGTACATTACAAAATAACTTAATAATATAAACAAAATAATTGTGTTATGGATTAGATACAATTTAGTTTAAATTATTATAAATTTGTATTTGATAAAATAACTTTTTTTCTTTTTAATATTCATTTAATGGCTTCAGAAACAAAGCAAATAAAATTGAAAGATTCTGTATCCTCGGAAAGATAACGCCATCACTCAATGTTATTTTCAGTTTAGATATGGTCAAGAAGTGTCGACATGATAGCACGTTCAAAAATACCCCATATCTCAACATTTTGGGAACTTGTATTTTCCACAATATGAAACATGAAAATCCAATTGAAAATTCGTCCAAATCGCTTAAAAGTAGTCTTTAAAAAACTATTAGAACCAGCTGGCTGTTTCAGTTTATTTCAGGCCAATTTGCCTAATTCATCAAGGTTCATGAATCTTCTATTTGATTCAAGATCTTTTGTATCAGTGTTACCAATCAAACTGTTCCTCAATATCCATCTATAATCAAATGCGGAACTGTTTCAAGTTGTCAGAAGTTTCTGAAAATTTTAGTTTGGACATTTTCCCTCGCTTACCCCATGTCACTCATTCATGGCACCAGGATCAAATTTGAAGGATGTTACATTTTTTAAAAGTTGGATTTAAAAAAACCTATTATCAAGTGCCGGTAGCACTCGATGATGTTCCAAACACTACCAAAACGGTTCCCCGTAGAATATTTGAATCAAATACTTTTGGGATTGCGAAATGCTGTACAAAAGTTTTAGAGTTTCATTGACCAGACCTCTGTAATTCAGCAATGTCCAGGATGATATCATCATAGGATATGATTCAGGAAACAATGACAAATCAATTTTAGAGCTTTTTCTTCAAGAAAAAATATTTTTGGAAGTGACTCAGCATCCTTCAGTATCCTCAGTGGATTCGGATTAAACCCTTTTCCAGAAACAGTAAATGATTTAAAAGATTTACCCAGACTTCAAATAATAGCACAATTGCACGGATTTTCGTCTCTGGATTTCTGGCCCTTCCCACTACAATCTTGGATGGTCCAAGCTTGATATATTATAACTTGGACAAAAGAAAGGGAAGATGCCTTTATTAACTCCAAAATGGCTCTGGTGAAGGCAGTAACTATAGCATTTCTGGTATGACATGTTGAATTAAATCTCATAACGGATGTGTTAAATATATCTATAAGGTTATTATTACATATGATCATTATTAATGTAGACAGAAATTGAATAGAGTGGGTTGGCCTATGAAAAAATGAGTAAAAAAATAATTAACTGTAAATTAAATTAATGAATTAACGTGAAAATATGTAAAAAAAATTTGTTTAAAACGGTTTTTGTAATAAGTGTTGTTTTAAAAATTAATTTGGTTTGAATAAAATGGTTTACGTTTTTTTATTTTTAATTTCAAGTTTTCATTTTAAAATTTCACAATTGTAACATTTGAAAGGAATTACTGCTAAATAAAAATTATAATAGCAAATTTTAAAATTCTGTCTTCAAAACCATGTTGTTTCTAGCAACGATGTGAATTTTATCAATTTGGTTCAATTTTTTAATTATACTAAATAAATTTGAAAGATCTATGATGGTTTAAAGTCTAACCAACTGTGCTATTACTCTAGTATATTTACTGGGTATATTGGGACGAAAACTTTACTAGAGAAAGTATGCAATATTGTTGAGGATATTAAACGGCTTAATCACAATGCTTTATTTTACTGTGATCCAGTTATGGGCGACAATGGGAATGTGTACGTTTCGAGTGAACTTCTCGTTACCTAGAGGTGTAAAATACATTAACTTGCAGATGTGCTGTTTACAAATCAATATGAGGCTGAATTATTAACTAGAATTGCAATTAAATCTGAAGTGGACATGTCAAAAACCTAGGCCTTGTTTCACAAGAAAGGAAGCTAGGTTTATAAACATAACTTTAGTCCTAAATTTGGATTATGCGGAATAAAGCCCATTGTGCCAGTTCATAAGAAACAGTATTATGAATGGACCAAATTCCCCCTAGAGTTTTGTTCACAAAGACTTCAATGCCAACAGAATTGTTCGATGTTTAACATAAAACTCTTGGAAATCATTAAGTCAATAAACCATTTTCAATATATGTTAAAAAGTTAATCGTTTGTTATCTATACCAGGGCTTCTTAAACCATGGGTCGCGAGAGATAAAAATACAATTTAACAGAAAATGTTTTTTAACTTGTAAAATTATTGTTATAAAGATAAAATAACAATTATCGTAGATAAATATATCATAAAATCTTCTCGTTCGGAAAGATTGTTTGTACCTGCATTTCTATTAAGAGTATTGTAATAACTTGAATAACATTTACTATGAATTAGAAGATGTTATAGGAATTTTAAAAAAATATAATTTTATTTTTCTTTTACATTTGTATGGGGTCGTCAAGAAACTCGCAATCATAAATGGGGTCGTGAATTACAAAAGTTTAAGAAGCTCTGATCTATACCGATCTCAGATCATTGAAATACTCTTCAATGACAACCGAGTCGTCATCTAGGCAACAATGGCAGCTGAGTTTGACTTCCAAATCAAATTAATCCAGGGTGGTAATAATATCATTGCTGACTGTTAATCACGGGGGTTTTTCAGTGACCATTTCAAACACGGAATTGCTAACTACAGAGCAACTAAAAAATACCTTCAAAAATTGACTAAATCATCTCATAGTATAAAATGAAGTGGTGGCATTTACAAGAATTCTATCCAAGCTATCACTCGTAATGTCTTTGAGAAAGCTGTGCGACACTTGAAATTCAGTTCATTTCACAATTTGCACCTCCAGAAATTAGCGGAACTTAATAATATCTAAGAAATAGTGTGTACTGGCCATCAATGGGGCAAAAGATCAAAAATGGTGCAAATCATGTAAACCTTGCCAATCTTCGAAGATTGAACGTCACATAAAACTCATGGTCATTTCGCTTTGCAAATCTTTTGCTACTGTAGTGTGATTGAGGAAAAGTTGTCATTGCCGGTCAAATGAGGTATTTGCCCTCGGATAACTTGGCAAGTTTACTATTCTTTATCATAATCGCCCCTTCTCTAAAAAAAATGGACATCATAGACTTAAAACCAATAACCTATGTAGTGTTGGGCCAGCACACAAATAGCCTTGAGAGTTGTTTAAATGCATCAGTAATACAGCACGAAAACCCAGCACCAAGATAACTTAAAATACAATACACAACACCAACTAAACACTTTAAAATCTGAGAGAATATAAATAAATATAAAATCAAAAACATAAAAGTAAAATAAAATAAATACAAAATGCATCAAGAACCGCACGAAATTTACATAAAAAATAACATAATAACAAGAAAATTCGACCGTAAAATGACCATTTATATAAAAGTAAAAATTAATGAATTAAATGAATAAAAATAAAATATTTTTTGGTTCAATAAATTTATTTAAAAAATGTTAAAAACAAATTACTAATTTAAATTAAGAAATAAATAAAAATTTAATTTAGATAACACAAATAATTTCAAAGTCGAATTTTGTTTAATCGCAATAAAACTAACACGCAAGGTTAAGTCCAAATTATAGGTATAAATACTGATGTGTTTTCCCAAATTTTCAACTACTACTTTGTAGTATTAATTTCAATCAAATTTATGATGCACATTTTTTATAAATCTTACTTTGTTGTGTGATTTTTTTTCAGATATTTTCAGATCATTAATCTACAGTTATCAATATTTTCAGGTTATTAATCTACAGTTATGTTTTGTAGCAATATTTTCAGGTCATTAATCTACAGTTATCAATATTTTCAGATTGTTAATCTACAGTTATGTTATTTTGGTTTATGTACATCGATGCCCGATTTAAAATTTGTTTATATGAATGCCAAATATACAGTTTATGCGTCGAGATTTTTGCCTAATTCATGTGGTAATTTATTTTTTCTATTATTTTATTTTTGGTGGCCCACAGAAAAAAAACATAACGCAAGATAGAAAAATAAAACACACTATCGAACTGTGTAAGTGCGTGTAAAATCGCCAATAGCTCGTGCCCGTGAAGGCTCCGGCGTGCGGAACGCAGGAGCTGGAACGTCAATTTTATCCGTACATAGGGGAAATTGGAGGGTAAATGAGTAGCCCTTTGGCTGCTCCTTCATCATCCGTTTCCTGTAAAATTGACATAAAATTTTTACAACAATCGGCTCAAAATATCTAACACCGAGTAGTCCAGTGGGCACTCATTAAATCTAATATGAACATACATAAATCTTAAGGACAAAGAGAGGGAATGGGTAGTGGGGAAAATTGCGAAATCGTTGCAACAGTTAAAATGAATAGCCATCGGAAAAAGATTAATCCGAACGACCAAAATCATGAAAAATAATGTTTTTAAATAAGAATTAAATAAATTAATTTGAGTTGAGGCGGAAAATATGGGCGGGACGCTGCTCAAATTTTCCGAATTAATTCAAATACTTAACAAAAATAGTAACGTAAAAATGGAACGTGTAAAATAAGGGCGAACGCTGCTCAAATTTTCCGAGTCAATGAAAATACTTTGTCGAAAACGGTAGAATAGGGATGAACCGTAAAATAAGCGCGGAACGCTGCTAAAATTTTCGAATTTACAAAAATACTTTATCAAAAACCGAAAAATACAGATGGATTACAACTAAATTTTTATACAAGAAAAATATTTTATAAAGCTGAGGAATAATGAAGGATCCCTAGTAAAAACTTGATAATAATAATAATAATAATAATAATAATAATAATAATAATAATAATAATAATAATAATAATAATATAATATAATAATAATAATAATAATAATAATAATAATAATAATAATAATAATAATAATAATAATAATAATAATAATAATAATAATAATAATAATAATAATAATAATAATAATAATAATAATAATAATAATAATAATAATAATAATAATGGTAATTATATAGTATAAAAATAATAATAAAGGTAATAGTAGTAACAATTAAGAAAGGTAATATATATAATATTAATAATGATGATGCTAGTAATAATAATAAGGAATATTGTAGTTATGATAGGGATAAGAGTAAAAGAACTAGTGTGTGAATACTTAACATAACCAAGGGTGTACCGACCAAAGAATAATCTTCGACATGGACAATAATAAGAAGGACCAAGCGAATGGACATAAAGATAGATGATATGAGAGTATAGGTTAACATTTGAAAGAGATAGGAGAATAATGGGACCTAAGAATCAAAATCGAGCACAGGTCTTCTATCGACAGCTCGTTGGACCCAAGGATCGTTCGGTCTATTATAGCATTAGCAATAGCGCTCACTTTTTGCGGACGATCTACCCACTCGAACACAGTTCCAACGTTGCCTAGCAACGGGTGCCGAGTATTAAGCGAAGAATAATTGTATGGGGTTGTCTGGGTAACAACCATATAGTTTCAAAATATCAAAACCCAGAAACCCACCAGTAGTGTAAATATAATTCTTAACATATTGGGGTTTCTATCGTCTTAAGTGGCTTTGAGTCTGCTATTATATGTTGTTATATCATATCATCACTTATGAAACGCCACCGCGACGGTTTTAGTGTTTCTTCTCATCAAGCAAAAGAAATGGAGAACTTGAATTTGTTTCCATTATTTTTAGATTTTCATAATATTCATATTGTTTAGGAACAATGACAATATCGCAAAAGTTATTAAAATTCTGAAAAATAAAACAAAAATACACAAGGCTTCAAAATGTTTATTGAAAGAGAGTCTTTACAATTTTCGCACATGCTAATTCTGCACTTTTCGTGATTATCTGTCTCATATTTTCTATCTTTTTACTATTCTATCACCAGCTTCACGATCCTTAAATGTGCCTTCATTCACACAGTGACTCGTCAGCATATGCAGGTAAGTATTTCCACACTGGTTTTGTTACTATTTTATCCCACATTTCCACATCAATTTCAGCTTTCACATATCACATTGATGATTTTATATTTTATTTCCATTATTATTATTACTGCATTTTTGTACATAAATTCGTGACATAATTTTTGTTAAGTAATTTTCATTATTTTCTCTTTTATTTTCAAAATAGTGGATTTAATTATATTTTTACGAGTGGGAATTCGGGACCTGTTTTTTATTATATTCATAATTATATATTTTTTATGCTATTATTTCTCATAATTATTATTTAATGAGCCTTATTGGTTAATAAAATTTACTGGTTTCGTAATTGTCATTTTAAAACTCAGAATGCTTAAAAACAATTTAAAATAAGTAACTTTTGATAATTCGTTTGATTTTTGATAATTTTATAGGTCATAAAATACAGCTCTTAAAACACCGAACAGAAACGAACTGTGGCCCAATACCAATCAAACCCCGGTGACAACCAATGCAATATGAAGAAAAGTTAGAAGAAATTGTGAAAAAATTGTGAGGAAAATAAAATAATATAGAAATGTGAATCACCTTGGAATTCCCCAACTGTGTGTTCCTAAAAAGGGAACTTCTGACATGCGAATGTGTTTATATTTTAGAATTTTAAATTCAAATACGGTTACACCAGCTTTTCCAATTCCAAATGTTGACGAAATGTTAGATTCTCTGAACGGGGGAAAATATTTTTCATCAATAGATTTAGCAAATGTTTATTACCAAGTTGAATTGGACGAGGAAAGTAAATTGAAAACCGCATTTTCTACGAGACAGGGTCAATTTTGCTTTAATAGGATCCCTTTTGGAATAGCTGCGGCACCTTCGACTTCCAAAAACTAATGACATTAGATATTGGTTATATGATATGGAATGAAGCACTAGTTTATTTAGACGATATCTTAATATTTTCAAAATCAATTGGGGAACACAAAAATAGAACTAATAAACTTTTTCTTAGAATTAGAAAATCTGGAATTAAAATTAATCCAGAAAAATGCAAGTCTGTCACAAGTTGGGTCACATAATTAATTATAAAGGTATTAAGACGGATAATTCCAAAATTGAAACAATTAAAAACGTGAAACAGCCTAACTGTGTAAAACATCTTAGAAGTATTTTAGGATTATGTAATTATTATCGAAAATTTATTCAAATTTATTCAAAGATAGCTAGACCGATGGAATATTTGAAAGGTGGTAAAAATAAAGGTATTGTTTGGACAACACAATGTGAAGAAGTTTTTGGTAAATTAAAACATAGTTAGACCAGTGCAATATTACTATGCCATCCAGACTTTAATAAAACGTCTATTTTGGATACAGATGCTAGTTTCGACTGTATAGGTGCTGTTTTATCCCAAAAAGGCGACAATAATGAAGAAAAGATAATAGTTTATGGGTGAAAAAGTATGAATAAACATGCAATTGGATATTGTATAAGGAGAAAAGATTATTATCCGTTTCTATTTTTCTCAACATTTTAAACATTATCTCTATCAAAAATTTTTTAAGTAGTTTGGATATGATATTAGAATATCACAAAGGTGAGAAACATAATAATGCACATGCACTATCACAACTAAATATTAGGAATTGTACAGTGTCAAATGAATCGCATAGATGCCAAAGCAGAGAAAATCAAAACTAAAATGTTAGCAATGTCAACAGAAGATCAAACTTTCAAGTGGCAAAGTAATTCAAAAGAAATGAATTAAAAGAAGATATTGATAAAGGGAACACGGAATATTTTTTATATACATAATGGTGTTATTATGACTAATAAACATAAAATTTATATTCCATCAAACGTGAAAAATGAATTTATATTAGAAATTCATAAAGAACTGTATATTGGCGAACCCCTAAAACATCTATTTCTAAAACATCGACACGCTATTAATCATAACTATATTTACAAAATCAATTTACATTATTATATTTAAATTTAATATTAAATTACTTATAATAGAAAAATTCATGTTTAAGAAAACATATCATTTTACCAATTCAAATCACAATAGTATACTAGTTTCGAACTTTTGACTGTTATAAGTAAGCATACAATAAAGCTCAATCAAATTTATTGCATACTTTTCCTGGTACACTGGAAATTAATCACTTGCAATGTTGTGTTTCGTTTGGATGAAATTCTCACGTAATAATGTAATAATCGTTATTGTCAGTGTTTACAATTCTGCATAAAGAATCCGAAACTTTTGTTATGTTGTTTGCTTTAACACCGTATTATAATAATACTCATTGCCTATGTTGCTACTTCATATTTCTGATTTTTTAGCCATTCTTAAGGAACTCCCAAGAATCGAAATAGATAAATGATTGAAACCCCAAATTCTTATCTTTCGAACGTTTTAAGCTTTATATATTCACATTTTTATTATGGTTTGTACTTGAGTAACACAAAAAAGAACGAATTTACACAAATATGAGCTCAAAACTCACCATCGAACATATAACTTAATTAACAGCTTTAAAACGCAAAATGTAAAAATAAATTATTACTATTCTTTTATCCTTAAACACACAAGAATTCATAATGCAAATTGAATGGTTACATGAGAAAAAAGGACCTAAATCACTAACTGAATAAGTTATCAAGACTCATATATGGGCTCTTTGCAGTGAAAGAGTTACTTAGATTATATTTGAAGAATCGGAGTCTAATGATGAACCTTTCAAAGTTGATTACTTAAGAATTCTGAGGAGGACAATTACTATTCAAGTCCGTTAATTTTATTCTATTTTAAAACGTTTTCACTACACAAAACAAACTGGTAAAAAATTGTTATGAAAATTAATATGGGGAAAATGTAAGTGTTCTGGTAAGATAAACGATAATAAATTGTTGAAAAAAATACCAATCTGTGCGACCCCAGGGACATTTTCGTTTTTATCTAAAAATGAAATTTAGTTCGGTTTACAGTGACTATAAAATGCATCTAATTGCACTTTTATTGCTGTTTTATTTCATTATATGGCTAAATTTCTACTAAAATGGTGCACTGGGAAAATTCTTATTGCAAAAATGATTTTGCTTATTAAATTTCGGATAAAAAAGCAGACATTCATTACTAATTTTTATAATTTGACATTCAAATATTATTCATATTATTCGAAATTTAAATTAAATATTTAATAAATAAATAATTTATTAATTTAATTTAAAATATAACTGATGTAACTAAAATCATAATTTAATTATGATTTTAATTCCTGTAATACAGGAATTAAATCCTGATTTTCTAACGTGTACATTTATATTTGAAAATGAAATTTATTGTAATCAAATTATTATAAATCTTACTTAATATTTTAATTTGAAATAAGCGCTTTCTAATGAACTTTAAAATAAAGAAATACGTTTTACATAATTTACATAATTTTATGCTAATTTAGTAGATATTTTAGGCGTACTCTGATATCGATGATCACAAATCAATGAAACTTGTCTAAACATGTT
The DNA here is from genome assembly GCA_022537955.1 of Schmidtea mediterranea. Lineage (NCBI taxonomy): Eukaryota > Metazoa > Platyhelminthes > Tricladida > Dugesiidae > Schmidtea > Schmidtea mediterranea. Next base: position 284,561,287 of record CM039679.1, read on the forward strand.
AAAGATACCAAATATTATGGTATTGGACCCAGCACACAACGTGTTTATTTATAAGTTTAAAACGCAGGTTGGACTGTGTTTATCAAAATAAATCTGATTGCTAAAATGCCACATACATAGGAGAGACTTTCCGTCATTGTTACACTCGAATTCTTGAACACTGTCAATTGTAGGAATTGACCCACATTAGTGAGCACAATACGGTCTGTATGAGTAAAAAAGGTATGTCTGATTTAAAAATTTTAATGGTTTTTAATAATTATTATGACATGTAATATGTGAAACGTTGTTGATAAAAGGGTTGCCACAAAAACTTGATGTTCATCATGCTGCAAACACGCGTGTTTTAAATAGTTTAAAATAATAATAATGTATTAACTATGTTATTTTTAATTATATTGAATAGTAAAGCTATTAAGCTGAATAAATTTGGTTTAAATTTGTAAAATAATTTAGAAATTGTTTGTTAAAATTAAAAAATTTTTATGTGAATAAAAAATATATTATAATATTTAAAAAGAATTTTAAGCATATCTTTTGAAAATAGTTTAATATGAAAAATAATTGGTTATTTAACTATTTTGTGAAAATGGTTTTCCAGCACAGAAAAGAGAATACACCTTTTTCGAGAAAGAAAAAAATTATTGGAGGTTTGCAACGAAAGTTTTAAGTTAAATTTAATAATAAATAAAAAATATTGTGAATATGTTTTAATAAATCTATAATATTTATAGATATCTATATTATTATTATTATTATTATTATTATAATTATTATTATTATTATTATTATTATTATTATTATTATTATTATTATTATTATTATTATTATTATTATTATTATTATTATTATTATTAATGGTGAATATACATTGAATACCTGTTGGTGAAACCAAATCTTGAGAATGTGACTGCAAAATATTGTTTTCATGGTGTCTTGTAGAAGAATAAAATCTATAATAATAATAAATGTATGATTCATTATAAGGAATTTTTTAAAAAAATATTTTTAAAAATTTGGAAATTAAGATTATTTAAAGTCCTCACAAAAGAAGGTTGACTATTTTTATTTTTAATAAGTATTAAAATGAGTTTTTCTTCGCAGGATTTTCACTAACAAAAAAAATTGTTTTTTCTACTAATATTATTGTAATGATGTCAAACTTGTGAAAATATCTTAAATTCTAAGTGTACGAAATAAACTCCCATTGCAATATAAAAATGCTAATGTTTCCTAACAATATCTCTCAAGATGGCATAAAGTCAGTGAAAACATTAATTTCACAAGGGTAAGAGTTTATCAGACTTTAATTTAGAAATTATTTTATTAAAATCTATCATTCACTAATTTGCCGCTTTTAAAACTTTCTAAGTGAAAAGGAATGATAAAGTAGATGTATATATTTGTAAAATTATTTAATATGATATTCTAGAACGAGATTTACCTTTGCATTTCCAGGTTGTAGTGACTATTAAAAAAGCACATCTTCGATCAAACGCAAGGTAGTACTTACTTTGCATGTATATTGTGTTTAGCTATTCATATTTTATGAGTTACTAAAAGTTAGTAATTTCTATTTTTCTATTGTCATACTCACTATGTTGTTCTATTTCTTTATCATAAGTTTGGTTTTTTGAAAATTTAAAATTCATTTATAACATCAAAAACTTATTTTCCACAATAATTATTTATATATTTTTGAGGATATTTTAGCAAGCATGAGTTAAAAATTGGATATGAAATATTCAATCACAAGCATTCAATAAATATTTTATCTTTTTAAATTTCAAACATTTTTAAATATTAATTTTACAATCAAGCTATCATTTAAATTTAAACCTATTTATGTTACTTTTTCCATTTATTATAATAATATCATTAAAAGTTCTTTAAACCCTTGTTAAATGGAATTAAATCTTTTTATAGTTAATTATCCTCACAATTAATATACATTATAATTTACTCATTTTTCAAATTTCTAGTAAATTTAATTTCCTTGAATCTCCTCTCACTTTTTAAATTCACATCATATTGTAATATATCCATCTTACCTATTAACAAGTAATCTGGCGTTTTTAGGTCAATAAAGGAGATTATTTCTAAAAAGAATGTAGATTTTAAATTATTACCAAATAATTATTCACAATAAAATAAATTATTTCATATTTAAAAATATATTTTTTATCACAATTTTTAAACAAAAAAATAAATATTTTGATTAAAAAATATTTATTATAATTAAAGATGTTATTATTAAATTAATTTAATGACTTTTCAATTATTAGGTTTAATTAATCGAGTTCCTTAAATTTACTATTTATGAAAATTTTTAATATCTAAAGCCTTAATACATATTTTAACTATCCAGATAATGCTGGTAATTTTTTAAAATTTTAATTGAAAATTAATATTCTGAGATTCGAAAGAACTCTTTTAAAATAAACTCTGAATAAGATTTCAAATATCCATGCTTTTACTAATCCCTTAGCCTTATCATATATGTGAAGACTATGGATATGTGGGTTAATGTTCTTTTTTATTGACAATAAAATATTTCCTAGCCGTATTCATAAAGAACACAATTTTGATAAATTCTCTTTTGTTGTCTGGCGGTTTTTTTATTCATTCATCTGCCAAAATAGAAATTCGATATTTGATACATTTTAAAATCTTTTCTCTTTTTCCCTTTTGATACATTTTCATTTTTAATTTTCTTTTTTGTTTCATTTCAGACTATAAATCAATAATTCATTTTAAATAAAAATAAATTGAAAATCATTTACTTTATTCTAAATACGATTTCGTTTTAACATTTGATAAAATATAATATTGAAAATTAAATAATAAATTTAAAGAATAATTCTAAATAAAAAAATAATTTTGAAAATTTTATTTTGAATTATAAATTTTAAAAAATGAATATAAATATTTAATAATAAATTTAAATTTCAACTTACTTTTCGGGATATTTTTCAATGGAGTTTCTACCATTAGAAATTGGAGAATAAGGAGATATTCGGATTGGTTTGGGAGAGTATTTGACACTCGTTTTGTTCAAATTGTGAGGATTTTGATTATGATATGGAAACAAGGAATTTTTATTTGAGGAGTCAAAATATTCGTTATACTGAGAATTTTTACAATTACTATTGCTTGCATTGGAAGAAATAAACACTTCGTCATCATCAGTTATTACGTAATCAGGTTCGTTGAATTTTCTGTTTGTAAATGACTGATAAGATTGGAAATGATTAACATTTTCGGGAATTTTCGTACGAATCAAAGGATTCGATGGGGATTTCTGAATGTTTTTATTGTTAGTCTCATACCGAATTGGAAGCTCTTTATTCGATGTTAGATTTCTTTTACACATTTCTCCAACGCTAAACAAAGTGCTTGATGTTGTGAGAGTCGAAGAATCCGGGTGCTGCTGAGAGTCATATGTGTTCACTGAACTTGCTCTTTCCAACATTTCATGCTGCATTGCAGAAATGACATCCCGGCGCCAATTGTCTATGTCGGTTCTTTTTCTTTGCCAGTATTCTAAATAATCACTCAAATTTTTATCCAAAACAGCATTGTTTTCCGTAATCAATTGGAAATTCTGTCGACTCTTTCCAGCCTTAATTCTTTGTTCATATTTCTGAGAAGCCGATGGAACGGTTTTATTTTTTGATTTATTAGTACTAAGTTTTCCAGAGGGCAGGCAATTCATTTGTGATTTAATGAAAGATTTCTGTTGTATATATCCGATCACCTGTCTATGAGACCAAATTACCAGTTTTAGATAAGTGTTCATCAATATGGACAAAGTCCAAGTTTGATTTTTGCTTCATGTGATCCGGGACTATAAAGATTGATTGGATTCACGGAGAGAATATTTCTGGTGATCGGTTGGATTTTTGTTTATTCTATTAATGTTGGTGTAGAAATTGATTTCTGGCATTTCAGCAAACAAACTATTTACTGTGTCATCAAAGAACGCAAAATTTGGTACATAAATTTACAACAAACAAAATCTCAAATTTAATTGGTCACAGTTAGGATATTAAAAATATTAAAAGTATTTATGCTAAATCGAATTTTCTATTTAGAATTTCAAAACATTGATTTAATTAATTAATTAATTAATTACTATTATTATTATTATTATTATTATTATTATTATTATTATTATTATTATTATTATTATTAAATAATTAAATAAATTTGACAACGATTTAATTAAAAGATAACGCCAATAAAAAACTTTTCGTACGATATATTTCGATAGCACAGCTATCATCTTCAGGTACTCAAAACCAACTAAAAATATTATGAATTAACATTTAATTTAAACAAATTATTTTTTATTAATTTAATTTTGTAATAAATAAATATTTATAAACAGTTTACATAAAAACATTGTATTCACATGTGAAACGGAGAAAAAGTCATCAATTGCGTTTTTGGATTTGTTAATTCAACGCAAAGATAAACAGTATGAGACAGAGATTTATAGAAAACCAACTGATACTGGTCTTTATACTTCTCCAGAAAGTTTTTGTGAATTTAAGTATAAGAGAAATATGGTGAAAGGATTGATTTATCGTTCATGGGCTTTATCTTCTACTTTTGCTAATTCGGTAAAAAGTGTTGATAAATTGGTTGAGTTGTTGATAAAGAATGGATATTCTAAATCATTTTTATTGTTGATGATAAAAGAAACTGTTGATAAATTGATTAAAAATCCTAAGGATCCATGTTTTGGAAAGTCTGAATGTAATTTGTCGGATGTGTGTGAATTGAGTGTTGGTCTGGGTGATGGTAAAAATGGATATAAAAAAATTGAGCCTAAATATGTGTTAGTATTGCCGTACTCTGAAGGCTTTACAAATTATAAGAGGAAGTTGGGTAAACTGATGGGAAATTTAGAGTATAAGATCGTCTCTAATTTGTGTAAGGTACGCAATATATTTATTAATAAATCAAAAACTCCGGTTGGATTGTGTTCTGATCTCGTTTATCAATTTACATGTAATGGGTGTGATGCCACATACATTGGAGAGACTTCCCGTCATCTCTGTACTCGAGTTCTAGAGCATTGTCGATTGAAGGGTTTAACCAATATTAGTGAACACAATAGAGGCTGTAAAAGTGATATAGGAATGTCTGATTTTAGAATTTTGTTGAGAAGTTTTAAAAGTTATTGGGAACGAGTGATAAGTGAAGCATTGCTGATAAGGTCATTGGATCCAAAGATTAATATGCAGAGTGCTGTGACTACGAAGGTTTTGAATGTTTTTAAATAGTTTACGTATGTTAAATCATGTTTGTTTTTTTAATATTATTAAAATAATTGAAAATTTTAAATTACATTAATTTTTAAAAATTAGAATATATGTGAAAATTTTAAAATTTTAAATTAATTAAAAGTGAATTGAATATATTTTTAAAAATATTTATTTATTAAAAAAATTAAATTAATAAAAATTAATTTGTTTAAATTAAATGTTAATTCATAATATTTTTAGTTGGTTTTGAGTACCTAAAGATGATAGCTGTGCTATCGAAATATATCGTACAAAAAGTTTTTTATTGGCGTTATCTTTTAATTAAAAAATAATTTGTTTAAATTAAATGTTAATTCATAATATTTTTAGTTGGTTTTAAGTATCTGAAGATGATAGCTATGCTATCGAAATATATGGTACGAAAAGTTTTTTATTGGCGTTATCTTTTAATTATTATTATTATTATTATTATTATTATTATTATTATTATTATTATTATTATTATTATTATTATTAGTATTGGTATTATTAATGTTACTATTAGTATTACGACATTTTCATAATCTCCACGAAACTTCTCAACCTCATCTTATCTCACACAAACTCCACCAACACAAATATACAATTCACTCTTGCACTCCTCTCAAGTTTCTGACACACTCACTTTCAACACAGATCTATTCACTAAAAATCTACACGGTGGACACATTCTCCCTTGGGAAAGTCACGTTCCACTTCAGCGAAAAATAGCATTATTAATAGGAGAGAGAAAAAGAGCAATGAGAAACTGTTCTGACATAACAAAAAAATAAGAAACCCTCAAGAATTTCAAAACACGTTTTTTGCCGAATGGATATACAAAAGAATTCATAGAGAAATATTTTTAAAATGAATACAGCTCCATAAAAAATGAAAAAAAGTCACAACACAAAAAAAACACGACAAACCTATGATATACCTACGCTTCACTTTCTTGAACAATAAGACATGTAATGTAATCAGATCTTTCATTCATAACACAGATTTACCTGTACATATTCGTCCAACCTTCACCACTGCAGAACCTTTGAAATCACAACTTCGAAAATCTCAAAAAGCCCAAACATCAGACCTATATCATCAAGATTGTCTTTGCCGTTCTCTTACCAAATGTTTTTGCTTTTCTAAAAACATAGTATACCAAATCACTTGCAAGAAATGCGACGCAATATACATAGGAGAAACACATAGAACATTCCGATCACCATTCAATGAACACATTAAAAGCAAAGCCAGTAATTATCACGAACACTGCGAAAAAGTACACAATTCGACCGATAAACAGCCCTGATCACTCAACAAAAATTTAAATAGACTTTCGCTTTCTCCTCTTCGTCTCTGATATTTTATTTTACTCAAATTAATTCGAATTAATTTGAGTGAAAGAAAATATCAGAGTAGAAGAGAAGAAAGCGAAAGTCTAGTAAATATCTGGTACAAACTTTTTCTCTTCTAATTAAGATAATTTACGGAAGTTTCTGAAGGTTCCAAGATGTAAGGGGGTTCAGAATTTTAAATTTATCAATCTTTTTAAAAATGGAGAATCACATCATCATACTTCATATAAAACTATAGGACTGCTGTCATATCTTAATACCTGAAGTAAATTTTCGAAAACCTTTAAAAGACTGAGAGTGACAAAGCTCCGCGTAGTTAATTAATTAAATGAATATTATTATTTAAACATCATAAATGTAATGATTACTGTTTTATGTTTGTTACCTCATGTTTGGCATTATAAATATATAGTTAATATCATATAATTTTAATAACATTTTTATTACATTTAAATTTAAATTTATAGTATCAATACATTATAACAAGTTGTCAGTTTACTACAGAGATATTGAAACAATGGAAAAAACACAAAAAAGCAGTGAAAATATTACTTGGGTGTTGATTCATCTTTCGTTTTAATTCATTGTTGGGTATAATTGTGAAAATGTACCCACTTTTAGTCATTAGTTTCATAAAATTATTAGATAAATCCATTCTGCAAATTGCACGAGGCAGCGCATAACATTTATAAAATGGCACAGTATTCGATATCTCATTTTTATTATCCGTAACGATACCCGTCATAGAAGCAAAGAACTGATTGAAGTACGTAGGATCTCCTATTATGCCTGTCAACTCTATCGTTAAATATATCGCGAATAATATCACTAATTAAATGTTATTTATTAGATTTAGACACTCCAAGACGCTTTATAAGCGATAATTCATAAGCATTTCAAATGATCCTTTATTTGTTCACAGCTCTATTAATGTAACAAATGTTAATAGAGCTGTAAAATTCAAACAGAATAATATCTTTAAAAAGTACATCGACACAAAGACTGAGTTAAGAGCAAAAAGTACAAATACACTTGATAAAAACTACTATAAGCTCTTAAATAATAGTCTATATGGAAAAACTGTAGAGAATATAAAAAGGAGAATGAATCTCTGACTTCGTACAGCAGACAAAAAACTTGTGACTTATACTTAGAAGCCTACTTTTAAGAAATCTCTTAAAATTGAAGACAACTTGATATCTGACTTGTTAAATCCTGATTCCATATGCTTAGGTCAACCGTATTATATAGAACAATCTGCACTTGACTTGTCTAAACTTTGTACGTACGAACTACAGTATACATCTTTGGAAAAATATCGTCGTCAGTTTAATTGTCAGATTAATATCAGAGGTGGATATACTGACTCTTTCTTTCTTGAAATAAAAAATTATAAACTAGATATCCTTTTGGCTGAAATAGTTAAGGACAATCTTTTGGATACATTTAATTTTCCTACTAATAATCCTCTTTATTCGAAAAAACTCAACTCCTTCAAAGGTAAATTTAAAAACCATTGTAAAGGCATATAAATTTCATTAGAGTGTGTGATAACCCAAATCATTTATGTAATTGCATAATTAAAGATTAATCCGGATTACATTACATCAACAAGGGAGTATTTGATTATAAAATGGTATGTTGCTCCCATGTGGAGGAGATGGGTTGCTCTCCCGGACGATTAACTATTATTGTATAACCTTAGGTGTAACAAAATAGACCCAGACTCAAAAATTCAATTTAATAAAATTCATTGATTAAACTATACACAACATTTCATTTTTAGAAACATGTATAAGATATTCATGGTAAAATTACACTAAAAATTTTATTTAAAAAATTTCATATTACTTAATTTTATAATGTAATTTGTCAACTCTAACTTACTTTGAAAATTTTGCACTTTAAAAATTTTAACTTATGTAACCAAATTATTGACACTATTTATTTCTAACATAACTTTACTATCAGCATTTTAATTTGCTCTTATGTACATTAATTTACTTTAGATACTTTAATTCATTTTATTTACTTGAATTTACTCTAATTACTATAGGTACTTTAATTTACACTTGCCGAGAATATTAAATAGCTCTGAATATAGTGTGACCATTTGAAGCTTTTTAACCTGCAGGTGATTCAAACAATTTTTATTTTAGGCTTTTTTATTGAGAGTTAAAAAATAACTCTGACTATAGTGTGATTACACTGAAAAATTTTCAAAAAATTTATATTCAAAAATTGCGCAAAAACAAATGTGCGCAAAAAATAATTTTGAAAATTTAAAAAAAATTATTTTAAAATATATTATTACACAATGAATTAATTACATCATTACATAATTAAATATTTCCTACTTTTATTATGTAATGGCGTGTTCCCATTGTTTGGTTATTATTATTGAAAGTCGGTTCCCTCTGACTCCTCGTGTCCTTTTCGAATCAAATAAGCAAACCCAACACAGAATAATTTTATTTGCACTTTACCACAGTTACAACTCAGTCCAATTTATTTCAATGTTTGTAATTACAATTTGTGATTTATTTGCACCCTTCAACCACCGAATAAATTTGATTACCTTAAGGTAGGTTATCCAATGGATAATCACCTTTTCTGATAGATAACGTTTGACTTTACTTGGGTTTAGACTCTTTTACTGACCTGACTAGACGACTCGTTTGCTTCAACCACTGGCCATTTCGTGTTTTTCCCTTTTCCTTTTATACTCCTGCTCAGACTGTTTTCAGACAATTGTCAACAACATTTGCTACATTACTAAATTATTAAAAATAATTACTTCCCACAGACAACTTTAGTCGACATTTGTCAACAACGTTTGCTACATTACTAAATTACAAATTAGAAAATAATTACCTCTTCATAGATCAGTGGCGCTCATTTAATATTGTTTAGGCCAATTTACCCTTTTATATTATTCCGTCTACACGCTGGGGTTTTCCTCATCTCTCGGGTTTCCCATTGCCTCGGACTTCCCATTGACACGAGCTTCTCATCAGTAATTAATTTTTTTAATTAATTTGTTTTTTGTCTTATATTATTTTCTAGGGACCCCTCACTAAATTTTTATTATTATTTCTGGACCCGTCTCTCAATTTGGCGTTCAACCATACCAATTTCCCCCGATCAATACTACTTTCGAATTTTTGTAAATATTTTAATTAATGCTGCACTTTTATCATTTTGGTGTTTTATATATTTTACTGTGCTTTTTTCTTAATACCCCAACATATCTCCCCCTTTAATAAAGATTCGCCCTCGAATCTATTCATTTTATTACTACTCTTTTTGATACTTGTCCTGGTAGAGTAATCTTAATGCCATATTACCTAATAATAATACTATAACAACGATAATAATAATAATAATAATAATAATAATAATAATAATAATAATAATAATAATAATAATAATAATAATAATAATAATAATAATAATAATAATAATAATAATAATCATAATAATAAAGTGAATAATATCTTCAAAAAAAATCTAAATTTTAAAATTTTTTTTAACACTTCCTACTCATATTATCTTAATATTTTTATTTCTTTTCGGGTATAATATGAAAAATAGATTAAAAAGATTTTACTATTTTATTTTATTTTAATTTATATTATCAAAGAACAATGGTTTTTTATGATTAGTTTACATTAATATTTATTAGGTAAAAGAAATAATTTGTTAAAAATGTCTTTCGTAATTATAGATATAATATATCCAATAAACACAAGATAAAATTGCGATGTTGTTTTGAAAACATTCGAATTAATGTCATATAATGTGTTTATTCTGCCTGCGATATAATTAATCAATAATGTCAACAATAAATAACCATTATGATAATAATAATAATATGATAATAATAATAACAATAATAACGATAATAATAAAAATCATAATAATATTAATAATAATAATAATAATAATAATAATAATAATAATAATAATAATAATAGTAATAATAATAATAGTAATAATAATAATAGTAATAATAATAATAATAATAATAATAATAATAATAATCATAATAATAATAAAGTGAATAATATCTTCAAAAAAAATCTAAATTTAAAATTTTTTTTAACACTTCCTACTCATATTATCTTAATAATTTTATTTCTTTTCGGGTATAATATGATAAATAGATTAAAAAGATTTTACTATTTTATTTTATTTTAATTTATATTATCAAAGAACAATGCTTTTTTATGATTATTTTACATTAATATTTATTAGATATTCGTTTGTAATACTTGATTTTTATCATCACAATTTTTGAGATTGTATTTGCTGACATTAACATTTAACATTTTAAAGGTAAAGTTACTTGTTAACGTGGCTTGGATTTTCCCACAATAATAGATCACAACTTTTTCATTAATACCTGCTTGCAGTGAAATGTTTAGTTTTTGGTTAACTAGCTGTTAAATAGTTGTTGTTTGTTTCGTTTAGCAACAATATTGATTTTCGACTAGTATAGATCTTGACCCACCGGTCATTATTCTCTGTACCATTATCTTGCAATACTTTTTCGTAGTAGTAAATTGCGAGATCATAGGTATGATGCAGTTTTAGATTCACATAATGCACAAAAAGTTTCTGACATTCAACGTATCGATTGTATAATTTTGAAAAATTATTTTCACTTGTTGGGAATTTCGGGGTTCCCAATATATATTGATTCCATTCAGCACTGGTTCTATGAAAACATAGTTATTTAGACTTTTTTTTCATATTTCAATATGCATCAGATTTATTATTTTAGTACCATCTATTTGGGGTTGCACTTGTGTTATTAACCATGGGTATTCATAATTTATTGTTAGTTGACGATTTACATAAGTATTTTTTATTAAAATTCAACTTCACTGGTGGTTCAAAATAATTCAGTAAATGACTTACTTCTATTTCTTCGGTCGGGGCACAATGATAGATCCATACCACCTGGGTATATGTGGCATAAATATCAACTTTTTCCATTAACGGGATCCTTTTAATGTCATAATTTGGAAACAATGAAGTCGCATTCGACCCTAACACATTGATTATCATAAGTGTTGCAACGAACAAAATTTTGTTGATATATCTTAATGGTGCGGGATTTTTCGCTATTTTTTGTTTGAGCGCGGTGTGTCTTTCCATGTTTTTGTCTTTAGACCTCAATTGATACTTAGTATCCTCTGCAGCTGGCACCTTTTTAAATCGATTAGCATGAACTATAATTGTTCCTGCCTTTGTATTATGTGACGTAATTTTAGATTAGTTTCAGTGATATCACATACTATATATGGGCCTTTAAATGGTCTCTGTAATTTTGGTGATAGACCATTTGCTGGTTCTGGTTTATGTACATACACTAAATCTCCTACTTCAATATTGTGAGCATGTGCTCGTTTATTATAGCACTCTTTGTACGCTTCTTGACGATGTCTTATTTTAAGTCCAGCTTGAGTCCATACTGATTGAAGTCTTTCTTGCATAATTACTTTGTAATCAGATATATCCATGTACTGTGAGATAGGTGCTTGAAATTTTAAATCAACCGGCATGTTGTTCCGCCGTAAATACATGAGATAGAAAGATGTTTCACCGGTACTCTCATTCACTGCATTTTGATACGCAAATAAGCATGGCTTGATAAACAAATCCTAATCTATTTGCTTTCTATTCACATAGCATGATATCATATTGATTAATGTTCCATTAAATCTTTCAACTAGACCATCTGTTTGTGGATGATAAGGCGATGTACTAAGTTTCAGTATCCCGAATAATTCTGTGATTGAAATAAACAGTTTACTTTGGAAATTCGTTCCTTTATCAGTAAGTAATTTCTTCGGTACTCCATATCGAAAAATAATGTTTTCTACAAATATCTTTGCAACTGTTTCCGCTATTTGATTTGCATTGCATATGCTTCAGGCCATTTAGTTAGATAATCACAAAACACAAGTAATTTGTCAACAACGTTTGGTACATTACTAAATTACAAATTAGGAAATAATTACCTCTCCATAGATCAGTGGCGCCCATTTAATATTTTTTAGGCCAATTTACCCTTTTATATTATTCCGTCTACACGCTGGGGTTTTCCTCATCTCTCGGGTTTCCCATTGCCTCGGACTTCCCATTGACACGAAGTTCTCATCAGTAATTAATTTTTTTAATTAATTTGTTTTTTGTCTTATATTATTTTCTAGGGACCCCTCACTAAATTTTTATTATTATTTCTGGACCCGTCTCTCAATTTGAAGTTCAACCATACCAATTTCCACCGATCAGTACTACTTTCGAATTTTAGTAAATTTTTAATTAATGTTCCACTTTTATCATTTTGGTGTTTTATATATTTTACTGTGCTTTTTTCTTATTACCCCAACAGTATCATGTGCCACTAACTACCTATTTATATATATATATTACCATTCATGAATATTCATGAAATGATTTTTTAAAATTTAATATAAAGTGAGTTAAATTTATTCGAAATTAGGATGTAATAATCTCGTGAATCTGACTGTATGCTGCTAGTAAGTATGTACGTATGCACCGAACTGTGTACCAAATTGTGCTTATAGTAGATTGAATTTGGAAATAGAGCATCATTTGACAATAAATACCTTGCTAAATTATTTCCCTTAAACTATCACATTCGATGAGATTGCTATGTACGTACTGCATGTATAATGTTTCACTGTAGTTTTAATGTTTTTATCAGGTAATTTATTTGCCAAAAATTATCAAAAAAGGACGTTATCAACTTTTGAAATTTTTTAAAAAATTTACTAATCACAGAATTGAAATTATAATTTTTTACTTAATTAATTTAAGTTTAGTAATTTAATAACAATTTTCCCAGATGATAATACGATTTCTGTTTTAATTATTACTTGTACAATATTTTAATAAAAAAATTGATGGAACTCATGAACTCTGCCAGTTGATTCAACAGTATTTGTCATATTAAGATAGAGAATACGTTAGTTTTATATACTTAGTAAAATTGAGAATTCTAATTAAAAAATATTTTAAAATTTTAATTTATGCGTAATATTTTTCTAGTTTCTTTGTACAATATAAATATTTTTCTCTATAATTTCCACTTTTGGTTTTGAACCAACATAGCATACTAAAAACAAAAAAATTGAAACACATATTTCTTATATATCCAATGAATCTGACTGCATCCCATTAATAAGTATATGTATATGCATCGAGCTGTACATACAATTTTCCACTTATAACAGATTGAGTTTGTAAATGGTGTACAAAAGTGATTAAATACGTCATTCAATGAGTCATTTACAAATTTTCACTTTAATATAAAAAGAAATGAATTCTACACTAAAAGATTTTAATTGTTTTTTCATTTAAAGTTTTAAAGAATAACAGAATAACAAAATAAATTAGTAAATTTGAGATTGTAGTAAATAACAATCTCTAAAATTTTGCTAAATTTGTTTTAATTTTTAAATTTTTTTCTTAAAGATTATAAATTTTGAGTTCTTACAAAAGGCTTTGCAAATAAATACACGACATTTGATTCAATAGAATAAATGAAGAATGCTAAGAAGTGTAGATAAACATTATAAAAATGTTTTTTCTAGGATAAATATAGAAGTTAAGGATTACTTTGATAATAATTGTTCTAATTTCTACGAAAATTCATTTTCATATTAAAATGCTGAAAAAAAGTGCCACAGAATACAAATGTGCCTTAATTGTTTATCTTAAATTAAAAAAAATAAATGTAAGAAAATTTAAATTAAACAAATGATACTATTAGTAATAAGTAGTAGAGAAAATATTAAAATAACATAAAGGAGAAATTATTAGATATTATCAAAAAAACCAAAATGAATGTTGTAATAAATTATATCCGTTAAAAACTAATGCAAACATCAAATTTATAATTAGAAAATCTTTAAAAATAGATAAAATACAATCAAATCTGTAAATTAAAACAACTGTTCTTTTAATTTAACACGTTGAATACCAAGGACTAGTTAACTAAGAAACTTATACAAGTCAGATAAATATCAGTACTAAAATCCCCGATAAAGAAAACTTACCCGTATAGCACTAATTGCAACCGATTCCGAACACAACAAACAAATGTGTATCGAAAAAGTACAGAAGTACCCAAAGCAAGATGGGCAAGCAATCTCACAATTATTGTTCCTAGTGCGTAGATTTTAGTGCTTCAAAGAGTGGCCCAAAAACTTGCATTAGTTTTTGAAAGGAAACAATACAATTTAGCAGCATTTCTCTATTTCGTTTTTGTGTAAAATTAATTTTGTTTTTTAAGTGAATATTTTATCGAGTAAAATCTGTTATTTTTTGTAAGAAAAATATAATATTTCAATTGTAACTAAACTCGCTTTTTGGGGAATTGCAGCTGAATGCAACTATTGTAGCGGAATGGAAAGCCCATTGTCAAAATGATATTATACTGCCAAAGTAAGTTCTTACCACTCGTATCAATGTTGTAAAAAAAAATATAGTATAAATAATAATAACTTGGAGTACGACTCAAGTTGCTATTTTTTCAAATGGCAAATTCACCGTGTCAAACCTCATGTGGAGTATTAACGTTCCATTATGTACTTTTATTAAAATGAATTATAATATCCATCCAAATTTTTATTAAAAAAAAGATATAAACTTTACAGAGAAAAATCATTTCTAACATACCTCTTATATTCACGATAATGTACACATTATATCTATAACAGTGACTACTTTAAACATAGTATTTATGCCTTCGGTCATTCAATTAGGTAATTAATAAAATCAAATTTTATTTAATTCACATTTAATAATAGGAAAATAAAATTGACAATAGTTCCATTGGAAGTATTCACTTAGAAAGTAAATCAAATATATCCTTTATTCAAACATTATATCTTTGTACTTTTATCCCAACACCAATTTCCCTTACCTTTTGTCTTTGAAAATCGATTTATGGAACCTTTGCAAATAAATTAAAATCAATATTTAAATTTAAAAATTAAAAAAATCAATATTAGTAAATTAAATCCAAAAATCTGATATATTTATAAAACAATATCTGATAAAGTACAATTAAAACTCACATAAAAATAAAAAAAAAATAATTAAAATATAAATTAAACACCCACTAGAATTTTTTCATTTTTCAAAGACAGTTTTGCAACAAATGGAATAATGAGATAGAGAGAAAGCTGGCATATACTGAGACCGGTTCCCAACAAATTGCAAATCTAGAAAAAAATAAATATGAATATATGCATATTATAATATTTGTTGATTATAATAAAATTGAAAAGAAATTTCATGAGCATCCATTACATCAGTGGTGAGGTTTTGGGAAGAATCCGTTTACAATAGAATTGCCAATTTTAGCTTCTTTGAAAATTACATTTCGTAAATCCTAAATTTATTCAATAATAACTTTTTCACATTTCCGTTTCAAAAATATAATTGCAATTTCTATTAAAATTTCCAGTGTTGATTCCATCCGTGGAACCAGTTCAAAAATTCCTTTATCATTAATGTCCAATTTACAGGTTCATAGAAAAATGCTAAGTAAAATTTATACATTAACACGTTAATTGCCGAGTGAGTCCGAAGTTGCCATAATCTCTGGGCGAAAGTTAGATCATTAAATTATTTGATTATTAAAGTAGAAACAAATATATTGCTACTTTTTTAACGCCATTTTTCATTAAACCACTGGATAAAAAAGGTTTCATATACTGCCTCTTTGTGGTAGACCTTTTCACAGGAGGCTATGTCACTCACGTGTTGTAAACTTTCAAATTATCATAAAAAATTATCCACATTATCAACTGGCGTTCATTAAAATTGAGTTTATTAATCATGTATGACCGAACTTGGTAGTGTTAGACATATATAAAGTTGACACGGCGATTGACGTGTTAAATTCATATTTATGATCAATAATTGCTTTAATTTTAAAATAGAAATGACTCAGTATTTTAATTTTGTTTGAATTGTTATTAAATAATAAATGGTTGGAATTGAAGAAAAAGTTGCATTTTCAAAAAACAAACTATTTGAGAATTTATATAAGAGACATTCCATTTAATTCTCGTTCAAACAATATTTTATTTACAAAAATTTCAAAAATTTCATTTTTATATAGTTTTATAACATTAGTAATAGTAATAATAAATTTTATGAAACGAATATTTTGGTCTTTTAACCCTTTGAGAAATATTTGAATTTTTCAAATGTTTTTCCTCGATTGTAATCTTATACACACTATATCAGCCGTTGTCGTAGCAGAGTTACTGTAGGAATCGATTGATGACATCACTAGTATTACATTAATATAGAGTTGCCGGATTTCAAGGTCCGTGTCCCGGTCCAAGATTTATTTTTCCCGGTCGATTTAAGATTTACGAATGAATATATACATTTTTTAAACATGCAAGTCAAAAAAAACGAAATGTTCCCGAGCGAAGCTGACTACGAGTCAGCTAGTATCTAGTATTGATTCGCACACGTTGGCAAAACCGGAATTCAAATCAACACAATCCACCCCCTCTCCCATCCCCTACACCAGGTATCAGAAAAAGAAAGACCATTTTATTTACATGATTAATAATTAAGGCCATTTTTTATATGATATTAATTTGAGTCTATTTATTTATAAAAAAAATTCTAACGTCCATGACAAATGTATGATTATTGATAAAAGTTTTGTTGTTGTTTTTTTTTGAGGGACTGAAGCGTTACGAGAAGGGAGGGGAGATTGTCCTGGTCTATAGTCCAAGAATTATGGCAACCCTACATTAATAGCATAGTATAGCAAAATATAGAACAAGGCTGATGGAAAAAATAATTATGCAATCAGACTTGAAAGGGTATTTACCAAATCCGAAATTTATCTGGAATATACATTTTGTCATTTCCGATTTGACAGAATGATATTCTAAAATTTTATTTTCAAAATCTAATATTTGTGAGTTTCACTTTGTGAATTCACTAATTTATCTATTTGAAAGAATATTTAAATTTTTTCACGAAATCCTCATTGTCGACTTAACCCATCCGTCGAGAACTCGCTCTTTTCATCTTCCTCATTTCTGTTGCTTTGCTCTTTTCTATCATGGAGCGAGAAACTGTAACAAATTTTCTTTATAATTTGTTTTTGGTTTTGAATTATATTAGTATCAAAGTGGCAATCGGTTTGGGAGAAAATACACCGGTTGACAGCGTTCACAATGGATCTAAAAAACAAAAGGCAAGACAAAGTATTTGAACAAACTCTGATGTTGTGATTGCTCTAAAATTAAGCTAAAGAGAAAGAAACGGCCGTACATAATAGGGACATCATATTTATAGAATATGGATGACTTTTTTTGTGTGAGTACCATGAAGTTTGTCCATTAAATTGTTGTGTCCAAAATCGAAAAACAATTTTTTATTCAATAAATTTGATAGAGAATATTAATTTTTAAAAATGCAGTGTTATTACTTGTAGAATTGTTGAAAAACATCAAAATTTTAAGTTAACATAACAGCGGATTTACGTTGTTTACTTTGACATAAAGTACAAATATCAGAAAAACAAAAATAAAAAAAATAATAAAAATTTTTATTTTCGAATTTCTCTAGATAGATTCTATACAAATGACCAATTGGATAAACGTAAAAAAAATTCGCAGAAAAAATAGATAAATAGGAATTTATCAAAATCATCTACAACTCGCAGACTGTGAGCGATTAATCAGCATTGATTTGATAATAAAAATAGTTTTAATAAATGCTTATTTCACATTTATCATAACATTAAGTATATAAAAACTTTTAATAACAAAATTAACAGAGTTTCGGAAAATATTTGATGTTGTCATCTTATCATTCGGCTGTTAATGGGTTTCCGACTTCATTTCTGCCAGCGTAATTCATTAGCTGGATTTTATTCAGTGAATATTGAAATGACACTGTTCAGAATTAACTTATAACATTACCACAAATAGAAATATATATATATATATATATATATATAAAGTTTTAGTTACTGCTAGTTCACATTTCATTATTTATTACAGCAACATTATATACACTTATTAGTCGCATAATTTATTGTATTATTATTATTATTATTATAATAATTATTATTATTATTATTATTATTATTATTATTATTATTATTATTATTATTATTATTATTATTATTAGTATTATTATTATTATTATTACTACTATTCTGACATTAACAAGAATCTTCACCGAAAATCTGCCAATTACGGAAATTTTAAAGATTATTTGTTTAATTTCTTTTTGTTTGTATCATAAAACGTAAAATTCAAATAAATGAAAATTTTAATTGATAATTATAAATATAAAGTTATTTTTAGTTCTGGAGTTCTTATATATGCAATTGTCAAATAATAAAATTTAAAATTTAATAATTACTGTTTATACTTTTAAATTAAAAAATACTAAAAAAATCAATAACTAGAAAGAAAAATCAATAAATTGACCAACCATCAAAGAATAATCATCTTTCAGCATTCCGTAGGTCACCCAGAGGATACCAATAAGGAAGTTTGAGAAACATAAAGAAAATGACATCTGATTCAGTGATTTACTCCTCCAAACACTGGTCTAAAACGGTAATTAATTTATATACAAACAATTAATTAATCTATTTAGGAAATAAACAATTTAAATGTTCACTGAATAATTTAAAATTTAATGAGTTTTAATGAATTTAATTAACACAGATTGATTATTTTCTGATTCTGATTGTGTTCTTAATATTGATAGAAAATAACTAACATTACGTTAGCATTTTTTTATGTTAAAAAAACTTCGACACTAATAAAAACAAAACATAACATTGTTTCAATAATCAAATATTTATTTTTATTGAATTTTTGTGCTAAACAAATAGTGGCATGCTGTAACTTTTTAAAAAACTGCAGAAAATTAAAAAAAAGAAATTTAAATTTTTTTTTAATTTTCGTCTTTGTTTTTTCTATCAATTTGTGGTATATTTCGCTGTTAAAGAAGTTTTTAATATTGGAGGCTCTATGCGATTGCTCTTGTTACATATCAATGGTACGTCGCTTAGTACGAACTGAATAATTATTTTAATTTTATATTGTTATCAACAAATGCAATAATTCTTCTTGGGCTTTAGTAGTGACATCAGATGATCTACCATGTCGAATAAATATACAAACTTGGAAAAATAATTCAAATTAATCAAACACAACTCAATTAGACTTTTCAAATAATTAGCTTATGTAACTATTGTCGTTTCAAACTACTAACTATGGGTATCTATTTTTATATATATACCCAAATCATATAAAACAATAACTGTAACCAGACTCAAGATAATAAGACGCAAACAACATTCCATATTCAAGACAGCATTTGTTAAAGGATCATTAATTTATAATAAGACTGTCAATTAAATTTTTGATTAAAACAATTTTACCTTAACGAATTAGTCGGAGATGTATTTATTAAAAAAATATAATAACGTTTTATACACTGCATTGCAATCGATAAAAATTGCATATCAATTATATTATAAGAAACACAAAATTCACCTGTGTGCTCAAAATTCATTAGCAATTACATTTACAAATTTATTAAATTTCAAAATACAACCGACAAAATATACAAAGATGACACAGAAATTTTATTAATAAAACAAGCATGCAACCAAACGATAACTAGGATCCGCTGCAGAAAATATATCCATTTTTAAGTAAGTAATTAAAAAAATGAGTTTGGAAAATATTTCTTAAGGGCACTCTTTTGAGAAAAACGAATAAATTTATTTATTATTAAATATTTAAATTTATTTTTGAAAAATCTTTTTTGACCAGTGTAGAAAATTCTTCCCTTACCTTTTTTGAAATTAATTCGCCATATTTAGAGAATAAAATAAAATTTATTCCAATAATTTAAAAAATAGTTACTCATTTTTATGTTAGTAA
The DNA here is from genome assembly GCA_022537955.1 of Schmidtea mediterranea. Lineage (NCBI taxonomy): Eukaryota > Metazoa > Platyhelminthes > Tricladida > Dugesiidae > Schmidtea > Schmidtea mediterranea. The sequence goes on from CM039679.1 coordinate 284,581,927, forward strand.
CTTCAGCCAAAACAGTATAAAAGTTTCAAATGGCTACGAAACGATGAATAAATAGATTTAAATAATTAATGTTATTTATACAGTTATTTGTACGGTTGCGTAAATATAAGTATGCAATTACATAATTATCCAAGACCAAGAGAACCATTACAAGCATATCCTTGAAGGTTTTACTAGAATGAGAATATCGTATTATTTCTCTGTGACTAGCAATAGTTGTGATTTTTTTAAATAGTTTATTAAAATTTAAAAAATTTATTATTCATCATAACTATAAATTACTTGTTTATCAAATTTCTATTTTTTGGTTTTCTCTATTAATATCCATTACACTCAGAATACACCTATTAAAATCTAATTATTAAGTGGAACCTTGAGAAATGTTTTCAGTAGGGCCCAAAAGATATAGTTGCGATTCTTTTAATATCACTACATTATAGGTATTATAGTCAATTCGCAATCGTCACAAAGCTCAGTTAATGTAAAATTGAAATATGAAACTTTTATTTTTTATTTATAAAGCATTTGCTGACTAATTTGATAGTATTTTGATTACTTTTTGTCTATCTATTTATTAATCTATTTTTATTATTATAAGAACTTATTTTGATTTTCACCTCTAATTTATCTTCATTTTCGAATGGCATTAAATTTTTTTTTATTTTATGACTATGAATCAGTAATGATATTAATGTTTTTTTTTGATATTCACGACTTTTGGCACAGCCTTTTTCAAGTGATTTTAATCATTATCTATTAATTTAAAAAAAATATGAAAAAATTAATTAATTTTTATACTATTTTGATGTTATTGATTAATTTAATTTAAATTAATATTAAGTTTAAATTATTGGATTTGAATTTTAGAAGTTTTAAGTATCTATTGAATTTAAGTTAGTTGAATATTAATGAATTATGTGGTTTATGAAAAAAAAGTTTCTGCAACTAATCTTCGTATTGTATTTTAGAACAAGTCTTATAGTATTTGGTATTTTGTTTCGTGTAAAGTGATGCTAATTTGTGTAAATTTTCACAGTATTCGTGATAATTACTGGGTTTTGTTTTTGATGTGTTCATTGAGTCATGCTCGAAATGATCTGTGTGTTTCTTTTATGTACGTTGCGTCACTTTTTGTGCAAGTGATTTGATAAACAATGTTTTTCGAAAAGCAAAAATATTTGGTAGAAGAGCGGCTGAGACAAGCTCAATGTTGGAGTATAATGTTGAAGTTTTTTGAAATTTTCGAGGTTGTTATTTCAAAGGTGCAGCGGTGTGAAAGTTGGGTGAATTGTGGATGAAAGGTCTGATTATATTACATGTCTTATTGTTTAAGAGTGGGAAGAGTAAATATATTATAGGTTTGTAGTTGTGTTTCTTTTGTTTGTTGTGAATATTTCTCTACGAACTCTTTTGTGAATCTATTTTGTAAAAAACGTATTTTGAAGTTTTCGAGGTTTTTTGAAATTGTCTTTTATTTCGGATTTGGTACATTAAAATGAATTGTTTTCGTGATTTTGAATTGAAATTATAGGAAGATATCGCCATTATGGTTATTGTTAATGGATTGGGAATGTGCAAAGCTGGATTTGTTGCTGTTTATGAATATGAATTATCCAAAGAAAATAGCCAATGAGTTTTTGTTGACTGGATTCCAGATGTTATAACAGTTAGAGCTAAAATTTTATATTCTTTCTCGAAAGAAGGTTTAAAAACTGCTAGTTTTGCTGAATGAAGATGAAACATAAAAAATGATTCAAATTATGTTGGAGACAATGCATTCACTATCTATATATGTGGTACTTGAAACAGTTCCTGCCTTGTATAGGTCTAGGCGTGAAACGGGTATCGTTTTGGAGTATGGAGTATCAAATACTGCACAAAATTTTGAAGATTATGCCTTATTTAATGCAATTTGCAGAATGAATTTGGTGGCAAAAGATTTGATAAAAATTCTAACAGAACGAAACTAAAGTTTTACAATTTCATCTAAAAATGACGAAAGATGGACGAAATACAGTGGAATCTTTTGAAAATTATTCAATGTCTGGACGACAATTATTAAATAGAATGAAAGACAAATGAAAAAATAATTGTCATTGGAAACTGGTAAATTTTAAAGTTTCAAAGAGAAATGCTGTCAGTTTGAAATTCTAAATACGGTTTCTTCACGCTTTTATATTCGATTCGTTTAGCTCTTAATTATTATTTACTACTATTAGTTATTTTTCCAATGTTTTTAATTTAATAATTAAATCTTTGGAGAACATAAAAGAATGATTAAAAATCTATTTTTTCAGCATTTTAAATATTAAAATTTTATGATGAATTTTAACAGATTGTGTTGACTTTCATTTAGAATTTAAACATCAATTCACATCCGTTTAATATTTATAATAAAATTTTATATTGTATATTCATTTTTACTTTATTATGTATTTATAAAATATCAAAATAATTTGCCAATGTTTTTAGATGTAGTTACTTGGTAAGATTTTTTTGAAATATTTTTTCTTTCTTTCTTCGGTTGACATTGTTGAAGATGTCTGTCTATCGAGGATTTTCCAGTAGAAACTAGATGTTTTATTTTAACTTTTTGGTGTACTTTCAATGTATATTTATTTTTTTAATAATAATAATAATAATAATAATAATAATAATAATAATAATAATAATAATAATAATAATAATAATAATAATAATAATACATAATAATAATAGTAATTATGATATGACATGCTCTTAAAATAAAATCTTTATTTTCAAATTTAAAATATTCATTGAAATTATGAAATAATTTGCGAATAGAAAATGTTAAAAAAGTTTAATCAAACATTTTTAGAAAGTATTGGAACTTGAAAATATAAATTTGTTTAAAGAACGAAAATATTTAAAAATATTTTCCCACTAAATTCACAGAATGAAATCTGCATACAATATTTAAAAAAATAACAGACTGAAAAATTGCATTTTGAATCATCCGCACCCATGAAAAAATAAATCATTTTAGCTACAAACAAACATAACAATTAAGTTGTTTTTATAGTAACATAACATTACAAAAATATTTTTCATAATTGTAACTTTTTCACAAACATTTGACAACTAAATTAATTTATAATCATATTTCACTCTTATAAAAATAAAATTTAATGAATTTTTCCGAAAAAAATGTATAGTTTATTGTACATAATTTATTATCATTAATCTATGCATAATTAGATGGTCAACGCCGAAACTGCGATGGTGGTGCATAAATAAGTTCGTTTTACGCTAAAGGAGAATTAATTAAAATAATTTTTTAAATTAAAAAAAAAATTTTAAATATAAAATAATTTTTTTTAATTAAATATATACATTGACGATATCAGTAAACGAAGTATTTCAGGATTGAAGGAAAAGTAAGTTGCAGAAATTAATCTAATAAATGGATGTCAGTAACGAGAAAGAAATTTTTAATAAAATTAGCTGTAGTTTCAGATAGGGTAAGAAAAAAAAGCGATGAAGTAAAACGATTAAAACAAAATTTGTTTATTGAACTTCAACCGATTGATTATCATTATACGGTAAAGGAAATTCGATAGTTAAGGAGAACAATTTTAAAATCAGCCCGCCTAAGATTCAGAAACTAACCGCCTAACATGACTTAACTATTAATTCAAAGCTGAAAGTATAAAACGGTGATTTCTTGGTAGCAGCATAAATTAAAATATCAGACAAGTAAATAATAAAATAAGCCCTTGCTGCAAAGTATTTATTAAATTGATGAAAAAATACTTTGCATCAAGGGTTTATTTTATTATTTACTTATCTGAAATTCAGAGCTGAATAAACTCAGTAAATGTAGTCCGCTATCAAGTACTCAATAAAAATGCAAAATAATTTAATAAAAAGTAATTTGATTTGAAAAGGATTTTAAGTACTCAAATTACACAAATTACATTAATAAATACCTGAGATTACAAATTTCTTGTTGGATATGTAAAATAAATATAGTTAAATCTATGACAAAAAGTAATCTACACTTGAAATGAATATATCAAAAATTATGTATATATTACACATGGGCATTAGAATTTTTAAAAGGCTAAGGTGGGACATGACCAAAAAATGGTTGAAACACATTGGTCACAAAAATATGAATTTTCGACCATGAAATAGTTTTTTTCAATCTGCTAATTTTTCAAATACATTTTTTTGTTCTGAATTAACTTGAAACTTGCAGCAAAGCTTATCATATCTTTTACTAATTATTTTTGTGACTTGATACTTTTATCAGAAAACAATCGTTTTATATTAAATTTAGTATTTAACATTGCTAAATATTAAATAACCAATAAATTATGATTTGTAAAATAAACATGGAAATTTAATTAAAATTATTTTTTAATAATATACAAAAACCTATTCTCATATTTAGCGGAGTTAAAATTTGAAAAATAATAATTTTCGATATAATTTTTAATATGTCACATAATTTCCCACAAAATTCAGTGAAAATCAATTACTAATCGATTGAACTCAGTTGAAAATTGAAATACTCAAAATCATTATTTAACTAGAAATCTGTTTTTGAAAAAAATTTAATTAAATTAAAATATTCATTTTTGTTTAATCAAGTCATAATTTAGATTTATAATAATAATAATAATAATAATAATAATAATAATAATCAATAATAAATATTATTATTATTATTATTATCGTAAAATATTATTATTTTCGTCGATAAAAAGACAAAACAACTTTTCTCAGATTTTTAGAAAATTTCCGTTGATGCATTTCCATTAGTAACAAATGACTCATTTTAATTGCAAATCGATTTCAATCGATCAATTATGCTGATTATTAGAGAATCTCTCAGGTTATTTTGCTTGTTTTTAATTGTCGCTTTATTAACAATTTTTGCTTTCTTAATTACACGTTGCATGATAAATTTAATCATTAATATTTTACTATTATTTATTATTATCATTATTATTATTAATATTTTATTATTATTATTAAATTATAATTATTATTTATATTAATAATATTATTATTTTTTATTATCACCATTAGTTTATTATTAAAATTAGTGTATTTTTTATTATTATTTGATATACATAACACAATCTTACAATGGCTGAAAGAGGGGCTCCGAAAGCCATTACACTCATTAATGGACAATAAACTTGTAGAAAGCTGATTTGGGATTCCACAACGTTATTAACGTTGAAAAATAATCCGATAGTAATTAAAAACGATCCAATAAGAGTCGGATAAATAAGATTAAACTGAAAATTATTAAAAAACAATTAATTAAAAAACATCAATTAAAAGTCTACTTTCATTTGTGAGTATAGATAAAAAAATAAAATAATAAATCCACTGATAACTGAGAAAAAATATTAGAAAAAATAAGTGGCATATCAAAAATTAGGAACGCATATTTCAACCAACAAATAGATCTAAAATTTATCCATTGTGAATTTTTCCAAAAATGATTTAGAAAAATTTACGACGCAAAATTTGCACAATATGGAAAGAATGAAAAATGATCTGATGAACCTCTGCCTCTGATGCGCCTAACAATCAACCTAATAATAAATCGATATATTTAATTATGGCCCAATGTAAATTTGTTCAACTTACAATATAATACAGTTCTGAAGCAAAGAAAATGCAGTCGCAGCTACTCCGACAAATTCTGTTATTGATAACATCTTGTAGAATTAAAATATAAAAACACACAAGAAATAAATCTGATTGCAACTAAAAGTATTAAAAATCCTAGATTACTAATATAATGTAACAGATTTAGTTAAACAAATTGATTTTAACTAAGTTATCAAAGATAAAATTTTTAAAGTTTATTAAATTTAAGATTTAAATTTAAAAATTGATATTTAAAATTATCCAAATTATTTCATAAATAATATTTGTATTATAATAATTTTCATTTAATATATAATATAATCTGTTTTGTTATTTAATAACTGAATAATACTGGATGACCATATGTATACGTTGGACCAAAACTGGACTACAGACTATCAAAATTTAGCAAGGATTTAATGAAAGAGATAAGAGCATAATTCAAAATTCAACATAGAAACAGCCTAAATATAAAATTCTAAGGCAAAACAAACATTTGATGGAAATCAATGAGCTCCAATGAGTTACATTATTAGAATTACTACTCATCGTCTTTTCACTTTCTGGCTCATGACCGTCAATAGAAATCATTAATTGCCTTTTCATTCTATATTGTTAACTGGGATTATTGATCTTTTAAGCTTCTTATTCGTCTGATCCTTTTTATTATATGTTAATCAGTTCTGGGCACTGATGGGTAACAAGAAATTTGATAAGGGTCTAGGGGTTAACTAATCCAGATCCAGCACATGTATAAGAGTTAACAGCTAACCACCAGTCGAGAACGACGTTGATACTGTGTGCTAGTGGGTGAGTATTACCAGAGGGGGAGTCTCTTTTCAAAGACTGCCAATGCCCTAATATTCCTGTTGGGTCCATGAGCTGTCGTAGAAGACTTCATGTTCTGAGTTTACCCGTCCTTGCTCTCAATTATCTAACTGTTTTAATGTGTCACAAATAAAACAAAAATCATAAACAAAGTTAATATTTTGAGAACAACAATAATTGATAGATACAGAAAAAAAATCACAGAAATTAGTCCAGAGTCAAGAATAATGGGTAAATGTCTCTTAAATCCCATTTGATTTCAAGATGTGTCCTACCACACGGACGGCCTTGACTTTGTTCTGCCTTTCCCTTCACGTTTGCCGGGCCTATTTTTCTGCCGGTTTCGCCTCATTTACAGGTAAATTTGCTATATCCTAGCCCACTATATTTCGGTTCACAATGGCCTCCTGTTTGGGAGACAGCTTACTGCCAGAACGAACTAATCCTTCTCGAACTTCGCCCTCAGCTTCAACTGGCCTATTTTTTTCTCCCGTTCCTTAGGCTGCAGATTTATTTGAGTTATAACTTCCTCATTTGGGACTAATTTCTCCCGTAACTTTCGATTTTTGACTTTAACTTTGTCGCTTCCGTGGACCTCACCAAGGTCTGCTCTATACGTCGACAGAGACGTACTAGCGCCTCGGCCCGCTGATTTTGCACGATTGCCTCATTGTGGTACTTTGCCACATCTCTTCGGAATCGTTCCGCAAGTTGATTATTCTGATCCACTGGAATAGGTTAAAGATAGTTATGATACACATTTATCGTTATTTGATTATTATTAATTCATAAAAATATTTTTATAAGTTTATGCGAAAACGTTTCCTTTGGGGGAATTATTGCATCATCTGGATGAGAGGAGGTATGAGTGAGACTGTAATTTATTTTGTGATGTATTTTTCGAAAGGTCTCTACAACAATGCTCGTACATAAGACACCTGGCCTATGTGATAGAAGTATTATTGGGGACACCCTAGTTTACATGCCATTCCAATATATTTTGAGTTAAAATATTCATAACATTATTCATTATAGTGATAAGTTCTATTGCCTGAGTTCAAAATTAAGTTCGATTTTCGTAAATATCTGCATGAAGCTAGTTAAAATAACAAGTTGCAGATGAAAACCGATAATGTTAACTATTGGTAATAATAAAAAACTAATCACCACTGTAGTAATAACAACTTAAATTGTAATACCTCTCACAACAACGATAGGAATAATAATAACTCTAATAATAATAATAATAATAATAATAATAATAATAATATTAGCAATTGGTATAACACTAGTAGAAACACAATAGCAATATTAATAATAATAATAAAAATTATCATAATACAAATAATAATGATATTAATAATAATAAATATGCTGATAATCATAATAATAATAATTCTGACATTAATAGGATAAATCGTGAATGATTAATTATAAAAATGTAAAGTTTATTAAGCTTCAATATTTATTCCTTATTTAAGGGTAATAATCGAAATTTTTATGACTAGCAATAACGATAACTGGTAATATTAACCTTACTTTATCCTATATAGTAGAATTACCCAACTTTCTATATTTGAACAATGAGTTCGTTATGAGTGATTTTCCTGATAACAATAAAAATAAATACTATAAAAATAAATCAAATAAGGTTATAAACGAATCGGGAATGGTTCCGTCTAGTATATTATCGTAGACGTTAGGACAAGAATTAAACAACCTAGTTTTTTTATCTCCCTAGCAAGTTGATTTTTTTCATAGAAACTTATTATGAGAAAGGAAATTCTCTTCTCCATTCGGATTTTTAGGAGTAACCTTATTGATTCAATTTCAATGATTCTTATCACATCATCCAAACTGATTTTCTAGTTGAAATATACATTTCTCGTTTTTAAATCTCTATGGAATTTATTCGCTTTGGATTCCTCATTGTGTAATCTTTAATTTATTTTATAATAAATCTTATAATGAATCTTCGTTATTATTCTTGTCATTTTAATTTATTTTATAATTCCTTTTTTTATTCTACGCATAGACGAAATCATAATGAGAGTCAAAATAACCATAAAAATTTTAATAATTTCGATAATAAATATAATAATAACTATACGACTAATACAGATTATCATAGTAAATATAGTACTAATAGTAGTTACAATAGTAATAATAATAATAATAATAATAATAATAATAATAATAATAATAATAATAATAATAATAATAATAATAATAACAATAATAATAATAATAATAATAATAATAATAATAATAATAATAATAATAATAATAATAATTATAATAATAATACGGATTGAATAAGATAAGTAAGATGCTTATTTGCACATCATCTGTTTGAAATAAATTTGTAGACTTTTTAAAGTTGACGTTGACAGGATAAAAATAAATTTGAATGAGATTTAGCGTAATTCTGCTATTGACTACTATTGACGAGTCTTGACATTCTACTCCTTTTGGATTCTAAAAAACTAATGTTTGTTGGATGCAGGGCCGGATTTAAGCATTTGTTGGCCCTAGGGAAAGGAGCTTTTTGGGGCCCTCAAAATTAATTAGTATATTTCAAGGAAATTATGTAGATTATTTTATTTGCTAAAAGTATTTAAGAAATAATTATTTACTACCTATTTATATTTTGAAATATATTTATTAAATAATTCCGCTTAAAAATAAGATACATATGTCATGTCAAAAATATAATTTTACAAAACTTTCTTTCTAAATTTTTCGAGAGCATATTGATTAATCAATGAATCAAAATCAATAGCTTTCAATTTATCAATGTTACAAGATAATAAGGCCAAATTATTCAAAATTTTTTGACTCATCGTTGACCTCAAAAAATTTTTAATCAGCTTCAATTTTGAGAAACTTCTTTCGCCAGTGCAATTAGCAATCATTAGACACAAAAAAATTCTTAAAATTGTTTCCAAATTTGGAAAAGCAATTTCCAAATTTTTTTCTTTAATTATCTCGTAGAAACTCAAATGATTTGGATGATCATTTGGCCAATCGTTCCTGATATATTCGTGAAATTGTAGTAACTCGAAAAAAAGTGAATCGTCTATATCATCTGGATATTTTTCAACAACGTTATTCACATGTTGTTTCAAATCTTCTTGCGACAATTCAATATTTGTCAAAAAACCAAACACTTTAGAAATTTCCAAGTAACAATCAGAGCGCTGAATCAAATTATTTTCGATGTTTTCTAAAATTTTCATGAAGACGTTGTTTCGAAAGTTCTCTTTAGCACTAATTTCTGGTTCTGTGGTAGTTTGATCTTCATCTGGAAATTTCTTTTTAAATCTCTTTCTCTTGACAGTGTAGTCAGTGTTTGGTAACAATTTTTTAGCTTCAATTTTAATTTCATCAAAGCTATTTTTCAAATTTGTAATATATGAAGCTAGAGATGCATATAACGAAGAACAAACGTCTAATGTGACTTTAGGACTTTGCAAATTTTTTGAAACTGCATTCATTCTCTCTAGAACCTGATCCCAAAATATAACGAGAAGTGCGAATTCAAACTCCTCCATTTTATTCAATAAATTATTTGCTTCATTTCTAGTGTTTCCATAAAAATTTGCATCTTCAATGATGGCATTTAGTGCTTCCATTACATTTTCATAGTTTTCGTGAATAACCTTAACTGACTCAGAACGAGCACTCCATCTAGTCTTTGATAACGATTTTACCGTTCTATTTGAAAATTCAACTAACTTGTTCCATCTCTCAGTAGACGATGAAAAAAAATTGTAAACTTCCTGAATTAATCCGAAAAAATTGATTGATTCTATGCAACAATCCGCACCTGAATTTCCAACCAAGTTCAAAGAATGAGCACTGCACGGTAAAAAAATTGCTTTATCATTTTTTTCAAGAACTTTTGCCCTCATTCCTTTGTATTTTCCGGCCATATTCATAGCGTTGTCATACGATTGTGATCGGCAATCTTGAAAATTTAACCCAATATCCTTTTCAAAAAATTCCAATGAAATGTCAGCTAAATATTCTCCAGTGTGATTCTCTATCTCAATAAAGTTTAAGAATCGCTCGATTGGTTTAAAATTGATTTGATCAACGTATCTGATAATCATGCACAATTGATCTTTGTGTGATATATCAGGGGTGGAATCCACAGACATTCCAAAATATTTTGATTGTTTGATGTCATCAGAAATCGACTTCAATACTGTTTTTGCCATCAGATCGAGCAATTCCTCAAAAATTGTTTTTGAGAGATAAGAAGTTTTTCCAGATCCTGGATTACCAAACTTTCTAATGTGCTCTGCTAAAAATGGATCAAATTTTGCAATAAGTTCCAAGAGTCCAATGAAATTGCCACTTCCTTCCATTCCAAAAATTTCATTTGATCCTCGAAATGGTAAATTTCGTTCAACAATGGTGCAAATAACAGCTACAACTCGTTCTAAGACTTTTCTTCAGTAAATCCTTTCTTGTTGTATTTCTTTTTGCAATTGATCCGACACAGAATAGTTACTTTTTCTAGTTAAATATGTAACTAAAGCATTACGATGTTCTGAAGAGTTTTGATGGCTTTTGATTGAGGAACCAGCATTTTTCCAATCTCGCAGGCCATTGGTTGCTAAATTGAAATTTGAAGCAGTGAGTAATTTGCAAACAAAACAAAAAACATTTCCAATTTTAGGCGAATATACAAGCCATTCGCGAGTGTACTTTTCTCCATTTGTTTTTTCATCAAAGAATAAAGTCTTAGAGCAATATCGAACAGTATTGTCATTATAGAGCTGTTTGGAAGAATGAAAGTTTTCTGTTGAATGTTGGCAACTTTCAGGGCCCTTCTCAATCCAGTACAAAGTGTCTTCAGAAGACAATTCTCCCCATAATCCTACGTCATTCTCACGATTTGCATTTGGAGATGATTCAATCAGGGATTCCACTAAATTTTCATTATTAATGTTATCTACCAGCTCCAAATTATTTTCGAAATCATTAAAAACTTGATTTGAACTTCCAGTGAAAATAGGTTGATTTGAAGTACTGGAAGAGACCTCTATTTGGTCGCTTTGGTGCCGATCTTCTTGTGCTACAAATTCACTTTCGGTTGCAGAATCTTTAGTGAAAAAACAATCTAGCTTAGGAATTTTCTTAATTTCTTCTTCTCTCTCTGCTTTTTTCTTCCTTTTAAACGCTCCGCTTGCGTAGTTTCGTTTCATTCTATCTTAAATTTAATTATAGTATTTTTTAATTAAATTGATTAAATAATTTTTATATTTTTATACTATACCTAGATCTTAACAATTAATCAATTAAAAAAAAGCCTCACTTCGTCCTAAAATTGCTTTATTTTAAATTTTTTATTTTTAAGCCGATTTCGTTTGAAATAATTTTTTTCTTTTGTGTATAAAATTTTTACCAACACTCCAAAAAAATATGTTTCTACACAATAACAATTCGATTCCCGCCTTCGCAAATTTCAACCGACAAACTCCACTAATGATAACCCCCTTGGAGGTTGCGGAAATAAAGAAAAAATATTTTTTCAACTATAACAACTTTTAAAATTATTGGGGCCCCAAATTGTTAGTATTTTAGAAAATTTCCTTAAATAAAAACATACGTACAATGTTTTTTTAATTCTTTATATAATACATGTATTTTATACTGTATTTTAATTTTTTTATATTTTAGTATATAAAAAATCCATTAAAAAAAAATTTTTTTTGTGGCCCCTTAGATGATTTCGATTTTGGGCCCCCAAAACTGCGGGGCCCCTAGGCAGTGCCTAGTCTGCCTATAGGTAAATCCGGGCCTGGTTGGATGTTTGTTAAATTTTACGTTCATTTAGGTATTTGTACTGATTTATATGCCGTTAATTCAACCGATTTCAAATTTTCAGTATGATTCTCCTCATTAACTCTAACCACCGGTTTTATCCGGAGTAAGTAGAATTGATTTTATATCCTTGCGTGCATGTGAATTATCGTGTGTATAAAAAGGAATTTGCACAATAAATAAAAATTGAATTTATTCCTCACAATGGAGGTTCGATCGCCAAATATATATTCTTTAGTACATCTATACTTATGCCTTGATAAATTTATAAAATAAATAAAAGGAAAATAAAAGGACTCCATAAAAATGCATTTAATTTCTTTTTACAATTGTATATTAATATATACGATATACATCAATAATGATAAAATGAAATAATAAAAATAACAAATTTTACTTTTATAAGTTCTGGCTATCGAAATTTTCCGTGAAATAATGAAATTAAATAAAATTCGCAACTTCGGTAATGATAACTGATAAATAATACCGTATGTGTGTTTTGATGCGGTAAAACAAGGAATTTTAATTTATATTTTTAAAATTTAATTTTCTAATTCTTTTGATATATTATTAAATTTTTTACGTTTTATGTATCAAAATTTAATTTAGTTTTTTTAATTATTTTATTTTTCTTTTAAATTTTTCATTCTTTTTTCTTGATTTAATATTTAGTTTTGGCGCTCAAAAACACACAGGTATTATCGTGCTGGTCAAACAAATTAAGGGCTCGAGTCAGTTTTTGCCCAACTTTAGTTTAAATCTTCAAAAATGTGAGCGACCTTTATTTGCCTTTATTTCTCAACAAGTTGTTTAAAAAACTTTCAAGTGTTTTGCACAGTGTTTTGTTTTAAATAATGAAATTTCAACTGTGATATCTTTTAAACCTTTTATTCCTTTTGATATTTTTAAGCATCGTTCTGCTCAAAGTTTGTGAAATTTACTAACCGCTATTTATTGGGATATAAATATAATTGTTGGGCTCAGAGCCAAAATTAAAACAAAATTACAAAACCAATTTAAACAAAAAGGTGAAAATTGTATAAATTAAAACAAAATAATTAATGTTGTTTGGAAATGGTCAATATGTCTGCTGCAACATAAGCACGCACCGCAAGAAGAAACCAAAAATGAAATAAAACATATTAATTAAAACAAATTAAAAATATAACAAAATTAAATAAAAACAAATAATTAATTAAAATCCTTGAAAAAGCCTACAGCACGGACAGAAACATACGAGAAAAGAAATAAACTGCCAAAACCTTGCAAAATAAGGTTTAGAAAAAACACAGGCAGAAGAAGCGACCAGAAAACAAAATATTGGGGTTTAAAAATAATATTGTAAGAAAATAATAATAAAAATAAAATCTAACAATAAAATATTAATATATCAAAAAAACAAGAAAAATATATAAAAAATTACAAAAATATTTCGAAATAAATAAAATAATTAAAAAGTCCTAAAAATGGCGAAAAATCGCCCATTGGTAGCACACATACACAAAAACACTATATATACGGCAGTCATTTTCATAATTTCTAACAGACTTTTAGACAGTCAGACAGTCAGACAAAATCTTTTAGACAAAATTCTTAGAGACGATTGTGTCGAAAATTTTTATGCCAACTTATGCCAATTTTTCAAACCTGGTTGTATGACCGTGGATTGTAAGTACTGTTATTTTGTATAAATATATATTTCGGAGTTAAAATTTTGTTATTTTGATTTTATTCTGGATGGTCGTGGAATCTTTTGGTGCCACTGACAAGTCCCCCTAAAATCTTATCTATATATATGTATCGAAATAGTTCTCATATAGGCTGATCGGCGAATCCGGCTGGTGGGTTAAGTTCCCTAGTTGCGATCGCGGGTCGAGCTTGTCTGAAATCTCGGTGTGTCCGCGACGGGGCATGGCAAAATGGCACAGGACCCTCCCCGCAGGGCATCGTTAAACGACTCACAACGACTGATGGAAACGTCGGTCGAGGTGAGCAGTGAAAAATCTAAAATTCGGGAAGGGCGACTTTAGTTAAGGGTGAATAAAGTTCTGTATTGAAAGTTCAAAATATTGTCGGAAAATTAATTCGAAAATCAAGTAGGAAAGGATAAGATAGTGTAGGAATGTAAAGTTGAAGGTATTTTTTCCAAAAGTTGAATGATATAATCTGACAGAAGAGAGAAATGTTTATTGAAGTGACCGTAGAGGGTTGTAACTACTTAAAATCATGGGAAATGTACCGGGAGTTAAAGAACTGCTAATCAAATTTTTAATATAGGGAAAGATAAAGGTAAACTAGGAAAAATTTAGTCGATACCGTGATTAAACAAATGAAATAGGAAATTTACCAAAATATAAAGGAGGAATGCTGCCCAAATTTTTGAAGGATACCTTTATAAACAACGGGTAAAGATGACAAATAAGTATCGGAATTGTAGGAATAGACGAGTAAGGACCAGGATATAGAAAGAGAAAGACGTAAGACCTTCCATCTGCAGTCCAGAACCCGAAAGTGAAAATATCATGAGGAGTAGTTCTAGAAATGGAGCTCACCTGCTCATGAATTTTCAACCACTATGTACAATACCAACATGGAAATCACCATGGGTACATAGGAGGGTCAGAATAATAATCTTGATGGCGTTTAGGAGGTAGATGCACAAAAACCCTAGAAAAAATAAATAAAAATCAACCTTATTCGCCAACAAAATTTACAATTAAATTTTAGCATGTCTAAACATTTAGATATCCTACAATATTTCCAAAGAGTTAAATAGGGTACTGTGAAACAATTTACACTTGAGATCAGTACACTTCTTTTCTAATTTCGTCATCAAAGTATCGAAGAAAATTTTCTATCCTATCATTTTCTGTGACTTAACTAAATATATACACATATTCTTTAATCCAGGTAATGTGATTTTTAACAGCTGCCATAGTATTATTACTTCTCTAAAAAATTAATAGTTTTTGAAAAATTTTCCTTTATTAGCAGTTGGTGAATAACATTTAGTAAAACCATTTAAAGTTTTGGATAAAAATACTAAATTCAATAATCATAATAAACAATTAATTATTTAATCGCTTGTAAAAGGCTGTACCGAAAGTTTGTGAATATCAAATAACATCTGATTCATAGTCAATCAATGAAAAAATTCTTTCTGTCATTGATTAATTATTTATTAAATCAAACCGAAATTTTGCGGGTTGAGATAATTAATAAAATAACCTGGTCACTACTTCTAATACATATTGAATTTATTAATTTCCATAAATTTAATATACTTTAATTTTTTGTTAAAAAAGATTTCTACGCTTGTGGACTTTACATTTTCCTTCAGCAATCATTCGACCACAATCTGGTAAGTATTATGATTGTCTCAAACCTTTGTCGCTGTTTGATTTTGGTTTATATGGTGTTTCTTTACTCAATAACGATGATCCTTACAATCTACACGTTTTATTAAATGTTCATATAGCTTGCTTTGTGTTTTATTGCTTCGAAATGTTGAGAAAAACAAAAAATGTAATTTAAGGCTCATTACAAATAGTAAAGTCTGATTCGTTAGACTGTAACTTATAACTCTTAATTTTATTTTTCGAAAAAACTGTTTGATGCTTGGAATTTAGTTCATTTCGTAATTTGAACCCTTTGAAAAATGGTAGAACTTGTGTAAATCTAAGAAACAGAATACAAAATAACGTAAACTTGAATCAAGAAGGTCACAATGTGTCAGAAACAGGGACATTAAAAAAATATTTAAACAAGAACTCAATTAGATAATCAAACAACTCGAAAGAACAAATAAATGAAGAATGCAAAGATAAAATGAACGTCGATGAAAATCATTCAAAGTGAATTGATTGCAAAATAAGAAATCCGAGAAATTTATCTAAATAGAAGTAAATAAAGAAACGAAAGTGAATATAAACAAAAAGATAACATTTATGGTCATGTTACTTCAATGTATATGTAGTTAAGAAGAAAAATGAAGAAAAAATGGAACAGGAAATCAAACATAAATTTAAATAGAATAGCAAACTGATGCCAACTCCCAATATTATACTCCGAAAAGGAAAAAACTCAAATTAAAACCTGTGCTGTTAATTGAGAAACCCAGATGAATAAAGAAAGATCAGAACACATAATCACACGTTACAAACTAAGATCCTTTAGCAGGGTAGGACAGTAAAAAGAAAACCTCACCTGTTATCCAAAAAACTCAAAAAGCAAGTTCCCCATCCAAATAAACTAATTATATATATCGTGAACCTTACAAGAGATATCAATATCCGAACGCAAACAAAGAATCAAACTCCAAATTTAGTGACGAAAGGAAGAATATGACTGAACCAAAGAGCTGATGAACTGATCCAGAAATACAAACTAAACATTTCATTTCTATTCATTTGTATTTGTGTATGTGGCCAGTGCTTTAATTTTATCTTAGTCATTTCTTATCCACCCAAGTTGTTTTTTGGGTTAGCACTGGAGTTTTTAATTAATAAATTTTAAAGGCGTCAAAAATAAATAAAATTCAAATCACAGCCAGTCCATTTAAAATTCTATATCTCACACCAAACCACAAAAAAGCTAGAAGAATAAAACATGTTTTGTGTAATGTAGTTTTCTAAGGTAAATTTCATTCATTTAAATGCTTTACGAATTTGTTTTAATTAATTTCCTTAAAAATTTTTTCAGATGATCATATTACTCAAAATGTATTAGTTATAGCGACTAAAAATACAATAGAAAATTTTCCATATAATAAGGGCAGAACGCTGCGCAAATAAACTGAAGTAACTAAAATACTTTATTAAATTTGAGGAATAAGGGAAGATCTTTGCTCAAATCTTAGACAGATACATAATGGATAATGTGGACCAAAGTCATTATTTGGTTATGCGTAATCTAAAGTGTAATAAAATGTAAAAGTAGATATATTAGTTGTTTACCAACATATATTAATAATATATAAAGGATTTAATAACATGACAAATTAAACAAAATGCAATCAAACCAAAATTTAATCAGAAAGTTAGACTTTTTAGAAACATTGGCTACCATGAAGTAGTTCTCTGTCTTAATTTTTACCTAATACAAAATGCCAATGTTGATTGGTATGTAACCTCCACTAATATTCTATATGTTGAAGATAACTAAATAATAAAGTGAAATTATTATTAAAGTGAGCAAAATGAGTGGGAGGTAAAATATAAAATAAAGGGAATGTTGTTCTAAAATTTAAAAACTAAGAGAAAGGGTAAGAAATGGCAAAAAATTGGCAAAATCAAACAATGAAAAGCAACAAAGTTGTTCTTAATTAATAAGTAAAAAACAAAAGAAAAAAACAGAATTAAAATTAAATAAGCATATCCAGATAGCCTGTTCTATATTAAGAAATAGGATTACTAAGGAAGTCTTTCGTTATTGTTATCAATCAAAACACACTTTGGAGTCAGATCAATAATTATTAATTTAACATTTCACCTACAAATACACAAAATCTCTATTTTACTTCCTGATGCACTCAATTCCCTTACAATGGTTGACACTCAATGTGTTATTCCAACCACGAACAATTTGATAAGGTTGTCTAAATTAAAAAATTAAAATTTATAATATTGGTTATTTAATTATTTTTAAATTTTATTTGAAAATATCAACTTGATTATTAATATAATTTGAAATTAGAATTTTAACAAAATATGCGTTTCTATCAAGAAAACAGATGAAAAGCTTTTGTAAATGTTGTAAATAAGTTGTTATAATATGCTAATGACATAAAGTTACATTTTCAGTTTAAAAAGCATTGTTAGACTGTAAATCGATTCTTGGATATAGGTTCTTCGTATACGACTTCATCATTGAGATTTGTTGTCAAAGTACAGGAATCATAAACTGAATCCGCCCCGATACAGAAGTTGGTGTTTTCTTTACCGTTAAATTGTAAAGAATTGGCATCTGATGCTTTAGATGTAAATATCACTTGAGGCAGGGGCCGAGAGCTATTATTTAGTAAATATCTAAAGTTATAACTTATTTATATGAAAATAAAACAACGGATAGTATTTTAATCAAAGAATGCAGTAATATTCGTAAAATGAAAAAAATCAAATTTATCATTATTTAATTATTATATTTTTTTAATATTAAAAGAACGTTTTTTGGTTTTCACCCCTGATTGCTTTTCATTTTGCAATAAAATTAAGAATATTTTATTATTTCAATTTGAATCCGCAATGATATCTTCTTTTTTTTTGATATTCACAAATTTTCGGTACAACCTTGAAAATTTGTGCCGAAAATTAATAGTAGTATTGTAGAACTTAATTGTTTCGATTTTTCACAGAGTAATATCAATTAAAACACCTCTCTGGCCCTGGTTTCAATTAACCTAAAACCCATACACATTTTAGTTTTCAAGTTTTTTGAGCTTCTCTTCAAATCTTTTGATTGTTCGTTGTTTGCGTTTTTAGATACGATAACCAGTAGAGATATATTTACCGTTATTCCAGTGACCAATAACGAAAATATTATCACGTGGTATAACATACGTAAAAATTAAACAAAACTTCAAATTAAAATTCTATTATATTCACTTTATTAAAATAACTAATTTTTTACAAAATAAAGAAAATATTTCAATTTTGACAGTTTTATCCCCAAGATATTTTATTAACGATTGGAATTTAATTAGAATTAAATCCTCATCACGGCGGCCATGGTTATATTACTATTTAAATTTATATGGTTGTCTAGTCTTTGAATAAATGTTGATAGAAGGAAATTTACATATTATTCAAATGTGAATAAGATCGTAGCGATTTTCATTCGACGAATTTACGTGAGGAAGCTGCTTTTTTTAACATCAAAATAAATCTGAAATTGACTGTTTGATATGTAACATCTTAAGGTTTTATTGTATAGGGAACGAGAAGTGTTCTGATTTTTGATTTCGCATGTTGCCAGGAATTTATATGTTATTCCTTATACAACTTCTCGTATCTTAAGTTTTTTTAATTTGCACAGAGCTTCAAACACCATCATCCATGCTTCACAATCTTCAACATCGTGAAGGTTATATTCTCCTAACGGCGTCATTGTTGTGAAATCAAAACTAAGAATTTTGAATATCTAATACTCCCTCTGTTCCGAAATAATGTTTACATTTGAAATAAATTTTTCCGACTATCAATGTCTTTGGTCAACTTTAAACTTTATTAATTTATATAGATATATAATGATCTAGTATGGATGGATTGACAAAACTTTTCATGATTATAGGTTTTTTTATTGTTAAATTTTAAATACTCCTAAAATACAAATAAAAAATGAATACAGAAAATTTACATTCAACTTATCACTTATCTAATGAAGAAAGAAGCTTAATTTTTGCGGGTTTTTTAATGAATATGCCCAGCAGAAATCCTCCCAAGCTGAAGCATGGAACCATAAATGACATTTCCGCTAACTACAACGTATCGAGAGCTTCAATTTCGAAACTTTGGAGAAATGCTTCCGAACAACTTCGAACAGATGAAATAGTTATTGATTCATCATCAATGAGGATAAATTGTGGACGAAAAAGGAAAAACTATGATGATAAATTAAACGATATCAAGAAAATTCCATTAAACCGATGAAGAACGCTTCGAAGTTTATCATGTGCCAGTGGTATTCCAAAAACAACATTATTCAGGAATTTGAAGGAGTTTAAACTATTAAGACGGGTTTCATCTACAGTTAAGCCATTACTAACAGGTAGAAATAAAATTGAATGCCTGACATTTTGTCTGCCTATATAAAAACAAATAGATGCTTCGATAATTTTTTCAATCAAGTTCATATTGATGAAAAATGGTTTTATCTTTCGAAAGTTAAGCGCAGCTATTACTTGACCATGGATGAAGAGATTCCTCATAGAACATGTCAAAAGATTCATAACAAAGGTGATGTTTTTGGCAGCAGTTGCTAGGCCCCGAGGTGATATTGTCTCTGAGAATTATTTTGATGGCAAGATTAGCATCTGGCCGTTTGTTTATAAAGAAGAAACCAAAAGAAATAGCAAGAACCGAATGAAGGGTACTTACTTCACTAAAAAATATTGAATCAATTAATTCGAAGGAATATAAAAAAATGATCAAGCAAAATGTGTTTCCAATGATCAGAGCAATGATCGTTCAGCAAGATAATGCAAAGCCGCATTTCAATGAAGACGATCCAGATATGCTCGAAGAAGGATCAAAAGATGGGTTTTCTATTATGTTTAAAAATCAACCACCTAATAGTCCCGACATGAATGTATTAGATCTTGGATTCTTCAATGCTATTCAGCATCAACATTCTCCGAAGACCATTGATGAATTGATTAGCTGTGTGAGTAATGCCTTTGATGAGCTACACCCAGATAAACTGGATAATGTATTTTTAACACTCCAGCAGTGCATGGAGGAGACAATGCTTGTAAATGGGGAAATAACTATAAGTTGCCGCATATTAACAAAGCAAAGCTTCACAACAATGGTACTCTACCAGTATCCCTAACTTGTAAATCAGAAGCGATTCTTACGGCTCGCCAAAATATTGATGAAGAGACCCTATAAAATTGAATCCTCCCTCCTTGTCACGAATAAAATGTTTTATCTAATAAATATTAACATTTTTTACAATAATTATTATGACTGTTTGTTAATAATGCTATAAAATGTTTTAAATGTAAACATTATTTAGGAACAAAAAATCAGGGTAATATGTAAACATTATTTGCGAATAGAGGGAGTATGTATTTATTAACAAATATTAAAACAAATATAATAATGCATTTAAACATGTTAATATATGAAATATATAACATATTATAAAACAGAGTTTATTTACAAAATATATTTTTGTTATTATTTGCCATTTAATCTTTCGTTCACTGTATATTGTGTATATAATAATAATGTTTACTTCATTTTGTATTTAGCTTTCCACAATTTTGCCATAAGGACCAAGACTACACAGATTAGTAAGATTATTGCGAATCCGTAAATTATCTTAATAAAATTATTGAAATGCATAAAATTCAATTTATCAAAATAAAATTATCTTTTCAATTTATTTGAAACATTTCATACTTAACCCAAAGGCAAAAGTCTCAGCAAAGCAAAAAAATATAGTTCAAGCAGCAGAAATGTACATGTAAAATCAAATTATGGAAAAATGATAATGTGAGTTCCTAGATAATCCTTCTTACTCTAGACTTTACTACTTCTTTCAAATCCACAGATTTCAATAAAAACGTTAATCAAACTGTGTGTGAAACAATGAAACGTAGGATTTCTTCATATTAGTCTATGAAGTCTATAGATTACTGATTACTGGTATGATTGACTTTAATTTTTCATATTCATGGTCGATCGACTTCCAAAAATGTGTTAAATTAAAAGAAAATAAAAATTTAATTAACGTCTTCATTAATAGTAATATATTAAATAGATATATTGTGTTTACTATTTTGTGAAATATAGACATACTTTATTGATGAAAATTTTTTATTAATTTTTTGACGTAGATGTTTGAAATTCCATTTCATCAACGACTCTTGTAAAATTAGGTTTGTAATCACTAATGCACAATCGAATAGATGCCATTAAGTGATCATCAGTTAGAGAACTTCTAAATTGCGATTTGATGTTTTGCATTTGAGAAAACGCTGCTTCACATAGATACGTGGAACCAAAAAATGCAATTATCGTAATTTCTACTGATCTCAATAATGGATATTTTTCTTCTGGTAATAAATTCCAAAAATTATTTACATTTGCAAATGATTTCAGAATTATATCTGATTGTAATGTTAAAATTTCTAACTCTAGATTCGATGAATTCATTTGAAATGTATTGGATAAAATATTCTAGTTAATTATTTCTCAAAAAGAAATGAAATAATTTCAAAAAACGGTTGAAGATTATTGAGATTTGCAAATCGTTTCTCAAATTCTTGAATAAAAATTTCCAGTTCAAAACAAATTATTTCAATATTACATTCACCAGCAAGTATGTTTTCTTAATATGGAAAATGTACAAAATTTTGACGTTTTAATTGTTAAGCAAAAAAGTTTTAATTTTGCCTTAAAAGCCTTTACCGAATTGACCAACTCAATAATATCTTTTCTTTCTTGTAATTGTAAGTTAAGCGAGTTGTAATAGTCCATAAAATCCGTTAGAAACGCTGATTTTTTTACCCATACTATATTTTCCAATTGTTCATGTTTTATCCTATTGTGCCAAAAAAGTAATAATTTCAGGCAAAATACTTAGAAATCTTTCTAAAAAGTTTCCTCGGCTGAGTCACATTATATGACAAAAAGAAGTAAATCTTCATATTCCGAGTCAATGGCATCAAATTGACTATGTAAAATAGCATACAAATAAAAAACATATATCCAAAAAGAAAGTATCTTTTGTCTGATAAGTGGCATGATCTAAATACACCTCAACACTGATAACATTTCCGAAAGACGTAAAGATTTCAGCCAATCATAAAGAGAGTGATCTTCCTTAAGTTTGAAATTGACATTCAGTTTTGCATGGGAAATGAGAAATTTCTGTTGTTGTTTAGAAACTGAAAGATCGTCTTGACTGATGTAGAGATTGAATAAGCAAGTAATACAGATCGATAATACGATTACTAGAACATCATGATATTTGATCTTGAGATTCAATATTTTCAAAAAAATCGTGTCTTTTAATATAATATTTATATAGCTTTCGATAAGGCAGTTGTACTATGGATACATGTTTAATTTTAAATTATTTTTTCTTTGTCTGCTAAACTTTTAGTACATATTTTAAATTAAAAATTTTGAAATTAAACTAACAAATTATTTTAAATTCCCTCGATCGACTGCTGTACTGTTCGCGATCGGCCGTTTGCCCACTCTTGCTATAGACCACTGTTCACCGAGGGAGAATAATTATAATATAATATTTGTCAAAAAAGTAATTATTTTGCATTGAAATTTACAAATATTTCAGTTTATTATTATTATAATCGAAACTCTTTTCACCAAAATAATAATTACTTTGCAACAAGAGATTATTTTCTTATCTGACACTGATCTTTTTGAGTGAATGAAATAAAATGGTATATTTTGAGATAAAGATGGCTGGCTAAAACATGATCATAGAGTTATTATATGTCAGTTTTCAAATGAACTATACGCCTGACTAGGGCTTTTCATAATTGTTTAACAGTAACAGTAAAACAGCTTTTCTTTTACCAAAAATTAAAGAACAGTTGTTTTTATTTTAACTGTTTTTGAAATTAATAATCATTTCTTCATTAATCAATAAATTAATATTAAAAGCGAATAAGTTTTCTCACTGTGTCGACAGTATGAAGGTTTGCTTAAAAACAAAAAAATCCTCATACAAAAGAGTTAGAAGCTCAATGTGAACGATGCAACAAAATCATAAAGTGCTCAGGAAACTCTACAGCAACATTACTGAAACACCTCAAGTTTCACGGCATTGATGTTGATAAGCCTAATCAAGCTTCAACTTATAAAGAGAAGCCAGAAAATGAAAATACAATAATTAATTTTATCAGCAAATAAAATAGCAAAGAAATAATTGCAGATCCCGCTACAGATGGTATATCAATTTTAGAAATCACTAGAACAGTTATATAAGACAACCAATTTATCGTGACTAATACAAACTTCCCGCCACAGAAGGTGATGTAATTAAATTGGTACATGATGATAACGATGATAAACGGAGCAAATTAATTGCAAGCATTAAAGTGAAACTGGAAAACAAAACGAAATTCAGCATGTGTTGATGAGTACATTTAAGAGGCAGAAAAATTTTCGGTGTGAACCATTATATTAGTGATGATAAAGCTACAATAAAACATGGCTTGTTCGTATTCATGGTTTTTTGTTCAGCTTTCGATATGGTTAAGGAAATGGAAGTTCATTTTGCTTATGTAGATATAACTTGTTCGTTCAAAGAAAGATGGTGCTGCTGTGAACAAAAATTACATTCAACAGATAAATATAATTGGAAAATTCTGGTTAAATCATGCCCTGCATTTGGAAATATAAGATGCGTTATATAAGAAAAGAGTTGCAGAAAAATTTGATGATCTTATCTTGGATAATAGTGAAATTGATTACTTTGATAATGTAATTGATGTAGAAGTGGAAAGCAAAGATACAATAGAACAAAAATAAGTGTTTTATCATTGGTTACTGGATAAAAACAAAAACAATAATCTTACTTAAATGTAAAGAAGGGTTAACAAAAGCAATAATAGCTCACTATATGTTTTATAAAAAAGGTATTTTTCTCTTTGAGAAGAATAACTTATTTGCAAAGAGAAACGTTTAATTATAATCCAGTTATCGTAAATCTTTTGAGATAAATATCAGTTTATTTGTGCTTTACAAATATAAAGACAAAAAATAAGATATATAATGAATATATTTTAATGTGACTTTTGGGATTGATTCTTGTTGCAAACTATCTTTATGCGTGACTAAATATCAGATTAACAAACTCACATTTCCTCATCAAACATTTCTTTGAATTAATTTTGTTTAAAATTTCAAAAAGTGTAATTTTTTCGATTCCTATCAAATTGTTTTAAAGGCACCATTTAAACCTTTGGTGGAACACCAGCTGACCGACACTGCTTATGATGAAGAATTAATTGTTCGAAATTGTGATAAAAAGTTAAAGGATGACTGTGATATACGTGAATCTCAACGTAGCTTGGTCTTAGTATTTGATCAATAAAAACCAGAATTTGACTTTTTCCTTCTAAAGCATAAATAAAAACACAAGTCCCAAATTTAAAGACAAATCAAAAATATAAATTTTTGTTAAAATGATTGTCCACAATGTACAATTTTAAAATATCCTTTAACAAAGTATGCATTATCAGAGTATAATATTTTAAAATATTTGAAAAAATAATTTTATATTTGAATTACAATTAAAACAAACCAAAACTTACCTGATAAATTGAGATTTCAAATTTTATAGAATTATCTGTAAATAAATTTGAAATAAATAGATAATAAAAATAATAATAAAAAAATAAATAAGTTGATACAAGTATTATTAACACTAATAATTGAGAAATGTTTTTTATTTTCTTTTTTTCTTAGTTTTAATAAATGTAATTCATAATTAAGTAAAATTAAAATTTCAATCTTAATAGAGACACTAAATAATAGTAAAAAATAATTACGTGATATTGTAATTGTAAAACAATTGTTCAGTTATTAAATTATATTAAATTAGAGGTTGGTTACTACTTTATCACAAGGAAGCACACGTCTACCTCTCAAGTCCACATTAAAAACTTTCATGGACCCCAAACTGACTCACTTACTTTGGGAAAGCATTTTAAGTCATTGAGGAATGCAATTTATGTATAATTTGTAAAATTGCAAACTCAAAAAACTCGAGAAAAATCTGAAACAGATGATTTTTACAATACAGTCAAGATCGTTAAACTTTAACTCCATGGATAAAATTTCTCTGGAAATTATATTTTCAATGTATGACATCGCACAAAAACCCTTTGAATTTTGTCAGAAATATCATAGAAAAGCAGAGTTTAGAAAGCTTCGTGACAATTTACGTAACCACATGCTAAAATAATACAGCTGCTGGGAATGCGCTTCAAAAGCACCACAGACAAGTCTCCATAAATGAAAAGTTTTATTATGACAATCAAAGACGAAAACTGCACACTGACTAGAGAAAAAGTTGGTCTTTTTAGATTCACGATCTCGTCAAAGGGCCTTAGTACTAACATTTACAAGATATAATAATTATTGGGGCGGTGCTTGTTAAACTGAGTACCATGCGAAGTTTAGATAATATTCGAAATCGCTAGGTCTTCAAACGAAAATTTTTAATACTCTAGATTTGTATTACATTACATATATGCTTTATTCCACAAAATTATTAAGTTTTTCTAGGATTCTCGCAAAAATATTATAATTCTTTTATTGTGCCATAAGCCAAAAATGGTTGAAAATCAATGTATAAGGGTCTTTTATTATTTTATTTAAATTATTACATGGAGACCATAAACCTTTATATCAATCATATTTTGACATACTATGTACCTTAAATATAAAGAAAAACATTTACTTTCTTTGGTCTTTTCAGATAATTTGGATATTGCTCGAAGTCTCTCATTTTTACCTTGATTTTCCAAATGGATGTGCTTTGCTGATGTAATGACATTTGACAATTTTGTTGATGATTTATCCATGTATGTAATTTTCTTGTCATTTTTGTATACTGTTGTTGATTTATCTTGTGCCCTCGACAACTCTATTTGAAAATTGAAACTTATATTACTGCTTTCTACTCTGTCAGTAGAGGATTCCAATATATACTTTTTTGATGTAAGTAAGGAAGATAAGAATAATGTGGAATCAACTAAAGTAGATGTTGATATGAAGACTTTTTGAGTTGAAGTTAAAGATGCTGGTGTTGTAGTATGAAGCATAATTGTCGTGTTTGTAGTCAATTCTTTAGATGTTGAAGGTAAGTATTTTGTAGTCCTCCTTTGATATCGGCTGGTAAATGAAGGAGCAATTTGACAATATCTTCCAGTCCAACCTGCAGTGCATTTGCAATAGTAAATCATACTGAAAAGACATAAAAAGAGAATTAAAACAAATAGGATAAGACATTTAGTTAACTAGATTTGCATTTTTATAATCATCAAACTATTGACGCAAAAATAGCACACAGAGGCGAGGATGTTAAAAATAATTAAGATTAAACAATCTTTGAAATAATTAGAATGACAGGGAAAAAACAGAAACTAAAATAAAATTATGGGAACATTATTAAGTGCCACAAAGAAAGAAATAGAAAGAAAGATTTGAAAAAGAAATGAATAAAGTCAATAATTGTAAAAATTGAAAATAAAGTCAGTATTAAAACAAAAAATTATCATTTAAATGTTTCCAAATAGGATTTATAAGATAAACCTATAAAAACTAGAAGCAAAACTTAAAAAAATAAAATAAATTTTAACTAAAATTTTGATGGAGAAAATTGACAGCTCTGAAAATTGTCGTTGACCACTAATTACATTTTCTCGTATTTGTACACATGGAAAACCGGTTGTAATTGTATTGAATTAATAAATTTGGTAGTGTCATTATGGCACGCAATAAGCCATATTAATAATTGTTGAAATTTTAAGTCACCCACAAACTCGACAATCCTAAATACCAAATTATATATATTTCAATAAAATTTCATGTTTTAATATCCAAAGAAAATACTAAACTCAATCTTTTCTATGTAAGAGTGATGAAAAATAATTGAATATATTTTATGAACATTTATTAATAGCAAACGGTCAAATAATGTCATTTACTAAGAACATACCTATAAATTTCATTTTTACATTTCCAAAAACTCCACAATTTATTTTACACGTCTTTTCACCAGTCACTGGATTGCACGCGTACATACGATTGGGAGCGCAATAATTGTTACAATTATATCCATAGTAATTTCGGGAGCATATTTTGTCTCCCGAATACGAGCATTTGTACATGCTGGAAGGATAACAGTATTTATCACAAAGGTTTCCGTAATAATTTTCAGAGCACTTAATTCTCACTCGGGCCTTTAGTCTAAAAATTTTATATAATAAAAAAATAATAATTTCAAATAAAAAATAATAAAATCTAATGAAAAAAATCTTCAATTTATTTTTAATTAATTTTAATGAAAATCACAAATTTTCAGATTAATTTTCAAAAATGATCAAATTTATTTGTTTATTAGAAGTAATTAATATGAAATTCTAAGAAATAAATTTTCTCTCTCTCTAGTTAATTAATGATACATTTTGTATTTCAGTATACAATTGAATAAATGTTTGTTTATATTCACATCATACAAAACTGATCCATAACTGCATAAAATCATTTTTGGTTCAGTAAATTGCATAGAATTCACATTGAAAATATTAACAAATAAGAATTAAATATTTTCTATTTATGGTTTCAATCAGAGATATTTTCCCAACATTTTATTTTTAGAATTTAAAGTTCCAAGAAGATTTCACTGTATTTTCTTTTGTGATTTTTAGTTCCCACAATGATTTATCATGAATTGTTGTCAGCATATAAACTTCTCGTTTACCTTTTATCACTTTATCCTCTACCCAATCGATTATTAAAACCTTGATAAAGTATTATGTTTTCCTAGATGTTTCACAAGTTCTTATCTAGAGAAAATTAAATTGGAGTACCAATTATCAACATATAAACAGTTTCAATAGCTTAGGAACCCCCGATCTGTTCACTTCCACCTCTAAATTCAATTCGGTATCCATTTGTGTGCCAGCGTAAATAATGAAATCGACAACAATTTTGCTTTACGATCAAGCAACATTAAAACCTGACGTCAAATCTATTTTATATTGTTTGTATATTGTTTGATATACAAACTTTCTTTATACAGTGGGGTAAATGTTGTGTGTCTTACACTCTTACAACTCTTATAATGTAAGTTGGAACGTAAATCCAACTTCGTAACAAAAATAATAACTGAAAAAAATGTAATTCATTTAAATTTATGAGATGTTTTGGATTTATTTCTTAAAATATAAGTGAAATTAATTTTAATCTAAAATTTATTATATATAATTTTAATATGGTAATATATAGAGTTGTTATTCATTTAAATATTTCCGTATTTTGAAAGTTTGTATGATTTTTTTTATTTTAAGTTGTGTTTGTGTGTAAAATTTATTTTTTCTTCTACTTTTTACAGTAACAGTTGATATTCATTCGAACAAATTATATCATCACACAGATAAGTATGCATGTCCAATTATATAAGTTTATTGATTTTTTCATTTTATTATAGGAGTTGTTATTCAGTTGAAACACGTGTATTTATATCAAATAGTAAACTATTAAAACTAATCTTTCAAGTAACTTTATTTAAATATTTAAAATAAACTACATGTACATAAATCTAAATAAATATAATGATAGGATTTAAACAAAATAATTAATGAAATAAATACTGATAACACTGGATTTATTCCAAAAATTTCTAGAGTATTGAAATAAAAAAACCTTTAATAAATAAAATATATGAAAATAGCAAAAATAAAAATATTTCTTTGTCTAGAATTAGGGTTTACTGTTTTTATTTAAATTATTAAATGATAAAATTGTTACAATTATTTTGTAGAATAGGAGAAATTGCTGTCAATTATATAACACACGTTTCATGTAAAATGTTAATGAGAAAACAACAATAATGCTATTTGAAAATTTATGAAATAAATTCGAATTTAATTTATAATTTTAACGTAATTTTAATATTTTAAAATTTTAATTATAGATTAAAAAATAATACAATTCTTACTTTATATTCAGGTCCCTAGGCCCATATTGCATATGACTCCAGGAATCGAATTTTCCACCATGGGGATAAAAGTTTGCTCTAAAAACTCCAATATGATCATGTGCATCATACCGATCGTGATCATCGGCGGTAACTTTGATCTTTAAAGATGTCTAAAACCTCAGATTTAATTTTTCAAATATCATTATTATTATTATTATTATTATTATTATTATTATTATTATTATTATTAATAAATAATTAAATAAATTTGGCAACGATTTAATTAAAAGATAACGCCAATAAAAAACTTTTCGTACGATATATTTCGATAGCATAACTATCATCTTCAGGTACTCAAAAACAACTAAAAATATTATGAATTAACATTTAATTTAAACAAATTATTTATTATTATTATTATTATTATTATTATTATTATTATTATTATTATTATTATTATTATTATTATTATTATTATTATTATTATTGTTATTGTTATTGTTATAGATAAAACAAAGAATAAAGAATTTAAAATGTGTTTTACTATAAAATTTTCAGAGAAAATCGTGCCAGAATAAATATTCCAAACATATCTATCATTTGCCCAAAACTTTGTCGTCACATACTTCAAGTCACATCTGAAAGTTAAAATAAAAAATATAAAACCAAAGCTTTTCATATACTCATATTTATCATAAACACAAATGATAAACATCGGATCACAATGATCGCCAGCCCAGTGAAAGTTTTCACATTTTTTCCCATTATGCATCAAATTATAATGATTTGAATAATCATAAATTGTTACTTCAATCTTTATTTTTGCCTATTAAATAAAATATTAAATTCTTTATAAAATAATAATTTAACTTCGATAAAACTCATAAAAATCGACAAAATTAAAATATTTAGAATAATTTTCATTGTAAAATCATTCAAAGTTTTCCAAAAGTTTTTAAATAATAAAGGTCAATGTAATACTTTGAAATTAGTAAATGACGGAATAAATTGCGAATAATAATAATAAAATTGTGGTTTAGAAAAACAATAATAATAATAATAATAATAATAATAATAATAATAATAAAAAAATAATAATAATAATAATAATAAAAAATAATAATAATAATAATAATAATAATAATAATAATAATAATAATAATAATAATAATAATAATAATAATAATAATTTTAATTAAAAATCACCAATGACCCACATAAAATTGTTTCCACTTAATATTAAATTTGTTACATCATATTTTTAAATCTTTTAAACTTGACATATCTTTCTCTGCTCAATAATATTACTCAATCAGCTATGTTTCTGAACCTGTTTGTAGAGATGACGGGATGATCAGATAATAAACCTATTGGGGTTTTAGATTTATTAATATACATATTTATTGACTTTAACAATTTCGACACTATTCTCAACATATTGGAGTTGCCTAATTATTTACACAAGCAAATCTTAATAAAAAAAGAAAAGAATAAACTTCTTCTTCCATTATAAACTTAATATAAGAATGAAGTTACTTAATATAATTTTA
Source organism: Schmidtea mediterranea (assembly GCA_022537955.1). Lineage (NCBI taxonomy): Eukaryota > Metazoa > Platyhelminthes > Tricladida > Dugesiidae > Schmidtea > Schmidtea mediterranea. The sequence goes on from CM039679.1 coordinate 284,613,183, forward strand.
AAAAGGAACGTTTAAATATCCTAGGTTTAACAAGAAAAAAGTTAAAAAATCATTTTCCATAATATTGAAAGAAAAATGGATACAAAAGTTAAAGCTCAAAGGTGGTCCAATAGCTACTATATGAACTTGTTGATACCAATAATCATTGAAGAGAAACGCAATATTCTAGGTAGCAAACATCAAAAATATGTAACTTCATCTAATGTTTAATCCTTCAACATATTCTCTCGCCACAAACCAAAACAAAAATCAATCGTCTCTTTTAACGGAATATTCTTAAGCAAACTAATTACATCGAAAGACACCATAAAATCAGAAAGGTAAATTGTCTGTTTTGTTATAAAATCAAGAAATTCAAATCAACCCCGACACTCATATTCCTTAGAAATCAAACGTTTTAACAATGAATCAAGAACCATATATATGTATGTCATGTTTAATTTTATATTGAGTGTTTACAATTTTTAAAATTTTAAACTTTTCTTTCTTGAACACTTGTCTATTCGCATGTATTTTGCATGAACAAAACATATGCCATATGTATCACATGTTTTGAAGTGGACAGATAGAGTGTTAACCAAATTGGTCAGATAAAAGGTTAATGAGGAATTTACAAATAAAGTAAATATGTTTTTTCAAAATCATTTTGAAACAAAAAAAGAATTTTCCATTTTTGAACTTGGCATAACAATCACGAGCGTTTTTTAGAGCTATGTCACCTTCTCGATACACATTGGCTAATGTCGCGAGCAGATTTTGAGGCTTTAAAACCTTGATTAAAAGCAAAAAACTGAAGTGTCAAAAATGCTTATTTTTCAAATATGGGATTTTAATTGAATTATATCAAATATTATTAAATATTTTGATATTTTTACTTTATAAAAATTACTTAAATTATTTAATTTTTAAATTAAATTAAATTATTTAATTTAATATTTATTTTATAAAATAAAGATGGATGGTTGTCCCTAACGTTTTATATTTATTCTCAAAAATGTATCTTTTTGGAGTATGATTCAAAAGATTTCATGTAATTTCTGATCACACATTTTGAATTGTTGCAATAGATTATTATATAAATAACATAAAACTTTTAAGAAAAAGTTCTTCATTTATTTAATATATATTTATAATATCAGTATAACATTTACATAGAAACACACAATATGTCAAAATAAAATCATCAAAATGAATCCCAGGATAAATTAATATTAATTTCAGAAATTTTAACACAAAACTATAGGAGCATCCGCATCAGCTGCTTTGATCTCTTCTACTCGATTTCCACCCTCTTTCAATTTTATTTTCGGACAAAAGGCAAGCAAAATGAGACATCCGATGATGTATATGATAAAGGAGAGACAATTAAATGTGAAACTGTATCCATACATGATTGTTAACCTTTGAGCTCCAACAAGTTTTCAGACGATTTTCGTGAAATTCCATTACCTCCAGGAACATATCTATGGACATGAAAGACGATATTGCTAAAACAAAATTTAAAAATAATATGACATAATTAAAAAATATTTCGATTTAATTATAAATATAAAAATTCTGAAGGCGAAGAGAAATGTTTTATTAAAATAAGAACAATAGAAGCGTTATAAAAGGGTTTATGTTAATTAAAATATAATGTAACGTTGAACGCAGCAGAGTCTCCAATAAAATCTGTTTATGGCAACTGAAGTGCGTGTGTGTGGTGAAGGATTGTGTATATAAAGTTTTTACTAAAAAATTAAAAATTATATAAAATAAATTTATATAAAATTATATAAAATACTGCAATAAATTGTATGTAATTAATCCTTAAGACAAATTTGAAAGCAAAAGTTTTTGTTTCTTACAATATTTAAATAATTTTCTTGCGGTTCTAGTATTTTCAGCACTGTTATTTTTGATTTGTAAATTGTAAAGTTTTTAAAGATAAATTTTCATTTATTAAGATAATTCCACCAAATTAATTCAATTCATATTTTATTATATTTTTTTAATGAATTTATTTTATGTTTTTATCAATATTTCAGATCTCTAGATAATTTCTTGGAATTTAATATAGAAAGTTTATCTCTATTTTTAATACTAATTTTAAAGGAATAGCAAGAAAATAATTGACTTCATTAAAAATAATAACTAAATAACTAACAATATGGCATAAAATAAATTTGACATAACATAAAAAAAGCTTTAAGATCAATTTCTACTAAAGAATTACCTTTTCTTTTCCCATCATTTCATACTATTATAGATCAATAAATTCAAATTATTCACAAATTATGAGTTTGGAATTTTAGTCAAAATACTTAAAATGACGAGACAAATAAAAAAAATAAATTGCTTTTACATTGGAGTTTCAACAGAAATCCTTTGCATACCAAATAATACAAACATTTCAATGATTTTTTGTTTATATTTTGAGTTAAATTTTTCTTGGTCAAATATTTGCATATAAATATTTATTAATGTTATGTTGAATAATTTGAAAAAAAATCGAGAGCAAAATCTTAGTAAAAAGTGTGTATTAATATTACAATATTTAATTATATATATATATATATATATATATATATTTATGTACTATCTTAAACGTCGCACGTTACTGAGATCTCAAAAGAAAAGAAATTCAAAGACAAAACAATTAAAACAACACATTGAAATTTATCTATTTTAATACTATTTATTTATTTATTTGAATGCTTTCGGATGTACAATATATTTTGTTTTTTCGTCCGTTGTGTATACAAATAAATCGTAAGTTTTTGTCAAGCGTGAAGTGGTCACATACAGTTGTCCATATAAGAAGCACGGGTTCGACAAATCTATTCAACACACTTGCAGCTGTTGTCCTTGTGCTCTGTTAATGGTCATAGCAAAAGTGATTCGCACCGGAAACTGTAAACCATTAAATGTGGGGATCGATTCCCACAATGTGCATATTTATTTCTTTGTTTGTTTTCGAACCTCTTTTGAATTCGTTTTCGAATTCATTTGTTCTTTTGAGCAGCACGCTTAAAACGTCGTTGAAATCGTATTCGAGCGAGAAACGTATAATAAGGCGTGCTGCTATTATCAAATTAGTTCTGATGTGCCAGTCTGGCCAGCTCGTATATTAGAATTGATTTGATAACCGAAAGAGGTTAAAATAATAAAAAATAATAAGATCCGGATCATAAAAAAAACACTGCTGAGAGGAAGATAATTTCACGTTCAACTTCTTTGGAATATTTTATCTTGTTAATATTTTCATTTATTTCATCTATTATTTTATTACTTTCTTCTATTTCAGTAGGTGATAATATTCCATCTTCCAAAGCTTTAACTTGATATAAATATAACTTATTTATTCCATGATTTAATTCTTCGCATACTTCACGATAAATAACAAGTTAAAACGATTGAAATTCCTTCACCGAGAAAAAGTAACAAAACATTTGATCCTCCAAATATTGAAGACATTATAATTGAAACAAAAGGAGCTACACCGATTAAACTTAGACCAGAAAATATGCTGGTTGAAATTGTCAAGATTCCAGTTATTGAAAGACAAGCAATTTTAATTCCTGTATCAGCTTTAGTCCTTCGAGATTTTATTTTCTTATAATGTATTAATCTTTCATCTAACGTTTTCTTTTCTAATAGGAATTCGTTTATTTGATTAATCAAAGGATTATTCATAGAATTTTTATTCATAGCAGCTTTTATTTTTTCAGTTGGAAGATTTTCTATATAATTAAAAACATTTTGTTCATTCAAAAATGGATAGATCTTTCTTTCTTGAAAAGTTGGATAAATTATTTCTTCATTAATCTCGCGTTCCATTTTTAATTGTCTATTTTGACGGCTTCTATATTTTTATATATTAAATCTTCTAAATCTTTAAATTTTTTACCAGAAAGTATTGGATTTGATCCTGTGGTTGAAATCATCTAATTTTATATTATTCATACTTGCTAATTTTCTATATATAAATTCTATTTTTTTCAAATTCCCTATGACCTCGATTTATTAAAAGATCTAGAATTATTCCATTCCCGCCAATAGTTAATTTAGACAGTGGTTCAGAGACTGAAAATGAATTGTTTCTAAGATGTAAAGTTTTTCGTTTGTTTCCAATTATAGCTCTAATAAATGTTCCTTTTGAACCCATTATTCTAATTTTATTAATTTCAATATTTTGACCATTATAAACAAACATAACAAAGAAATCATCATGGTTGCGGAATAAATTAAAAGTATGATCCTTATCACCAAAAGTGTAATTGGATTATTTTTTATTATAAAAGACATCAAGGATGATTGTTATTCAATAGCATAATAATCAAACGCTTTGTTATTATATTTTATATCCTTGAGGTTTGATGTTTGTATATATTTATCAACATCTTTATTGAATGTTTCGAAATCATTCAAGAGTTGTGAAGATTCAATTTTATAATGACTTAATGCATTCTTGAGAGTATTAAAATCAATTAAATTTGATTTAAAAGTTTTTATAATCTCAACGATTTCATTATCCGTTAGGTTTTGCTTGCTTTTCATCTTGGATGATTGGTTACTCATTTCACTTAATTCAAAATTTATTCTACTAATACTTGTATTTATTTCATTTATTTGTTTATTATATCATGTTTCTAAAATTATGATATATCTTTTAATTTCTTCATCTAAACATTTACCAATTTCATTAATTTGAACAATTTGTTTCGTATTCGATTCTTGATTCAATTCCTTCACAAAAGTTTTATTAACTGCATCTAAATCATTTTGAGGATAGGAAAAATTTGAAATTGAATTATTATTCATGTTTAATTCTTCTCTCATCCTATCACCATTTTCATTTACAAATTTACTTTCAACTTGTTCCAAAATTGCGTTAGTATTTAATGCTAGTGTTCCACCACCAATATTTTCAGGAATTACAATACTCATTTTAAAATTTTATTTTATAATAAAAATCTAGAATAATTTCTTTGAAAGACAGTCGCTTGCGCTCTAAAGATAATAAAATAAAAATACAAAGTTGACTACATATTTTTGTATTCTCTTTTTGAACTTGCAAAGTATTATAAATATAACCATCAGTTAGATATAATTTCATTTCTTGAATTGGAATAATTCCATATGAATCAAAATAAATTTTGAATTTTTTAGAACAAAGAATCCAATGAGATCCATTTTCTTTTGTTGTTTAAAGATTAAAAATAATATAATCAGAATATAAACATTTTTAATTTTAACTTTTTTAACTTGTTCATTATATGTTGGGGGTTTTTGAACAAATGATTTTATTTTTTTATAATAATCATTTTTTGTAATAAAGTTAATATCTTTTGTTATTCTCATATGTTTCAATATCACTTATTTGAACATTTAATTCCCTTCAGAATTAAATGCATTTCCTTCAATTGTTTTTTTCAATCCATTAGTAAAAATTATTTTCCCATTATTATTTGATGTTATATATGTGTTGTTCCCTTCTTTGATTAATAAAACATTTTATCACCAACAGATAATGTGGTTCCTTCTTTTTCATGAAGATATATATTTCTAACATGAGGCACGATTGTTTTACCTTTTATAACGTCATGATTTACATTCAATTCTAATTTTATTGGATGAATCTGTTTTATGATTTCTTGATTAATCTGTATTGATTGATCTTTAGTTTCTATATTCTGAATTAGTCTTTTATCTTGAAAAGGAATCATGTTAGGATCTTTATACGAAGTCGACCAGAGGTCTCCATACCATAGAAAATCTTTGCAAGATTCTTGAAAAATGTTTACTTCTCTAGGTTTATTTTGATTTAAAATTAATTCATTTTTTGTTTCTTTAATAACATCAATTATTGTTTTTCAATTTTTTTAGCCATAAAATTAAAATTTTGATCATAAAGTCTTTTAGATATTAAATTATCATTCCAAATATTTTGCTGAATATTTAATAATTTACAATCTTGAATATATTTATCAAGATTAAAATCATTTACATTTCTAACCATTTTTATTCAAGAAAATTCAGTAATCTTGAGATTCAATAATTCGCTAAATAATTATTTTTTCATATACTTGATTTTTTTCTTTATCCAATGCAATATAATTATATTTTATAGATAGATGATTTTCAAAACTATGTTACGGTTATTTTATTAATAGTTATTTTATTAATGTTACGGTTATTTTATTAATAGTTTTTAATTCCCCACATTTTGTTTCTTCACATAATTCTTCATATAAATCTCTAATAGATATATCATGAGGAATTACATCTTGATTTTGAAATAATCCCACAATATCTTGTTTTATTAAACCAGAATTTAACCAATGAAAAATTATTTGCATTTCAGGTTGATCAATTGTTTTAGAAAAAATTATTAAAATATCAGTCTATAAAATTAGGAGTTAGAATCATTTTTAACAACAAAACTGTTTTCCCAGAATCATAACTTCCAATTATTAACATTCTAAAAGAATTTGGTAAAATAGGATTGTGATTGAATTTCATAATATTTTTATTCCAAGTTGGTGTAAACGAAGTTCCACTTGAAGAAGACATTTTTAATAGTAAAATTTTTAATAATGAAAAATTATTTATTTTTTATAAGGAGAAAGAAAAATTCCATCACCATCAACCTCTATTTGAATATTTCCTTTATTTAATTTTTTCAAAACTTGTTTAAATTTTTTATTTTTAGAAGGACTTTTTTTATTAATAGATTTTATAATATCACAAATTCCATGACCTTGATATGGATCTAAATAAATTTCACTTGCTGTTTTTGTATCTGTTGTTGGTTTTGTTATTTCAGATTTAATCTTTTCAATCTCTGCATCTAATTTCTTTGATTCTTTATAATTTTTAACAGCAGTTCTTATTCCACCTGTTGCTCCTGCTGCAGCTGTAATTCCTCCAAATATTAAAGGTAATAAAGCAGCAAGTGAAAGAATCCCACCAGAATGTTCAGCTTCTTTAATTTCTGCAATTTTCTTTTTACAAATGTATGATTTTTTGCCATCATATTTAATACTTGCTGGTTTATTTGTTTCTATTATTTTTCTTATTTATTTTTTCTAAATTATCAACAGTCTGTGTATCAATAATTTCATCAACCATTTTTAATAAAAATTATTAAAAAATGATTTTTTGGAGTTCATTTTGATAAAATTTACCTAGAATGTCTTCACCGGTTAAATCTTTAATTCCACAAGTTATTTGTTTTGTATTATTAATTTTTGAAATGACAACAATTTCTTTAGACCATTTATGTGTTGAACCTTTTTCAAATTTATTTTTCCATTTGAATATTCGAACTCGATCGCCAATTTAAAATTTTTGTTTTTCGTGTAAATCTTCATTAGGATAATTATTTTCATCGGTAATTTCTTTGATTAGATCAGGATTCTCACTTGCTTCTGTTGGTGAAATTACTATTGTTTTATGAATTTTATTATTATATGTATTAATTAATTCTGGTAATATATTTATTCAAATTCTATTTCCTTGTTCTGTAAATTTTTTATACATCCAATTTTCCAATGTTCTATTAAATCTTTCAATTATAGGATTATGTGAACCATAATTTGATCTATCATCAGGTAAATTAAAAGTTGAATAAATTTCAATATCATTTTCTTGTCAGAATTCTTCAAATATTTTATTATAAAACTCTTGTCCATTATCAACATATAATTTTTTATGAATTCTATTTGGGGTTTCTTCAAATAAAAATTCGAATCCTTCTTTAATTGAATTTGCTGTTTTGGATTTTAATGGTAAAGCCCAAGCATATCAAGTATAAAATCTACAACTGGTAGAATATATCTATAATTTTTATTATTTTTAGGATTTACAGTTTCAATTAAATCTGCTGACCAAATATCATCTTTATTGAAAACTTTTATTTTTAAATATTTTTTAGGTTTTCTATATTCTTTATGCAACTCTGTTGCAAGAACCTCTTAGTGATGTAGTTCATTCGCTAAAGTAATATTTTGATTGCCTGAGTTTGTTGGTATTTCTTCAAAGACAGTCGCTTGCGCTCCTCCAAATGTGATCTTTGTTTTCATTGCTATTTTTCCTATTGGTCTTGAAAATCTTTCAGAAAATGTTGGATTTTGAATATCATTTAAATCTTGAATCAAATCAATATTTGCTTTTTGGCTAGAACGAATATCTTCTTGACAATAAGCTATGTCATGTTTTAAAGCCGCTGCATCAACTCTGTTAACTGGTTCTTCTCCAGGTTTAGGATTATCATTTTCATCAAGTCTTATATTTAAACGAGTTCCTGGCAGAACATCTCTCAAATTTCCAAGAGAGCCGGACTATATCTTAAGGAATCATTAAAGCTGATTAGACTTTTCATCCCCACCAACGTTTAGTCTTTGAATAACCCCAATATTCTAATCATAACGAACTTAGGAGTCCATTGTTTTATTCTTTTTCGTTTTTACTATTGGGATCGGTCATTACCCGAGTTCCTTCATTAAATTTCTCTAATGAAGTGGTAGAAAAACACTTTAGGAGTTTCGCGCAATTTGAAGGTGTTGCATTTACTAAATTCATAAAATAATGAGATTTAATTTCTTGTAATAAATATTCTTTTAAAATTATTTTATTCAATTTTGATAAATTATTTTTTGCTTTTAAAGGTCTTAAATTTATCCAATTAAAACATCTTTTTATTTGTTCTTCATCTTCAAAATTAAAACTAGAAACTGGTAATGTGTGATCTATATGCCAATAAGAACCTTGATTTTCCCAAGTCATTCCATCATAAAATTGAAATTCAATCCACTGATAAAAATCATTTATTGAGCATCCTAAATACTTCATTAATGTTCGACTTTCTTTGTTTTGTTTTAATGCTCTTCTAATACCCCCATATAAATGATGAGTTAATTTAACTTTGGGATTTTCATTATATCGTTTTTTATGCTGTTCATTAAATTTTTCCTTATTATTTTGTGCATATTTTCGTTCACACTCTTTACACATTGAATTATAAACATAATAATCCCTCTTTAATCTACTCCTAAATTTGCTTATAGGTTTTTCAATATTACACTTTGTACATACTTTTATTGTTAAAGTAGTTTTCAAATTTCTTATTCCTAATAAACGTTTCTCTGTATATTTTTGTTCTCTTATCTTATCATATATACTTTTACATTCTTTACGCATACCAAGGAAATAGGATTTTTCTTTTTTCTTAATAATTTTAAAAGATTCATTTGATTTTTCAATATTACATTTATTACAAATCTTTAAATCCATTTTTTAGTTTAATTATTTTACAATGAATTTAGCCTACACAAGAATGTTCTTTTTGAAAACACACTTGAGCCCCCTGTGAACCCAAATAATTGTATTTTGGAAGATGATGTTCTCCTGGATATTTTGCCCATGGAAATTCTGGAAATTTAGAACTTACAGTTTGTAAATCACCTCCAGAAGTGTAAAGTGTGAAGGTGTGAAGTGTGAAGTGTGAGACATTTTTTATTGAATTTTAGTTTTTTCATGTTTTGCTTTGTGAGCTTGTGAAATTTCCTTGTTGCAAAATTTACAAAGATATTTTTCTCGAATTACCATATTTTTAAAAATATATATTTTGAAATTTATAAAATTTTTCTTCAAGTAGTGTGTATTTAAGCATTTTCGGCACAGTTTACAAAATTATAAATTTTAATTTTGCAGTTTGAAATTTTTGCAGTTAGAGACCTCCACCTTCAGTAGTCGCTTGAAAATTTAAAGTAAAAATGCAAGCAGTGTGATTTTAAGATTTCCCAGCACAAAGGCTACTTACTAATTTTGCAATTCACAAAGTGGGATTTTTTTTCTCCATTAATGGGGTTCTGGAGTATTCGGGTAGCCTTTGTGCTGGGAAATCTTAAAACCACACTACTAACCATAATAATATTTTATAAATTTTATCTGTAGTGGCTCTAGGGGGGCGATATTTTAAAAATATTTATACCTAAAACCTTTGCAATAGTGCACTTAATGTGTTCTTAAAGTTTCTTGGTGATCGGATGAACAACAAAGTAATGCAAACAGTACATACATACATATATACATACACACATACATACATACAAACGTACATATATACCGGCACCTTTTACAACTTATAAAAAATAATATTATTAGTTTTAATATTAATTAATATCTTATTAATAATATTATTAATATTTTAAATTTTAAAGCAGAAATAAGGAACTTATCAACAAGATTGCAATAAAACTAAAGAACAATGATTCTCGTATTTCGTGAATATTTCACCGAAAAAAGTTTTCCTGATAAACTTTTACCTTTGCAAATTGTTCTCAGTACAATCCATATTTCTTCAAGTGAAGCTGAGCGAGGGCTATCGCAAATGAATCTTATCATAAAAAGAGTTTCATTGATGATAACAACTGTATCTTCACCTTTAATTATAAGATTTGTGATGGACCCCACTCACACGTATTGATCCCACAAGATATCTTGATTCATGTTGCTTCGTGGTAGACACTCGGCCAAAATACCAAAAGCAAAGAACGTAGCCGGGAATGTGTGTCAGACGAGAACTTGGTCAAACTTTGGGATTTACAGGGTTTTTTGTAAAAATAGAAAGAAACCTAAATACATTTTGAAAATAAATCTAAGAATAAGTCGTTAGTTAAATCTTACAGTTGTATACTATACAGTAAAACAATGCAATAGAATATTTTAAAAATTTTTTCAAAAATATAATTGTTTTAGTATCTTGAGGTTGTTTTTTAACTTAACGAGTGATATGAAATAGTTTCATTTCAAAATCACTTCTCAGTTAAATTTCGAAAACCTAATGACCTCAACTTAGTACCGGTACCTATTTTCTTTAACAAAAAAGCACTATATATATAATGGTAAGAATAATATCAAAAATATGTTTTTAAAGTTATTTCAGAAAATAAAAATGAAAGAATGGCAGATATAAATTTTAAAATCTAATAAAAAATATAAATAAAATATTTTATGAAAATTAAAATTTTTTTGTTTGGCCATAATTGGTGAAAATAAAACATAATAAAAACCAATTCTTCAAAATATAGAATTTATTAAGTTTTATTGTTACTTTTGTTGAAAATCTCTCATAATGACTAAGATCAGATTTGTGTAAATTACAAAGGTTTTTCAGTATCAAGGTCTCTGTTGAAAAAATTCGTTTTCAGGAATCTAATCATTCCACTTGTAAATTTAGATATTGTAAAATTATTGGATGATTTTGGGGACTTATATAAATTAATACGATAAGTTTTAACTCAAAATCTTTTAATGCAAATTACATTTGACATTGGGTTTAAAACATTTGTGTAACGAATTTTCAAAAGAAATATTTCAAATTAATTCTTGTTTTATTTTTAATAATGTCCTCCGGTTCATAAGGTATTACAATACGTCTTTCGTGTCCCATTAATATTCAAGTCATTTTTTATTTAATATAGCTACAAAAAATTTCCATTTTTCATCGACTTTATTTCACAGAAAATTATTTTCATATTTTATCGAAAGAACTTTTTGATATTTTATGTGGCACCCATTTAATAACTTTTGTAATTTTCCTAAACCTCATCAACTTCTAACATCAATTAAATGACAAAAATAAGACGTTCAATCAAAACTCGTGTCAAATTTTAAACATCGTATCCTTGACGTTAAGTTGATGTTTAGGAACATTTACTGCCTTTTAAATCAGGATTTCTTCTATGAAATTTTCCCAAACCTTATTGTATTGCTAGAAAAGTCATATCCTTACTTACCTAAACTAAACAAATTATTAATATAGCTATGAAAGTTAAATTTTTTATTTAAGTATAATTATTATAATTATTATAAGACCTTGAAATAATTTAAAGTAAAAAAAATGTTAAAATACGAAAATTTGAAAAATTAAATATTAAATAAAAATTTATAAATTTAAAATGAAGACAAATGAATTTAGACATAAAGATATTTAACCTTTATACGGGTGCACATTTTATTTTAACACGAGTGAGCGCGCGCCGTAAACTTTACGTCATACAGTTTGCAACAAATATTCACTATTTTATGATAAAATAGTGTTTAGTAATTATTAATAAATAAAATAAAATGTATTCGAGCTTATCCTTTGAGCGAGCGAGCATTTTATTAATAAGTTCGCCGTAAACTTTACGGCTGTGTGCCCGCTCGAAGATTAATGTTTTCATAAAACGCTAAATATATATTTTGATATTTAAAAATAATATTAAATTGGGTTGAATGAATGAATAAAATTTTTGCTGAGCAAATTTATATATGAATCGCCTTTGGTTATTTAACTTTGTGAGTTTGACACTATTAAATAATAGCAACATATTACGTTACAGTATTTTCATTGGAATTATTAATTTGTATTGTTAACAAAATGTATCACTCAAAGTAATTTGACTTCTACATTAGAATAATTTTTTATGGAACAAAACTTTGTGATAACAAAATAAATATAACTTTATTCAAATTTCTAAATTATTTTGGATATTGTAAATACCAGGAGTTAAGAAAAATACACTAACTAGAATAAAGTAAATAAAAATAATGACTATATGATCATTTTCGATATGCTCGAATATAATATCCAAAAAAATCAAACGTACTATATGAACTAAAAAAATGTCAAAATAGATATCTAGCTGATCTCAGCGAAGGATTTATACCGTAAGATGTGTAAATGTTAATTTGATGGCGTTATGTCTGGTGAATACGCAGGACGCGGCAAAACCTTCCAGCCTATGTCTATAATGGTTTCTTTGGTTTTCATCGCAACATGGAGCGATATTTTAAAGCTGTTTGTAAAGAAATGTTTGGTAAAGAATATATAAGATGACAAAATAACAGTATTCCGATACTGTCAAGACAATCAGTCCACGAATACTTGTTATTTCAAAAGATTTGGAATCATAATTAATTGGAAAACAAAGATGTTTCTAGTAATGCTGTATTAATGTGAGATAAATAAATTTCGGATTGAATAAAATGAATATAAAATAACACTAAAGACTTTTACAACAAGTCAAGAAACTTTTTCAAAGCATATATACTTATTTTGAGCCCAATGCATAAATACATGTACTAACGGTACAGCCACCATGGAAAACAGAGTACATGTTTCACATAACAATATCATTAAAACAAACCCATGGATCAGTGCGTGAAAATAATTAATCATATTTGTAACAGAATTTAATTTTTGCATAGTTTTGTGAAGAGATGGGCTCACATATTTTCATTTGTAAACAAATTAATATTGTCATTGTAATGCCGAAGAACAAACTCATTTGTGTGCCATAATAAAGTTGAAGTTTGATAAAAAAAATCTCTATCTGAAAAAACGAATGGAAAAGACAGATTTTTACATGTTAAGATAAAATAATAAAAGAAGATAAGTCAGCAGAAATAAGCAGCATAATCCAGAACCATTTCCTGAAAATAAAAAAGGATTTTCACTACATTTTCTTGTCTGCGAATGAAATAATAATGCTTCAAGAACAGTTTAGCAATCAAAAGAACCTGGTAAAGAGTAGAAAACGAATACCCAAATTTAAGCAAAAAACCAATGCGACTTCTACTACCTTTTGCAACAACAGACTTAGCAGAAATCAACTTCAAAGCATTTACACAACATTAACTATTCCAATAACTAATTCAATTGAGGCATGAATAGAGAAGCAGAAACAAAAGAGCCATTAGTATGTATTTGTATAAAATTATTATATATTCGTAAAATAAAATTATTCTCCTGCACTTGCATAATTTCTTTCCCGAGGTACATGGGTCGCCTTATAATTTTGTTATTATTTTCTGGGTCTAACGGGTGGATACAGTAAATGGATTATTTATTGCATGGAAGCTATCGAATTTGATGCATTTTATTATCAATAATGTTGATACCAATTTTAATGAAATTATAAATTAAAAGATAAAGCCAATAAAAATCTTTTCGTACGATATATTTTGATAGCATAACTATCATCTTCAGGTTCTCAAAACCAACTAAAAATATTATGAATTAACATTTTTAGTTGGTTTTGAGTACCTGAAGATGATAGTTATGCTATCGAAATATATCGTACGAAAAGATTTTTATTGGCGTTATCTTTTAATTAAATCGTTGCCAAATTTATTTAATTATTTATTTATAAATTATAAATATAATTTTTATCATTATAAATACTGATCGAATTATAACACTTGATAAAGAACTGCCGAAAAATTGTGTTTGGAAAAAAATTTATTTTTTGATCTTTTGTTATAATGAAAATATATGTGCTCCAGTAAAATCTTTTATCTTCTTCGTCACTGAGCCGTTTCCAATTTTTTTTTATCTTCATTTCTTGTTTTCAACTATCGATAAATATTTTATGTTAAAATAATTACATTATATCACGTATAAAAGATTATTGAGCAAAACTATTTATGGTGCTGGTAAATAAATATTCCAACCCCCCTAGAATCGGGTGATAGAGGTAAAGAACACACATAAAAGTTTTAAAATTGTAAATCCTAAAATCATTTAAGCAAATAACTTTATCCTGAAAATGAAATGAATCAATTCCCTGGAGTACCAAAACCTTACGTTGCCACTCCATAAAAAATATTGACCAATTGTAATCTAATAGTATATTTTATAAATAAATTTCAATATTTCAAAATTCTTTTAAACCAAATGTTGATAAATAAATAAAGTTACCCGTCATTAAGTAAAGAGCTGCGGTTAGACGTTTCAGGGTGTATCTCGGTCTTTTAACGCTGTAAGCATTGAATATTAAAGTCAAAATCATCATGAAGATTGATATAACCGCAAACACAGCTCTTGATGTAAAATAACCTAAAATCAAAATAAAATTACAGTAACTAATAATGCCGTTTATGCTTAAAATCTATTTTATTTATCAATTTTAGAGGAAGGTTTCAAAAGCCATAATTTGTGTTAAATAGAAAACATTGATAATGTTCGCTTGATTATATTAAAAAATTTGTTTGAAAAAAGAAATTTAATTCGATATTGTTTTAAGTTCGAATCAACCTGACGATGACAGTGAGTCTGTAGAAATTTATTGTAGAAATATATGTTTATTTTGGATTGGCGCTTTATTTTATTTCTAAAATAAGTGAGAAAATGTGGTTTAAGAGTTTATTTTGTGGCTTGGTACAACTTATATAGTCGCCTTCCTACCATAAAGCAAAGGTCGATTGGTTAAGTGAAAATTTAAACAATTGCGATTTATTGAGTTGAATTATTATTTTAACCGAGAACACGAGGAGTTAGATTTTTAGTTAATATAAAAAATAATTACAACTCAACAAAAGAAAACACAGATTTGGATTTTTAATGTGAAACGTCGTATCAATGTAACAATGAAAATGGACGTGTTCCAGTTAACTATAGTGAAAATTCATATATGAATTCCTCTAATTTTAAAGCTAAAATCGTTTACTTAAATGAAAAGATTCTATTAATTCTGAAAAGTTGAAATGTCTCACAGTTCGAAGTAATGAAAAAGTCATACATTTCTCCTAAAAGATTAATTTCTAAAACATTTAGCAAGTTATTCAAACCCCAAAAAATGAAATTAATTCATTTTCACAAGACATTAAAACTCAAATTTAATTTCAAAAAAAATTATTTACTGACATTTTTATGGTTTTCCTTATATTGTATATTGAATCTGTAATTGTTTTAATTGTGCATTTTATTATTCTATTATTCTAAATTTATAATTTTTCAACATATTGTAACTAAATTATTATTGAAAGTGATTTTAAAATTTATATTTTCTTTTTTATTAAACAAAAAAATTATATATTTTTTATTATATGAAAATAACTAAATGTTATATTTAAAAGAATTTATAAATATGTAATATGTAACAATTTATAACGATTTCAATTAATATTAATTTATAATCCAATATCACTTTTTATAATAAATATAATTTTAAACAAGAATTTAATGAAGCTAATTAAAATTTTTAAATTAGTAACACCTGTATTTTTTATTTAATTGTAAAATTTTACCTGATTAATTTAATTTATTATTTCTTGATGTTATCGGAAATTTCATAAAACCTATATCACATATTGACCGTAGTATTGCTTATTTCATTAATAAAGCAAGTTCACAAAATTGTAGTTACACACACACACACACGCCATCTCTTGCATAATTTTTATCAAGATTTTGTATTTTTTAAAAAATAGTTTCAAAAAGTGCAAATTTAATTTAAAATTAAATTACTATAATTGAATACAAATAATTAAATACTGCATTCTAATACATATATATTGACTGTACAAATTATCATATTTATTAGGTAACAATAAAAAATCTTAAAAAAGCATAAATTGGAGAAATTATGTGACTCTATATGGAAATTATTGCTTCCCTCGCTTCATCTGACGCGCGGTATAGTTTGCGCGTCACTGATCTAGAAAATAAAAATAAACCTCATGCACTTTTAAATTATATTCTTTAATTTTAGTTAACCTATTAAAAAGTAATTTACTAATTAAAATTAAATTAACAAAAAAATTATTATCAAATCATATAATTTCTCAAGTTTAGTTACAATTACAATGAATATTGGGATAAAATTCAAATCAATTAACATTTATCCTAAAATAGTAAAGTGTATATTATTAAAAAAGCATAGCCAGATCATTTTGGAATCGTTAATATGATTATAATATTTATTTGTTTTAAGGTTTTTAATATAAATTTAATAAATTAAAAGAAAATTATTGAAATTTGGTTGAATTTATTTTACATTTACAAATTAGTAATTATTAATAAGCATTCATTATAAAATTCATTCATTAAAAAAACAAATGTTCATTTGTTAGAATTGCTCAATTTTTTGATTTAACAAATTTCGTAGTGGAGAGTATTTAAACTTTAAATTTTTAAATTACTTTGTTTTTTAATCATGCTGTAAAATTTCTCCATTTGAAAAAACAAATTAAAAAAATTTAATTTACAAAAATTAATTTCTTTGTGTCACAAAGTTTCAAAATTAAGTTTCAACAAATGAAAAGACTTATTAATCAAATTTTCAAAAAGCTGCACAATTTTGATCAAAGAACAATATGCGGCTCTCGAGCCGCAATTTGCACACGTCTGGACTAGTATTTGAAGTTATAAATTAGTTAAATTTATTTAAAATAAACGTTTAATATTTAAAATGTTTCTTTATAAGAAATCATTCTTGAATTTGGAATAATTATTTATTATTCAATAAAAGTCGTATTTTCAGAAAACATTGAAAAAAAATGTCATTTTGTAGATTAAAAGTAAAATTAATCTAAAATATAGTGAAGTTTAGATATATTCATAAAAAGTTCTGAACTTTTATAAATTTAATCTGATCATATACATATAAATTCAAAATGAAGCAGGCTTTAACAAATATTTTACAGAAAAAAGTTATGATTGATAGTCAGTTCTGACATTCTAAATATTATTTATTCAGCAATATTTTCCTTTTTAGATTATCGTTGTTTAAATTCATCAACAGGTTTTCAAAGAAGAAAAATTATAAAAATTACACATGAAAATTTTATAAATAAAATTACTGTTACAATTACCACTACATAAAAGTCCAAAACATGTGACAATATTTTTTTAGCAGATTTTGCAAACTGTTTTTATCCCGGTATAATTAAAAATTAACAAAAATTGTTATCATTTAATTTCTCACAAAATTTCTAGAAAAACATGATCTGAAATTAAATTTTTTCAATTAATATTTTTTGTTTAAAAATTAAACGCAGCTGGGTAAATATTATTTGTAAAATTCATTGAAATATTTAGCCCTAAAAAGAAAGAATTTTTAAAAACATGTCTTATAAATTTGTTTACATTGAAATATTTCCAAATACAAAAAATGACAGAATCAAGTTCAATTCATTTTCTATAAATATCTAATTTTGAAATTAATTTTATGAGATAGAGATATTTAATTTATTTATTAATAAAATATTTACAACAAAAATTTATAACTAAAAATATTAGAAGAAATGAGAAAAAGAAATCGAAAATGAAAATATTGCTACTGTTCATAGTGTGAAAAATAATTATGCAAAACCTTCAATGTTAAATGAAGGCCAAACATTGAATCAACAAAGACCACAGCAATGCCAGATAAATGAGAAAAAGGAAGAAATTATTTATGATAGACGAACGGAATATAAATTATAAAGATTTATAAATTGACAGCAAACAAATGAAAACAATCAAAGATAGTCGAGCGAAAAGCAAAAATAAATATCCTAAAGTTCTAATAAAAAGATATGTAAAAATTCGTTTTCAAATTCTGATAGTCGTACAATGAGATACTGGGCTTGCTGAGAGATTGTTCCAAATGTCAAAAGAATGTATATTTTAAACACCATTGTTATGAAGTACATTAACAATTTTTTTAGAGTTCCGGTGATATGGCTGATTTTGGAGAGAAATACAAACAATTTAATGAAGAAACTGGCCTAAATGAATTTGCTAAGAGATCTGTAGAAGTAATCGGAGCCATAAACTAAATGTCGATAATATTTTGAGCAATGTCTGTATGGATTTGAATGATTGTGAATGCATTATGTAATTTTTAATTTTTCTGATAAAGATGTGAGTAATTGATTTATAATAAATATTTATAAAAATAATATGGCTTCATAAAAATACAAATAAATTTAAAAGTACTGAAATTCAAATATAAAACAGGTCAAATTAAAACATTTAAGAGTAAAAATAATTAACTTCAAAAATCAATATTTTGTTGATATAGAAGAAAACGTTAAAGATTGTTGGTTTATTTAAATCAGTGCCATTTTTTAAATATAATATAATTTAAATATAAGAAAACGACAATCCAACATATATTATACTAAAAAATATTCACTGTTATTATCAGATAAAATTGAAATTCCAACTATATGAATTTAAATTGCCTTTTTAAAAAACTAATACATGAAAATAAAGCTATAAAAAATAAAGGATACTACAACAAAAAGGCTAATTGATATAATGGTAGTGAAAAAATAATCGCGAAAGAAAATGCCAACAGGTAAATAAAAAAATAAAATAAATTAATAATTATTAATATAATTCGTTGTTCGTTAAATTTCATTATTTATTATTTTGATTAATATGTTAAAGAAAATAATAACGCAATGTTTGTTTATCTGCATTCCGAGAATACTTGACTGAAAGCAGATAAATTGAAAAATTAATTATTAATAAATCAGTCTATGAAAATATTTTTTATTTATTTCATTTCAATATGTTAAAAAATAAAAATGATAAAATAAATGCCAAAGATAAATTTGGTTTTAAAATTGTTGATCTTTATTTAACGGATTGAATATTTTTATTTAATATCATTTTGTTGACATCATTTTACAGTTCAAATAAACAATAGTAAGGTAAACAATTTTAAAATTACAAGATCAAATAATTATTAATGACTTTTCCAGAAAAATTGCTTTTATCAGTCCATAATTATAAAATTATTTTTGTCAATATAATGAATATAAAAAGCAGCCGCAACGAATTATTTTTGTTTTTCTAAGCTATTTATGTTTTAAGAAAAATTGCCCTATTTGATTATTTCATCAAATAATTTTGAATAATGTTAAATCTTTTGGCGTTATAAAGTTTCTGCCTTTGAGTAAAACTAGTATTTAAGAAATTATTACACAACTAGCTGATTTTTTTAAGAATGAGTTCCCTTGTAAAGTAAACATTTACAACTGAATTTATGATTTTAAAAATGGGCGCTCTAGAGGGTTTTATTTGGAAAAGCATGACAGACTTGTTTAAGATGGAAATAAAAAGAAATGCTAGAAGAAATCCTCATGACAGTCCGTCACATTGTAACATGATACCTGACACAACGTCTAAACATTTCCAACTGAATGTTGCATAACTTGCTGAATGAAGTGGACATCATTAAACTGTGTTTGGGATTTCAGCCACTACATGCAACAAAAACGACTTTGTTTTGTCAGAAAAAATGTGGATATATTTGAAAGGCTTGATAGTTTCTTTCTGAAATATATAATCACAGAAAATGAGACATATTTGAGCCTATAAATACGTTAAACTAAACGTGAATATTTCTATGGAAGATGCTAGAGGAAAAATCTTTGCGGAAAGCGAGAATTTGCCATTCCACAAGAAAAGTTTGATGTTTACAATTTTTTATTTGTTGAATTTATGTTGATTTTTATTTGCATTGAATATCTTTTGTCTCCAGAAAATTATGTTCTACTAGAATAAACACAATACTGTCAGCATTGTTACACTAAATCTTTTTCACCATCATTAGCTACAGTTGCTTTTGTATTTAGAATATCCATTAACAACACTGCGAAAATAAATAATTTCATGAAATTCAAATAATCCTCCATTTTTCAATATTATTCAATACACAATAATTTTGAGAAGTTTTGCTTAAATGTAAACTATTGATATTTTCAGAAGGACAGATTTCATTATTCATACATTAAATTCACATTAATATACTAAATTTATTATTTTATATTTACAAAACATTATGTTAATTTGAAAATACTATTTTAATAATATTTACAATTATTATTTAATTTTTAAATATTGACTTTAAACCATTAAAATAAAATATTTAAAAAAATCTTCTAAACAAATATAAAAACAACAACTTTTATTTATTATAATTTAGTAAAACATTAAATAAAAATAAATATTGACTATAATTGACTATAAATAAATATTAAAAATTTAATTAACAATAAATTATAAAACAATTTAAAATAAAATGAATAAAGAAAACACTATAAATTTAATAAAAAATTACATATTTTTATTTTTAAAAATGTAATTTTTCACTCTAACAATATTATTCCAATAAATCATTTTTCTAAATAATTCTTGTCTACTAGCTCAAGTTTTATATTTTTATGCTAATTATTTGAAAGCTACCTTGTTTTGAATTAGTTTTTCGATCCATGAAAATATTAATATCATCAAGATTTTTTAAAAGTTTAAAATTAAAAATAAAAAATTTACAAATTTTAAATCTGCTTTTCTATTTAAATTTAGTAATAATTTAGTAATAATGGTTTTAATATAAAAAAACCTTTATTTGTTTAAATGCAATAATTTTTAATCCGAACCATAAAATTACTTTTTTATATCCTTATTTTAGAAAATTGTATTTCATAAAAAAAATTCCCATTCTATTTAAACAGGTAAACTATAATTCTTTGCTTTCTAAAACTTTTCCGCAAGCCATAAAAATGTCAGTCAAATACAAATATTATACTAAATCTAATGAATTAATATTACCGTACAAACAATAACATAAAGAAATTTATCTTGTGCTTCTTTATATCGTCTTATATCACGTGAAACTTTTCTATAGTAAAAAAATGAGAGACAAAAATATTTTGAGAATTGCTTACACACATTCCCACTTACATCTTTCTCGGTTACCCCCCCCCTCTCTCTCTCTCAGACTTTCTGTTTTCCTCTTGATTTGATTCACGATGCGACTGACGTTGAATTCTCGTGAACCTGAATGACATCAATTTCCTAACATCAAATTTTGTGTTTACAGTGAAAATATTACCAACTGCTAAAGATGAATTTCTGGTTGAATACACGTATAACAGTGCAATGGTAAATCAGATTAGTACAATTTTTTCTAATTTTTAATTTATAGAAACTAATAAAAGTCTAATGACATACATAACATCATAAATGTCAATCAGATATTACTAAAAACTATCTTTTTACCTGTTTTGGTAAATCTGTGTTACTAGTACATCAAAATACATATAAAATACATTTTATTTCTTCTTAAACCAATTCATAATGCATTATGATTAATAAACAATTTAAAATCTAAAGCATTCAAAATTAAAAAATTCAAACAAAAAGTAAACTTTATTGCAATACACAATATGTATGTAATGTTTAATTCGAATAACAATAATAACATAATTTAATAACAATAATAATAATAATAATAATAATAATAACAATAATAATAATAATAATAATAATAATAATATTAATAATAATAATAATAATAGTAATAATAATAATAATAATAATTATAATAATAATAAAATAATAATAAAAATAATAATCATAATTATTATTAAAAAATTATTTCAATTATAAATTCGTTCATATTCATCTAGTACTTTTACTATGAATATAATAAGTATCCCAAATAATGAGAAATTCTTTCAACATAAAAAAGCTAATAAATACATTTTATTTCCATCAATTAATTGTGCTGATTACGTTTGAGATAACAATTTTAAAATAATATATTTATATATATATATTTATATATAAACAAAACAAATGAATGAAACTAAAATGCGGACAACTTACCTTGGGATTTATCTTTTTTTTTGCGACCTTTACTTTTAGCAACTTCTTCATATTTCTTAGAATATTCATCTCCAGTAAGAAGAAGATCACTTTTAGTACAGAATTCCTTCACTAATATTATAAATTTTAAAAATAAAATAAACTATAAAAATAGTATGAATTATTTTTGCTATTGAATTTTAAAAAAAATATATTAATTAAAATTACATGCAAAATAATTTTACCTCTTCCAATTTTCTTATTTCCGAGAAACGGCATACTGGTTATGCAGTACCACCAAATTCCGTAATGTTCGTGATAACTTGTTGTCAAAGATTCGTTGGATTTGTCTTTCAGAAAATATCTCAACTGAGTCCAAGCAGGAGTAAAAGTTGCGGTTGTCATGAATATCAGTCCAATTAAACTAGAGATCAAAGCAATTCGAAGACAATGAATTTCATATTTCAAAAATTTTCGTAAAAAAACCATTTTTCTGATTTTCAAATCTATATCAAAACAAAATATATTTCATTAAAACAAATAAATAAATTAAATCAAAATTAATAAATTTACTAACTATAAATTAATTTTGTATTTTTTAGTCTTACGATTTATATATTTATATAGTTTGGTGTTCCACCTGGCTGATATTTCTGCACATCTACACATTTTCAGAATTTCGTATCCAAACATGGAATCAGAGATGGCAAATAAATCAATCAATAATTCCAATGTCCACAAGCACCAACTATAATTTGTGGAGAAAAATTTATTTTATATCTATTTCTCATATATATTTATAATATTATTTATTTTAATAATAGTATTATTAATAAGTCGTCTCATAATTATATTTATGCTACTACCAAGAAATCACCGTTTTATAGTATTATTATTATTATTAATAGTTTTATTTTTATTATTAATTTTTATTTTTATTATAATTTATTTTTATATTTCAATTTCAATTTTTATTAACAAAACAAAATTAAAAAAATAATCAATTTCCAAATAAATAAAAAATTAAAGAAAAAAAACAAAAACTATTTCATGAGAAATACATTTCCAGTTTTATTTTGAATTTTCAGACTAGAGTTTTTTTCTTCAACAATATTTCAATTTATACATAAATACCAAAACTAACATTAAATTAGATAAAATAAACATTAAAAATACAAAATTTATTCCAAAAAGAATTCCAGTAATGCATTTTCAAATAATTAACGGATATTTATGTTTTATTTTTAGGATATTGTGTTATTATATTCTTTATTAATTATTTAGTAATTGTAAGTAGACATATTTATTCCAATTATTCACAACAAATAAAACAAAACATGCATATTAGCCCAGATATAAATTTATTCTAATTTCTTTGTAGGAAATTCAAAAACTTTGAAACCAAAAAAAACTTTAATTTCGTTATAGGATCGTAAATTTGAGTTCATTACATTCAAAAAATATGATTCTTTTGTTGGGCTCAGAGCCACAATTTAAACAAAAACGAGAATAAACTAAAACAAAAGTGAAAATGATGAAATAAGTCACTGTACATAAGCACTCACCGCAAGAAGATACCAAAAATTAATGAAAACATATTAATTAAAACAAATTAAAAATATATCAAAATTAAATAAAAACAAAAAATTAAATAAAATCATAAAAAAGCATACAGCATCAGATAGAGACATACGAAAAATAAAATAAACTGCCAAAACCTTACAAAATAAGGTTTAGAAAAAACACAGGCAGAAGAGGCAACCAGAAAATAGAATATTTGGGCTAAAAAGTAATATTATAAAAAAGTGATAATAAAAATAAAATACAACAATAAAATATTTATAAATCAAAAAATAGAGAAAAATGCATAAAAAATAATAAAAATAATTTATGATTAATAAAATAATTAAAAAGCCCTAAAAATGGCGAAAAATCGCTCATTGGTCGCACACAGGCACAAAAACAGTATATAAGCAGTGACAAATTTCATTATTTTCAATGTTGTTATAATATATCACTTGCTGAAATCATTTTGAAATTTTTCCAAAGTAAGGAGTTTTTATTGTATGAAGTTTTCTTTGAATGTTAACGTAATTTTATATGTAACATTTTTGATGTTTATGATGTCTTGAATTAAATGCTTTTCTATGATTTCATATATTTAATGATTATTACATATATATTCAAGTTCCTCATAAATATCTATACGGTATTGCAATAGCTCTCGATTGGGCAGATCTAGGTCCGGCTGGTGGATTAAGTTCCCTAGTTGTGATCGTGGGTCACGCCTTATCGAAACCTCGATAGTCCGCAGTAGGGTCTGGCAAAATTGCACAGGACCTCCACGCAGGGCATCGTTGAACGACTCGCAACGGCCGCTGAAAATCGGCCGAGGCGAGCAGAAATTAAAATCAAGGGAAGGGCGACCTCAGATAGGGGAATTAGCAAAGATCGCATAACGATCTCATAGGAATTTCAATTTTCCAAATCTCGAATTAAAATAATAAAGGGATCGGGCAGAAGGGATAGGGATAGTTAATAAAGAGAGTATAATAGGATATTAACGAAATAAATTAATGAAGTGTCAGGCATTTTTATTTGTTACAACATCATACACCCAATATAAAAGTAAAATAAACCTCAATTACCGTCAATTTGTCCACATAATCACTCTGTCTAAAACATCATGTGACATGGAATCTACTAGAACCACAGCAGGCATACCTTTCATAATTTTCCATCTGGGAGAGACGAATCGCCCGTAGAAAATAGTTCTTAAGATAAAGTTGACGGCAGATGAGAGAAACTTGATAATAAATTCCAATAATTTCGCAATAGGTATTTAAATTTCATCCATACTGTGGTAGAGATCGAGAAGACAGTTATGATAACGAAACACTCTAATTTCGTAGTTAGATCAGGAAAAGTAATCCCGTAGTGAATGAGTTAGCCATAATGAGGTCAGATAGTTTGTGAAGTTAGCCAGCTGTACGCCTAAGATCTTGAGTTTGAAAATCTACCATATAGCAGGAGCGAACCTATCCATGTAAAATACGTGGGAAATTAAGTCACCGAATAATGAGGCCCTAATGAATAGGAGTAATCGAATTCCAATCGTCAACCCTACAATGAATAAATCAATAACCAACGCGAAATCATAAAATTACTGAAGGAATTCTCACACATCAATGGTTCGATCGATATCAACACAACACCTGCTGCAATAATGATTTGCGTAGTAGAAATTAAAGTAAAATTATCCACCAATATCACTGTCGACGCCATATAGCATCAACATGAGTTTTTAGAAATTGCTAACTACACTATCGATCGTCGTTAAATTCAATTACGTAACTATCATCGCTCTCCTACTATGACTAATCTCATCACAACGCCGCTATTAACAACAACCCTGACATCCTCGTTAGTAATTATGTTAATCATCTATACGAGTGTCATTACCATAAACCGGCTGACTATAAATCTCTCAAGCAAATGTCGCAAGCAATTCTAAATCTAATATCATTGCTAGTACTAATTATTATTCTTATTATTACTATTAATATTATTATGTAATATTATTAACATCACTATGAATACCCGTAATATTATTATTTCCAATTATCTCAATAACCAATAGAAATATTACTAGTGTTATTAATATAAATAATCTCTCAATAACTAATAGAGATATTACTGTCGTTAATAATATTAACGATTCTCTCAATAATTAGTATAGATATTACCATTTTCCTCGTATTAATAAGTCTCTCAATAACTAATATAGGTATTACAGTTTTATTAATATTAACTATTATGATCATTGAATAAATATTAGTAATAACATCCATCTATACACTACCCCTAATAGTGTTTGATTTACCCAACATCTTCATCGTTAATACCACTATGATGACTTTGACTAAAAACGCAAATATTACTTTTAATAATGTTATTCTTATTATTATTAATCTTAGTCCCCAGTAATATGGTTTAGGCACGCCACCAAGGGCAGTAGAACTAATTATGTTGAACTTAAACATCGCTATCTATATCAATCGACATTTTTACGATTATTAGATTCCCCCTATCCTCGTTTCTGACAGCTCCTTATGTAGATTAACTCTTCTTTTACATTGGCAAACGTGAACGACCTTCCAAGAATTCCCCGTCTCTCCTCATCAGTGGTGGCACTTCGTCAGAAATTAGAAGAGTTGGAAAGTAATCATGAAACTCTCAGAAATAAGTACAATCGGTTAAAAGGCACATGGACCTCCCCTGAGGCGGCCAAGAAGCTAAATCAAAAAACAACCCCCCTAACTCGAGCTCGAGAAGAGCTAATTACAGAATCTCGCAGCCAGCGAGTATTAATCAAAGAGCAGAGTACAACGCTCCGACAAATCTTTACCGATGCCGAACTTCGGGCTTGCATACCTGGGTGTTTGGGCCCACAGCTTGAATATTATCCCAGAGCAACATCTCCCAATGGAAATTCCTCGCCCAGTCTCTTCGACACCTGCTCCTCAAGTTTCCGAACCTTTGCAAATTCCCGTGGTCGAACCACATTCAGGAACGACCCGACGACGACCCAATCGGAATCGTCGTCGTCGCGAGCGTCGCCGTATGGAGGCAAGCCTCTTCAGATCGACGGAGCCAATCAGCGGTTCTTATCAAATCGATGACCTTCCACCCCCTTATCAGGAATTCGAACACCCTGATCTCGATCCTGATGTGCTCTATGCACCCACTGCAATCTTTCATTCACCGGCTCGATTCATCCACATCAACCTGGTGGATGACGAAAATGAAGCACCTGTGCTAACTCATGCTCTGGATCGGTTGGGCCTAGATATAGGTGAGATCGCAACACTCACGGGCAACGGACCCAGAGGCTTTTTTCAACCCGATGAGCCAGGACCCTCTACTCGCGTAGAGTTTAACATCAACTTGAATCCCCCTCCTTACCGACCAGCGAAACGCAGATGTTTACCGACCGACATTGATGCCGATGAATAACATCAATCCATCGAATTCAGTCGTCTCTTCGTGAAAATTATGCGAACACTAATTTCCAAGTGAAACTGTTTACGGACACTGTGTTGATTAAGAATTGATATATAGTCCATCTTTGTTCCTCATCTTATTGTACTGTCGTAGTTGTCGCATAAAATTTTAATTGTATTAATAAAATTTCGTAGTTTTATCTGTCCTCTAGTTCTTGTATAAGTGTTTGGAATAAAATTGATAAAGTAACGCCGACAGCTTGATAATGGATCATAAGGAGAGGTATAATATGGAACCGCCAAAAGGTGTAAACAAACCTCACGATTCTCAGCTCAGAAGGGATAGACGCCAAGGGTTCAGGGACAGAATAGTTTTTAGGGAAAAAGGCGTAAGTCCTTCTATCGGCAGCAATAACCCGGAAAGCGAAGGTCCTTCGAGGAGTAGCACTAGTAATAGCGCTCACCTGCTCGAATGGCATTAAGCTGTTGCGTACAGTACCAACATGATTTCGGTCATGAGTACGCAGCGGTTATCTAAATCATCCAGGGTATGGGGAAAATGGACCCTAGAATACAAAAGTGAATGGTACACCATCATGGTAAAAATTCATTTTGTGAATAAGTTTTCCCATACGATCAACAATTTTAAAGAAATTTTTTTTTATGAATGCTGCTGTTCGAAATTTTTTTTGTTGTTGAATTATTAGAAATTGTCTCAACAAAAAAACATTGTTTTAATAATATTAATTAAAAAATATCATAATTATTATATTACACAGGATTTAAATATTATCGCATATAATAGGAAGACCATTCCAATTGATCTACTCTTTTGAAAACTACTGTCAGAGAAGTACCACAAAGGTAGTCTGGCCATCTGAGCGGAATTTGTCGGGACAGTCACGGATTTTCAGCAATTGTTCTGGGTCCCGGCCGTGACGCTATTTGTCTCGAAATTATTGATTTGACTGAAATTGTAAACCAAATTTTATGTCTTTTAGAAATAAGGTACCATAAAGTATACAATACAATTAGGTTTAAATTAGTAAGTCAGATCACCTTAGACCTTTATTAATTCAAATATAAAATTTTACTAACAATAAAATTCCAAAATTTGCTTCTTAGAACAATATTTTGATGACATATGAAAATTTAAGAACCCTTTAATTGAATTAAAATTTTTGACTTTAAATGAGTTAAAAGCTTTAAGTTTAAATGTGTTTGATTGGATGAGATAAAAAGTGTCTCGGGAAAAAAATTTGAAAACAACTTTTACCCATTTTCGAAATGAGTCCACTAAGCTTCCCGACTTGGAAAAGTTAGTCCAATATGCTTTCGCTTTATATGGAACATCGACAGATGTTGAGCGTATATTCTCGCTAATGAATTAGATTTGGGATGATCTGAAAAGTCTATTGGAAATCTTAATACTTAATGCTCTACTTACTATTCAGTTTAACTGTGATTTAGATTGTAACCATCTCATTTTTTAAAAATTATTTAAAATTATTGAAATAAATGATTCTTATACTTCCATAAATAGAGATATTGAACTCACAGATTTTACTAAGACATATAATGGGTAAATTTGCATAAATTCGTAAAACCCTTGAAAAACCTGTACTTTAAACCATGCAACTCTGTAAAGAATAAGTAGACCTCGATTTCATTAACTAGAAATTTAAAGTGCCCTGAAAATACAAAATTATGATTGTTAAAAAGAGTCATAAGTGCACAATATTTATTTCTATGACAAATATTCAACACACTCTTTTATAGCTTTTCTTTGCGTAACATCTACAAGGGAGTTTATTTCTTTTCTTATTATTGATACAGAATGCACAAACATACCAACATACAAACACAATCATCAACTATCATAACCAATCTCTGATATTCAAAGTACAATTCGACCTATAATAGGTTAATTTAATTTATTATAAAATATTCTTTAATTATCCTTCCTAATATCCTCCTCCTTTTTAAAAACCTTCAACCATTCCAAGTTTCGAATAATTTCATTTCCGTTGGTATATCTCAGTTTATAGCTTCTTTCATGAGTCTGTTCTATCATTTAATACGTTCCTTGGTAACGTTCATCCATCTTCCAACTTTACTAATACATGATCTCCAATTTTGAAATTTCTAGAAAATATTGGTGTTTTATTTAGTTCCTTATTTTGTTTATTTTTAATTTCTTTTAACCTTTTGTCTATATCGATACTTTCTGAATCAAGATTTTCTATTTCAGTTCTTTGGCAGCATATGGTCAAACCAAATACTATTTCTGAAAGTGAAGATCCCACTATCTGCTATATTGTTGCATTTAACATGAATTCAACACCTGTAATATTTCTGACCAAACTTTATATCTTTTTTCTTTCAGTGTAATGGCTATTGCATTCTTATGGTTCTAAATTGTCTCTCTACTAACCCATTTGTGTTATGATGATAAGGGATTGAGTATATTATTTTAGTATGATGTGAGTTCAATAACTCTAAAGGTTTCTTTGTCTTAATTATAAAAGTTATAGCTTTATGATAAGTTCTTAACGTGAATCTTTTTCGTATTATTAGTCCTTAAAGTATTGATTGAAGTGATAAATTACCAGCAAATTTTTATTGGTAATATAATACTCAATTTCATGTTTGTTCATGGCCTTTGATTCATGTACAATCACTTGTTCCTGTCTTTTATCCTTTGTCTGAAAAAGTATTGCTTCAATTGTGTCGAATCTAGCATCCGTGTCTAACACAAAGTCCTTTCGTAAATACGGAAATCCCAGTATCTGAGTTCATAGCAACATATTTTTAGGGCTTTGAAACTTGCTTCACATTCCTCTGTCCATATCAATTTATCTTTAGTTGATCCGCAAATACTTTCGAGTGGTCTTGCATATTTAGCATAATTTTTGAAGAACTTCTTATGATAATTTGTCAATTCTAAAAGACTTCTAAATCGTTTGATACATTCTGGTTTTTCGTATTCTTGCATTGCTTAAATTTTTTCATCATCTGCCTTGATACCATTTTTATGTATAATATATCTTGTTTATTAAACTGACATTTTTTTAAGCCTATTTTTAATCCTGCTTCTTAATTTTTATTAGAACTCTTTCAAATTGTTTTTTTTGGTTCTTTTTCATTATTTTGAAACATGAGAATATCATCAAGATAAAGTAAAATTTTACATATCTTTGAAGAGTTCCCTGATAACTTTTTTTAAATGCTTGTAGCTTTGTTGTTTTCTAAATTCAGAAAATCTTTCAAAATAATCTTGTTGCTCCTTTTATTAAAACACTAGAAACCTTTAAACTGTCTTGTCCACGCTGCTTTTTATAAATCCGCAATATTGTAAGATATTTCCGGGAATTCCCAGTGAGTATAACATCGACTCCCTTGAGGTTAGTTGAAATATTTTTCATGCTTTTGAATTTATAACAGCTGTAATGCAAATTATATTGTGTCAAAACTCGGCTTAAACAAAAATAGTACATCATTCAATATTTGGTACTCGTAAAATAAGTCCTAGCAAAAATACAAAGATCATTTTGACATTTTAGGGCATTGAAGTTTTTTCACTTATATAAAAAAAGCCGCCTTGACATTAATTTTAAAAATGGTAAAATTTTGTTACAATTTCACCTCACTGTAAAGGCTTTTTTCCATAGAATAAATTACTGTGATTATTTAGGAGAAATTATTTTGTTCCGAATATTTCGAGGTCAAGAGAAAATGATTCACATTTTAACCCTAATTAATTTTATGTTTTAGCTTGAAATGAATCACTTCATTTGCATTTAAAAAAAATTTATGATGATGATAATAATAATAATAATAATAATAATAATAATAATAATAATAATAATAATAATAATAATAATATAATAATAATAATAATAATAATAATAATAATAATAATAATAATAATAATAATAATAATAATAATAATAATAATAATAATAATAATAATAATAATAATAATAATAATAATAATAATAATAATAATAATAATAATAATAATAATAATAATAATAATAATAATAATAATAATAATAATAATAATAATAATAATAATAATAATAAAATTTCAAACAAAATTTCTTACATGTCAATTTTTTAACACTCACACTATTTGATTTAATTAATGAATATACGTTGTATAGTTTTAATAAATCTGTTGGGGTTTTACAATAGCACTGTAAAATCAATAAAACACCAAAATGATAAAAGTGCAACATTAATTAAAAATTTACTAAATTTCGAAAGTAGTATTGATCGGGGGAAATTGGTGTGGTTGAACGCCAAATTGAGAGACTAGTCCAGAAATAATAATAAAAATTTAGTGAGGGGTCCTTAGAAAATAATATAAGACAAAAAAACAAATTAATTTAAAAAAATTAATTACTAAAGGGAAGCCCGAGTCAATGGGAAGTCCAAGGCAATGAGAAACCCGGCATGTAGACTGAATAATATAAAAGGGTAAATTGGCCTAAACAATATAAAATGGGCGCCACTGATCTATGGGGAGGTAATTATTTATTAATTTGTAATTTAGTAATGTACCAAACGTTGTTGACAAATGTTAACTAAGGTGGTCTGTGGGAAGTAATTATTTTTTAATAATTTAGTATGGCAGCAAATGTTGTTGACAATTGTCTGAAAACAGTCTGAGCAGGAGTATAAAAGGAAAAGGGAAAACCACGAAAAGCCAGTGGTCGAAGCAAACGAGTAGTCTGGTCAGGTCAGTAAAAGAATCTAAACCCAAGTAAAGTCAAACTTTATCTATCAGAAAAG
Organism: Schmidtea mediterranea; assembly: GCA_022537955.1. Classification (NCBI taxonomy): domain Eukaryota; kingdom Metazoa; phylum Platyhelminthes; order Tricladida; family Dugesiidae; genus Schmidtea; species Schmidtea mediterranea. Next base: position 284,645,379 of record CM039679.1, read on the forward strand.
GTGACTATCCATTGGATAACCTACCTTAAGATAATCAAATTTATTCGGTGGTTGACGGGTGCAAATAAATCACAAATTGTAATTACAAAACATTGAAATAAATTAATTGAGTTGTAACTGAGGTAAAGTGCAAATAAAATTATTCTGTCTTGGGTTTACTTATTTGATTCGAAAAGGACACGAGGAGTCAAAGGGAACCGACTTTCAATAATAATAACCCAACAAATCGAATTTATATATAGAAACTCGATAGCTCAAACTTGGTCAGACACACACACACATACCATATAGGGTATATCGTCGAAATAATTAATGATCAAAAATTAATGACAGGTATGATTAAAAAGTATGTTAATTAAAGATTAAGTATTGTGGGATTCAAAGCCAAAATTAAAACAAAATTTTTAAGATCAATTAAAACAAAAAATAAAAATAATCAAAATAGCCACTGCACATACACATGCACTGCAAGCAGAAACTAAAAATTAAACAAATTAAAAAAATAACAAAATTAATTAAAACAAATATTAATAAAATTTATAAAAGCCTACAGGCGTAGAACGAAATATTTAATAAATAAAATTGCCAAAACCTTACAAAAAAAAGTTTAGAAAAAACACAGGCGGAAGTGGTGACTAAGAAACAAAATTTTAAAGGTCAAAAGGAATATTGATTCAAAAGTAATTATAAAAATAAATTGGAAAAATACAAGTAATACATCAAAAAATAGAGAAAATGATTAAAAATTTATAAAAATATTTAAAAATTAATAAAATCATTTAAAAACCCTTAAAATGGTGAAAAATCGTCTATTGGTCGCACAAACACAAAATACCTATATACCCATACTATACCTAAACTTCATAATTTCGACTTTACAAAAAACTTTAAAAACTTTTATAAATAATCTTATAACTTCACACTTATTTCTCATTTTTATCTGAATTATCGAATTAAGGATTGTAATTTGTTTTTGTTTTAAGTTATATATGTTAAAAAAATTATAATTTAAAGAATGTCTTTTTAAGTTGTTTTATAAATGAAGTTACTCAAGATGGTTGCGACATTTTTTAGTGTGGCTGGCAAGTCCAATTTTTCAAATATTTTATATATTTATGTAGTAGAAGTTCTGGAGGTGTAATAGTGGCGCTATGGGCTAGTTCGGTTTAGCTGGTGGAAGCGCTGTTCGACTATCCAAATCACGTGGTGATCGCGTCGGGTTGTGTCCATCGAGCACAGGTCCTGTTCCGCAGGTCGATATTGTACTACCCTAATGCGCCTGACGGAAACATCGACCATAGTAGTTACTATAAAATCAGGTAAGAGCGTTTTGAGTTAAGGAAATAGGTTTAATGTCGGCAGTGATCTACATTATAGGTATTTATAAAATCTTGCCAAGTCAATTTACAAGGGTAGTTAGGGATAGGATATAAGTGAATGGAATATAGCTTTTGTGTTTGATAATTTAATCAGGATAGTGCTGAAGAACGAAGGTAATTTGGAATACTTGTTCTAGTTTTTAATTGGGAGTTCATCACTATTAAATATGTTAAGCTATATAAACGTTTTTGTTTTTATGCAATGTCATTAACCGCGAGAAATCATCTAACCCTATTAGTGTTGACACTAGTCGGAAATACTCAGAAATGATTCAGTGAAAAAATTTACCAACCATAACATAGTACGAAGTCTGACAAAGTAGAAATTAAGTGCGCCACTCAATCAAATTAACTCAATAATTTGAGATTTCTCCATTTAACTGTATAAATAAAAATCAAAATAACTCGAGAAGTTAGATTATCTCGGACTTCATTTCACTATGAGTTAAATCACGCAAACCAATTAAATAGTTCTTTAGGTCTAACTCATAAATCATCCAGAAAATTTAGTACTGGCAATTATAATACGTCATTTTTGATCAAAGTTAATTACCGTAACAATTCCGATGCTTTAATTTAAGCCAGAAGGGATTGACGAAGGTCTTTGTGGAAACAAACCATTTTTAATACGCTAGCAGACTCGACTGCATGCATATGCGTTCAAGAAGAATTTTTTTTAACAGTATATGACGCGCTAAACAAGCGCCACCTGTAAATAATCGAGCGTCATTATCAATTAAATGTCACTTCACAATAAATCAGTAAAAGTAAAAATAATAATTCCCCTTCACTAAATGCCATGCCGCGTAAGCATGACGTCATAGATACTGGAACTTGTCGACTTATTCCCGACAGTGTGTTGCGTCCGACCGAGTGAAATGTGGAGACGGATGGAGAAAAATCCTTCCGGGGTGGGGTAAGGAGATAATTAAACATAAAAATGCGAAAGCAATCCGTGTTAATATTTGCCGAGTACACCTGCTTGAGAGATCTCCCCTAACTGTACTTAATTCAAATTTTTCTCAAATCAACATCAACAATCCGTTTTTCTCTAGCAGAAGTAATATTTTTTTTAATTATATGTTAACAAAATATCTGTAAAATAGAAAAATTAGGATAGCTAAACGATCTTTTACTTTAGATGTATAAGCTTCCAAAAATTGTGATCGCTCCATAAGCGAGTCAACTTCCATCGTGTTTCCGATGGAGGAAGAATATCGTATCTTATACGCTAAATATGATAAAATAAAGTTGTCGTGGTCCCCACCTGAGAAGACCAAAGAATTACACCAAAAAATTAACCGACTGTCTCGTTGCCGCAATGACTTAATATTGGAGAGCCGAGCACAGCGAGTGCTAATTTCCCGCCTCATCACACTGGTGTCAAGAGCTTTTAATGAGGCCTAGTTACAGTTGCTACTGCCCAACCACGATTGGTCAGAAGACATCAACATTGTGCCAAGCTAGCAAGTTCCCCATGATGGTCCGTCGGGATCATTGAAATTCAATAACATGTCTTTAGGGCCAATCCCACTCCCGGCCAACATTCCATTACCGCGAGGGGTTAAGAACTCCAAGCATAAACCCAACAAAAATCGCCGGCGACGCGAACGTCGACGGGCGGAACACGCTCTATTATTAACCAATGAGGCAACGACGACACCAGTTCCCTTGACGTCCACCCCAGAAAACATTCGTCCACCACAACTGGAAGATCAAAAGCCCATAAGTTCATCAACTGCCCATGACGAGTTGGCACTAAATATTCGTCTAGCAATGAACTAGCCATAGCGGCAGGCCAGTGGGACAGCAGAGGCCGGAAGTTATCGACCTTAGCAAACTTTCCGCCTTAACATTCCCATCAGTAAATCCGCATATGAATCCAACACTGGGATATACCGTGAAGAAAGATGGAGATAAAATGCGACAAGCTCCCAAGCGTAAATATTTTCCCGTCGATATCGAAGAGTAACAGTCAATTGTGGAAATATGTTTCTCAGGAAATAATGATTTATGTAGACTTAAATTTAACTTAATTTTTCATTTGAGTTATTTTCTTTTCGTCTTCATATTCGAATAGTGGCAATAGCAAAACGTTGCTGAGTTCCGTATGAATTTTTCTTTGCGTCTAAACGAGAATAGGGAAACGCAAGATGTTGGCTGAGAAACGGTGAGAATAGCACAGACGAAAAGGATTATGTCTGTTTCCAAAAGCGGAGTAATTCACACCCAGATAATAAATCTAGAATTGAAAAATATTGAAATCGAAATCTATCACCCTAAACTGTAACTATCGTTAAATAAAATTAATGGGTAATATGTAGGGATTTAAGGCTGTAAAAAGAATATTATAAACCCAATATGCTTATACCATATCCTTAATTCAACTTAATTTCTACACATTTTAGAAAATAATCACGAAATTAGGGTTTAAAATAAAATTTAAGTAAATCCCGACGAGAGTAGAGTAAATGACAAAAAATGCCAATTTAAAGAATTTTGAATTTGCTATAATTTTATAAATAAATTTGATGCGTTTAAACACCGAAAATTTGTTTCTAATAAATTTTTTTCGGTATAAAAGTTTTAGTTGAATGAAGGGGGTGGTAGTTGGAACCAAGTTGATCGTATTATTTGTAATCTGCAAAAAGACGTAAGCCCTTCTACGGCAATTTGGAACCCGTAAACGAAGGTCATCCAAGTAGTATTATTGGTATCAGTGCTCACCTGCTTGGATGGTTTTCGGCCATTGTGTACAGTACCAACGTGAGCTATCTCACGGGTGCATAATGGTACAGCGAAGTTATGGGGTGTATGAGAGATAGAGATACCCTAGAGAAGGAGGATACGAGAGAGGACAACAGAGGTTTCTATGGCAACCAAGAATTTGTAACTCACACGTACTCCAGCACTATATTTAAGTGACAATAATGTGCAATAAATATAAGAAAATGGAGCTCCAAACCTTTTATGGTTAAACTATCGAGACTTGAATCTATGTAGATCAATACCTTCAAAGGATCCTAAAATGTTAACATATTTTTCTCAAACAGGTTGAACCATACCTTACAAAATTTCAAAGGTCAACAAAGTAAAAATTTAAAAGACTTAAAAATATTTTCTACACTTTTACATTTTTTTAAAACAGTTTTAATATTTTAAAAACTTTACAAAATATTTGTGCCATTTTGGTATATTATAATCTATATGTTAAATGAAAGGAAAAACACCTATTACTCAACTTATTGCAATTTTTAAGATTTAAAAAGCTTATGATATATTGAAAGTTTTAAAAATCTTGTCAAATTCTATTTAGATGTCATATAATATAAAGATTTATATAACTGATCACAATAAGAATTTTTATGCAAGGTGATGTGTTTTGAAAATTTATTATTATTATGCTGAAAAAATTAAGTTTGTAGAGTATTAAAGATAAAATATTTATCATCATAAATCTATATCTCTAAAATCAATAATAAAACGATATAATGATTAATATCTTTATTAGTCACGTCTTTGTTAATCATTCATTTGTATTGTATATATTGCTGTTAATCCTGCATTTTCATTACATATATATTCGTTACTAAACTTTTACTAATTTTGGTTGCAAGGACTGTTCTTTCTAGCTTTTTGCATTATAAGATCGAATTGATCATTTGATTTATTTTAGTATACATTTATAGAATGTTAAATATCGTTATTTATTTTGCCATTGATTTTTCTAACTCTATTCAATTTAGTTATTGATTTATTTAAGCCTGTTTTAATAAAAGCCATGGTTTTATTGATGTATTGAATAAATTTTAAGTTTTCTCAAAGTTTCTTATTATTCATTTTTTCCGATACGAAAATTTTAGGAATGAATGCTAAATTGAGATGGACAGAAAATAACAAGGCTGATGTATTAACCAGATGATTAATAAAAAAAGAAGTTGCAGCTTTAAGAAATCATAAAACTAGAAAGATGTGTTATTAGAGATTTACAAGGACTGCCATGTAGAGAAAAAGAGTATGAGATTCTCAGAATCGGAAGAAGGGCTACTTAATGTGGATAATGAACTCTCGGAAATAATTGCAAGTTGTAATCAATGCTAATCAATTGACCAAGCGACAGTAACGTGAGGAAAAGGTGGACTAACCTGTGATGAAAATTGTTGCCACTTAGCAACTGACGTAACTAAATTTGCTAAAGATAAATATTTAACAATTATTGATTGTGGGCCATTGGGATATACAATCTGGAAGAAAATTAAGAATGATAATACAGAAGAAATATGTAATGCCTTAAATGAAGTGCTATATGAAAGATGACCTCCAAGCTAAATATTATTAGATAATTATTTGTCTTATAGATCTAGAACATTTCAAGAGTTAGCAGATAAATGGAATGTTAAGCTGGTATTTAGAACAGTGAACCGCTGAGTGGAAAACGGGATAACTGAATGCAGCGATCGGACAAAAAACCACTATGACCTAGGTCATCGGGAACGATCGCAGAAGCTGTGTACTGGGTAAAAAATACTTCAAAATAAAAGAATATTTGCCCATCTAGAGCTATAATTAAATATAAGCCAAGACTGAATTTGCCAAGCTATCATAAAAGAGATTACAATCCAGACAAATATTCTGCAGGTAACCAAGTATGGATAAAACCGAATTTAAATAAAAAATGCACAGAAAGATGGAAAGTCTGTCTAGTCAATTAACCATTATTAAATACAAAATGTTTAGTCAAGTGTAACGGATATGATATGCCGCGTCACGTTGGCAATATCAGAAAAAGAGTTGTTGAAGATTCAGATGAATCTGGTGATGATGTAAGAATAATGCAATATTAAACAATTTATGTTGTTTTAATATTATAAAAATGTTGTAAAATAGAATCTAGAAAAAGTGCTTGTGCTTACATCTATAAATATTTATTAGTTAAGTTTTAATAAAATATCAACTTTCAGTAATATTCATGACAAATATAATAAAATATCGATGGAAGTGAAATCAAGATAATACAACATTGTGCGTATACATATGAGCCATTAATTTTGAAAGTGGCATAAGTCACTTCTTGTGAAAAATGAGATAGAGCTATTTGTGATTACAAATACGTATGATTTTTTTATATTTTACTGATTTATTGTTATTTTCTTCATAATTCTGTATATTATTTGAAAAATATGAAAAAATATTTTTGTAATTTAGAGCTATTTAGCACTAATTCGTTTTTCGATAAAAGTGACTTAGGCCACTTTCAAAATTATATATTAAATTAATTGATAATAATTATTTTTTGATATTAAAATTACTGTAAAATAATTTGTTATCTTATAAAAGTATTTTCAAGTTAACTACAAATTTCGTTGACATGGGAAAGCAAAATTGAAAATTCAGAAAATAAATGCGATGAAATATTTATCTTAATTTTAGTAAATTATAGTGGAAGTCAAATTAAATGAAATTATCTATAATTATAAATTTTTAGATTTTCTTTAGACGATAATCGAGTTTATATAATTCACAAGTGCAAAGTTTCTAACCACGAAGGACCCGTCAAATTTGAGTGTTGTCTTATCATACTGAAAGGTTTTCTAGAACAATGCAATTTCCATAAATTCTGTGGACCATTTTACTGTAAATTTATGATGATTCTTATTCATAATTTGACAAAATTGTATTTTATGTAACACTATGTTATTTCTCATCTATAAGTGTGACCTTGAAATGTAAAAGTGTTTTAGTTCAATCTAATAATCTTAATGTTATATTTTAAATATTACCAATTTGATTCTGGAAAAATTATTGATATTTGTTTGACAATCCAACTTTTCGTATACTAAGTATTTATTGATGCTTCACATCTTTAGAACTGTTGTAAGCGACTTTCCATTTAAGCGGGCATGTGAAAAATTACGCATGTTAATTTATTCCGTTGCGCACAGAAATATTGCAAATTTTATTTTAAAACACGAAAAACAATATTTTGGTTTCCACAAGAAAAAACGGTTTTATAAATTTACAAAATTACAGACTTGTCAAAAATATATTTTTATATACCTTTTTGGTCAATATTTGTTTTATACACACCCAAAAAAATATTTGAAAGAACTTTAGTTATAAGGATATCTGACAGAATAATTACATATTTCCGTCCTTTCTTGAACATGCTGATACAAAAACGATGATGAAAAGAAATTTTTCCAATTGTACTAGACAAATCTAATGATTAAAAAGGTTTTACTTGGTGACTGCTTTCGTATATTATATGAATCAAATTACACGCAAGATCCAAATATGAAAGCATTCAAAAAATAGCACTATGAAGTAGGTAGATAGTGATTATTTGCACCATGGAAGGTTGAATTATCCACTTTTGTTTAATTAATATCCATCATTTTAAATTAATAGCCATTTAAAACTTTTATGATAATTTAGGTGAAAAAAGTATATTTTTAAATAAAAGTTTTTGACGATTGGTTTGTGATGAAGATAAATTTAAATGTAAATTAATTGTTAAAGATTAAAATGGAGGTAAATTAAATGATGATGATGAATATGCATTATCAATTGAATATTAATAATAATTTAATTGTTTTAAATAAATAGCCTTCCATCTGGATCATGGAGTGACCTGTCATTATCCGAAACATGTGCAGCTTTGAGCTTATCTACCGAAATACGAAGGATTCTTGAAGGAAGTTGGATCTCGAAGGTTTTGAGGTCTGCACTTTGACTGATTATTCGGAATGGTCCATCTAAAACAGGCCTCAGAGTTGTTCTTGTCTCTACCTTCAGCCACACATGTTTACAAGTTTTCAAATCTTCTAGGAAGAATGTTTTTCTTTGTCCATTTAAAAATATTATCCTTGGCAGTCTTCCAGTCATTCCAAAAACCTCTTGGATTGCTGATATATTATTGTCTTCCGAAATGACATTTCGAAGCCCCAAAAACACCAATGGTAGGTAATTAGTACAATTTTTGTTTGCATCCTCTGAATGTTCTCTTAAAGTGGTCTTGAGAGTTCTGTGGAGTATTTTAACTTTATCATTTCATTGAGGATGGTATAGAGTTGTGCGTCTGTAGTCAAGATTGTGCCTTTACAGAATTCCTTAAATATGGATGAGATGAATTGCTTGATATTGTCTGTGATCATTATTTTGGAAGCTCCATATCGAACTATACACTCATTTTCTACTGTTCTAGTTACTAAGGTTCTTGTGATATCCTATATAGAAATCGCTTTTGGCCATGAAGTGCACCTGTCAATTATAGTAAGCATGAATCTTTTATTGTTTACTGGTGATAATGGGTCAACTACTTTGATATGAATCACTTTGAATTTTTCGCCTTCTGGAAGTTCCTTCAAGTTTGACTATGTGTGTTTTGTCACTTTATTCCTCTGACAATTTTCACACATTCTGTACCAATTTCTAATTTGGGTTCGCATACAGGGCCATACACATCAGTTTGTCAGATAATGTAAAGTCGTTAAAATTCAATGGAATTGGAATTGTTCTGGTAGTATTATGCAGGTGTTCCAGTGGACGTATACACTATAATTCCATCCACATCTTTACTGAAATTAAATGAATTATTTGACTTTATGGTTTAAGAGAACTATAATTGTATGTTGTTAGATTATATGGCATTTCAAAATCGTCGCAGTTTGGATTCCTATTGATTGAGTTGTTTATCTTGATAGGAAATCTATGGCAATGTTGTCTTTCCTTTTTATGCAGATTATATTTACTGCAAATTTGTTTATAAACTGTATCCATTGCCATTATCTGTTAGATAGGTCCTTCATTATATATATATATATATATATATATAGCAAGGGTTTGTGATCGGTCAATAGTTCGAATGTGCTATGATGTCCATGTACGTTTTGATACCACTAGGGGAGGCACAGATGAGCCTTGTGCTTGTGAACGAATACGCAGCATGTCTTCCAGACACTGGTATTTGGTCACAGCTCAATAGACCTGGCAAAATGAAAAGTAATCACTTTATCATGTCCTCACTTTACGTGAATTGTGCTTGTGTTTTAGTGTTAATAATATTAATATTGTTATTATTATTATTAACATTATTATTAAAACAGTGATTCCTTGGTTGCAGCATAAATTAAAATATCAGATAAGTGCACAATAAAATAAGCTCTTGCTGCAAAGTAATAATTATATTGTTGAAAAAGGTTTCGATTATTAAATAATCTTCTTCAGTTTCTAGTATTATGATTATTATTTTTATAATTATTAATATTACTATGTCCTATTGTCTCTTAGTAGCTGAACCCCGTCCATTAAATTGGCCATAACCCATGTTTATTTTTTCAATCTGTTAAAAAGGTTTTTTGGCTTCGGTCAGACAAATTTTTAATTCATAAATCCCAGCCAGCTATTGTATGTAATATTTTTTAACCTCACCCATTTTAATAAAAATCTAGAGTATCCTTTTTTAATTGAGACTAGTTGACCCTAAAAGTCGTCCGAAGCCATACTCACCTAGACGCATCTTTGACCCTTAATTCATAGGTTTTGACTAAATTTGGATTTTTCATAAAAATTTAGCCTAAATGTATGGTGTTGGATTGAAAACTAACTTCTTGTTAAAAATTCAATCCTGACCTTTCATACATGCAGGAATAGTAGCTGCATTTTGACACTTAATTAATAAATCTTGACACTAGAATTGGCTTTTACATAAAAAATTAACCTTAAAATGGTGTTGTTTAACTGAAATCGGACAATTAAAACAAAAATTCAGATTGGAGATTAAGTAATATGACTTCAACCTATGATATAATTTGACCTTAAACTTGACCTTGACTAGGTGTAGTGGTTATAATTTTCACAAATCAAATAAATTAGAAAATAAAAGTAATAAAATCATAATTCGATTTATTGATTAGAATTTAACATTAAATCGACAAAATCTTCATTAAAATCATTTTTAGAAATTCCTTGATTTTTGTAATCGGTACAAAAATCCTGCATAAAATGAATAAAAATACAATACGACTAATCTAAAGTATTCAGAAAATATTACACCGCCCACTTTTTGAGACAGAACATGATAAGTGCACTAACCCCCCCTGTTACAGGGAGAGTAATGAACCACGCAAAACAAATGTGTCTAAATATTTTCCAATCAACATTCTCATTAGAGCGATATCTACCAACAGCGACAATTGAGCCTACTTTACAATGAGTTGTAGATATTGGTAAGCCAATGTTAGACGCAACCGTTACAGTTATGGCTGACCCTAGCTCGATGCATACTCCGCTAAAAGAAATATGTAATAAATGAGGATTTTTATTATAATTAATATTATTATTAGAAAACGCTAATTCAAGATATTTCAACAGACTCACCTAGAATTTAAATTCAAACTATAGATTTTATATTGCTTATTCAAACAAACTAATTATATTATAAAATTAAATAAATTTATTATTGTTATTATTATTCAACATTAAAAACTGTATAATATATAAGAAATCCTATTAGTCCTTTATTATGTTCATAAATTATGTCAACAAAATAGGGGAGAGTGAGAATGGTTGAAGAAGTTTAAGAAATGTTGACATGGTGGAGGTGGTGAGTTAAAAATAAATCGACTTCAACAATGTTACTTTTTACAATAAGTTTAATAAAATTATAAAGAGGAAATAAATAGGAAGCCCAGTTTAGCTCTTTACATTAAAGAAAACTATCTTCAAAAAAAAAATAGAAATTGAATAAATTTGTTCATGCTCTAAACTTATATTAATATTATTATATAAACTTAGTTTGGTTTTCACCTCTGATTTCTTTTCGTTTTAATATTTGACTATGAACCAGTAATAAAATCGATGTTTTATTTATTCACAAATTTTCGGCACAGTCTTTTACAAGTGATAAAATGTTTAACAATATTAAAAATTAATAAAATAAAGCGCCAATGTAACATATATATTATACTACAATATATTTCGACAGAGTCACTGTCATCGTCAGGTGGATATGAACTTGAAACTATCTAGAATAAATTACTTTTATTTAAACAAATTTCTTCTATAATATTTTAAAAATATTTTACTAAAAATTATAAATTCTGCTTTTATAAATCTCGAGTTTTAACAAATTTATTTTACAAATTTTAGAAAACCGAGAATTTAAAAAAATTTTAATAAACTTTCAATAAAATATTTTAAAATTTTAAACAAAAAATTACGTTTACTAATTACAATCAATTATCTAAGTCGACTGCTCTCGAGAACTTGAGAGCGGAAATGACGGGCAGTCATTCCAATGTATGTAGTATTGCACCCATGACATATATTGAAAACCAAGATCCAAGTAAAATCAAAGTAGGACTTGACATCCACTTATTGAATTAATTAAATGATATTATATTTAAAGTTTGAAATGTTTAAAAAATTTAAAATAAAAGAATATTTTAAATAACTTATTTTCATTTTTTATTAGATCAAGAATGGATAAATCAAACTGTTACTAGTTATTAGGGCCGATGCGAGAGCTTTTGGTACCCTAAGCGAACCTGTCGCACAGCATTCCACTGCAACTAATTATTTAATTAATGTCAACTTTGATTTCTAATCCCTCGACTTTTGTAAAAATGTTTAAAGTGGTATCAAATAGAGAATTAAAAGGTAAGAAGATTGACGCGAAACATTTTTTTAAAATATGAAACATGAGAAAGACAACTTTTTAAAATTATTCAATTATTTTATTTTACTTTCAATATTTATATTATATTTACACGTCAGATCTTGATTTCTAAATGGTGGTATTTGCTCGAGGACAGTAGCATAGATAACTAAGTAAATATTATTAAAATTTATACAGAAATTCGTATATGTGGTGGGTAAAATGTAATATATTGCAATATGTAATATAAAGCAAAATCTTTAACGTAAAAAACCAAAACTAAAGGCGAGTTGCTGGGTCATATAAACATCATTAAGAGCGACATGGTTGGCTTGTTTAAGCGAAAGGGAAGTGGTGTTTTAAGTTTAAACCAGGAAAAGGAGCTTAAAGAAAAGAAACTAGGTTGAAGAGATACGATAAAAACTGAAAAGAACAAATACGACCAAGAAAAGTAGAAGATATTTAGAAAAAATAGGAAAGAAACTTTATCTCAAATTTGTGCAGTGAATTCTAATATACAGTAAATAGAAGATCCGAAAGAAAGCTGGCAGACCAACAATTGAAGGGGTGTCTGCGCTTGAGACAGAAAATTTTACTAACTAAGGATCACGATTGGTGCAAAAACCATTTAAGAACAAGTCAACATTTTTTTACAAAATGTGAAATGCCACGATACATAAATTGATTTCAACCGATTAGAATCTCATATTTTGAGGTTATCGCACGATAGATTCATTCCACCAGATCAATCTCAGATCGACTTGCACAGATTTCCATCACTTTTTCAACCAGTCATTCAAAGTTGATAACATGCTACTTCGATCTTTTTACTTCAAAATTCTTCCATATTTTATATATATATATATATATATATATATATATATATATATATATATATATATATATATATGCATAAAATGTAAATAGTTTGTAGGTGGGGGGTAAAATTGTTTGAAATAATTATATTAAGCGGTTAATTAATGGATGTCCTCTTAGAGCTATTAATTTCAATTGTTATTTCATTCATTTTCATTGCGACTATAGATCAATATTTTTCTTTTTCAACACAAATCGTCCACAATCATCTACCAAGAGTTGTTATCAAAATAATGGCTAATGGTTAATTAATTAATAAAAATATGCCATTAATACAAAGACAGAGATAAGACAATATAAGTAACGGATTATAATTTGACTGTTATAATTAATGTATGAAACATTTCCTGTAATAAAAATATATAAATTACCTTGATGGGGTGATTGTTGTTAATTCATCGCCCATCGTTTTAATGACTCTTCTACCCCAAATCCACAAACCGATTGTAATACCAAATCCACCATAAAGTAAAATCCAAATAGGAATTGCCATCTTACTAGAAAGATCTTGTGTCAAACCAATAATCCACAATCCGACTAACGGACCAATTGCATTACTAAAAATAAAAAATGAACAAATAATAATAAAGCTACGACTCCAATGTAAATATTTCAAAATTAATCAAAATTGCAAATCAAAACAAATAATTTACTAGAGTTATTCTTTGACGTAGTAAAACAAAGAAAATACGAAAATATAACAAAAAAGGGAAGAAAACAGTCCAATCCTTTGGCAGTCAGTCTAACAAGAGAGTAGAAACCAAGAATATAGGAAATGAATAATGGACGAATAAAACAGTTCGGTTTATCCCTTAGTAAAACATCACAATTTTAATATCAAAATTTATTATTTCAATATTAACAAAAAAACAAAATTAAATTAAAAATAGATAAGGAAACTGAATTGCGTGGCTACAAGATTACCGCCGGGTACCACGATATGAGGATCCAATAAAATACCGTATTTCTACGAGTATAAGACGTTATTTTTATAACTATTTCTTTAAGCAATATATAAACCTACGACTTAGACATCGCAAGTCAATATTTGATACGAACGCGAAGAATTAGAAAAGCCACTATTAAACATGTCTGTGAGTGAGTTTTACGTGTTTTGGAGATTATCAAAACCGAAGTCAATGTGAAGTGGTTCAAGAAGGCAGGAAGTTCAAACATGCTGGATGGGACTAAAGAGTATGAATCAATTAATGAGGAAAGTGCCGATTCAGACATTGACAATGATGTAGAAAACTATGCTTGATAAGTTATGTGTTAAATTGAGCTATATGTCCAGTAATAATATTTTTCAATAGAAACCTTTTTCTAAATATTTTGTCAATAAATATATTGTACATTTAAATTGATTTAAAAATTAATATATCATTACAATAAATATAAATTATTATTGTAACAAGGGGAAAATGAAATATGGCCGATATATTAGGGATTCGTGGACATAGTGAAAGTTCACTTTCTTCCCAGCAGATTCGGATTTTGATATAATATTGAATTCATTAAAACAAAACTTTAAGTTTCCAGTGCTCTACTCCACTTATTGTAACAACAAACCTGTTCTTAATTATCCTTTAAAAGTCGTCTTACATAAAAGTCATTTTTCCTTTTTAATTGACAACTAGGAGAGTCACACAATTTTAGGAACCGATATTGATGAACTATTTTATCTTTAATTGAAAAAGACCAAATCTCAATAAATTTATTAAAAAACCAATTAATAATCAAATTAAAAATGCCCTCTTGGATAATTAATTAATAGTAAATTTTTAGAAAGTCAATATAAATAATAGAGAAATCTGTAAAAATCACTATTCACAGAAATGAGCAGGAATTGCTGCTAGACATCTATTTCCTCTGCCAGCGGTGTCGTAGACATTTCCGAATATTAATTGTTAACTAAAAAATGTTAAATTACAATTGAACTTGTCAAATTATTGTCGAATTATTTTTTTCTTATATTATTTAAACAAATTGCCATCTTTTTCCCTAATGATTAAAACAATTCCAAATTTTCACATTTTGTTTTGTCTGGTTTCTTTCATTTTCAGTTTCATATTTAATTAATTAATTATTTAAATAATTAAAACAACATAAAATAGTTTTCGATGCTATCTAACTCGAAGTGTCACTAGTATAAAATTACTGACAACTAATAATATTGAAATTTTAATTTAGAGTTAATTTTTATTATCTTCAAAAGTATTTCAAATTTAAAATTAGAGTGATATATGTTGTCAAATGGTTAAATTGTGTGTAATTTTAATTTTATTCATTATTAGGCTTAATAAAAGGAATTTGGACTTTGTTTATCAAATTTGTTCAGAAATTGTAATTTTTAGTTTTTAAAAAATTGAAATTTTTTGTTTAAAATTGTAGAACTTTTAAATTTTAAAATAACAAATAATTTGAAAGTTGTTTTTATTAAAATTTATGAGTTATTCAGTTTATATATAATAAATTGTTTAAAATAATTTTCAAAAAGACGAAACTACACTGAATGATTATGATATCTGAAGAAACATTGTTGATGAAATGATTGAAAATGCCAAATATGTTAATATTTCAAATGATAATAAAATAAATGCTGTTTCAAATGAAATATCACGTGAATTTCTCAGGGAGATTAAATACAAATATGGCATTAGAAGATGAGCAGATATCAAATTATGCAGTGGATGTAGTATATTCAAGCATAATTATAGAAGCAGCAGAAATTGATTATGTAATGTTTACAATAGTTTTGGACGTTTACTAATTCAATATAATTCCAACAATAAATATCACGGTTCATGGTTTAATGTATCTATAAAACCGACGTTTGAATCAAGGATTTACTATAAGTAGTTTTAAAAAATATATTCCATTCCAGCCCGTTCGAATACATATATTGGATACCATAATATATTAGGATCCAAATTAATTTAATTATTTTTAAAAATCACTAATAAATTGTTTAATTTTCTACATTTATATTTTGTAAAGAATGTTTCAACAAACAATATAATATCTAGTTAATATTTCATAGTGAAATAAATATGGGAAAATTATTCTTATTTAACAGAAAACTCATAAATTATTATTAATAAATAATTTATTAAATATTTTCACTGAAATTCAACATATTAGAATTTCAAAAGAAAATAAAATAAAGACTTCTCACCTCACATCGTTACCCCCATGAGCAAACCCACCGAAAACCGCGGTTAAAATCTGAAGACCTGAAAACAATTCACACTGTTCTGGTTTGTCTTTAATTGGAATGTGTTTTGGTTTTGTCTAAATATATACATTCAACAATTGACTGTAAGAATTCGAACAGAAAAATTACAATAATATGAACAATGTTGTTGTCTAAATGTGTTTCAACGTGTCCGTTTAAATTATGATTATCTTCAACATAGCTGCTCCCGTTACCAAAACTCATTTTAGCAGTGGCAGTAGAACAGTTACCTAAAAAAGAAATTTTGAAAGCTGAAAAAATTTTCAAACGAAATATACCAAAAAATTTTAAATACCAATTAATTAAATATAAATACATTTTGAAAAAATCAAAAAAAGGTTTTTATTTTATTAAAACAGGAATATTTAAATACTCATGCCTCTCCTTACGCAACAATATAAATAATAATAATAATAATAATAATAATAATAATAATAATAATAATAATAATAATAATAATAATAATAATAAACATAATAATAACAATAATAATAATAATAATAATAAACATAATAATAATAATAATAATAATTATTATTATTATTATTATATTTAACATTACTTTGAATTTTCTTTCTTAAATAAGGAACAGCCACGAATCGAACAACTAGAATAGTGATAATTGCTAACCCAAAACTGGCAATAAATGTTCCATATAGAGGTATTTTGTCAAAACCAAGCACTAAATGATGCAAATTAAATAAATAATATATTAATAATAAATTTCATAATTATACACAAAAATCTTCCTAAGTTACTGCAAAAACTTACTTTGTTATTATTACAATATACATTGTATTTCAACAACGCTCTTTTTGAGCTATGGAAATTTTTAATTTTGTTAGTGTCAAAAATTCGTTTTAAATAGAATAAATTGATCTCGAGTCAAAAGCTAAATGAAATAATAAAAACTGGATCAAATGTGAAAAATAAGATAAATGATTGTAATTATTTTTCAATCTTTTTGTGAGATAATGAATATGGAAAATTAAAAATAAAAGATTCCGAAATTTCTATTTTTAAAACCTACGTCTAAAGAATTCCAAATTATTATTATTTGTCAGAAAAAGAATAACATAAAACGTAGTTTTTAAAAAATCCTAGGTCTCATTTTATTGAAAGATATTCAACTGAAATATCATTTTATCAAGTCTCCAAGTCCTTGCTCCAAATCATGAAGTATTTAATACATTAAATATTATTTGTTTGACATTCAATAAGAAAACTTCTATTTGTTCTATTAAATTTCATTTAACAACAAAATTTTTGAATTTTTTTCTGTGAAAAATTTTACAAAATATTAGTTCAAAAATTACCAAAAATAGACTTAAATATAAATTTATAAATTTTAATATCTATTAATATATAGCGTTACATATTAATAGATATTAAAATTTATAAATTATAACGTTACTATTTAAAGAAATAATAAATATTTAGTAATAATAAGAATTGATAATTTTAGAAAAATATAATACATAAATACTAATATTAGTTAAGAAATTAATAGAAATAACTAACGAAACTAAAAAAATGTCATTTTGATCATAATTTATAATTTATATATCAGATAAGTGAATAATAAAATAAGCCCTTGTAGCAAAATAATAATTATATTGAAAAAAGTTTCGATTATTAAATAATTCTCTTCAGTTAATCAAATAGGTGAAACTATAATATTCCAAAATATTATACATCGGCAGCTTGCGTTCCAGAAAAAATAAAGAGTTTCTCAATTCAATTGTTTCATTTAAAGAGAATGAAACGTCAGTTGTAGCGTTTTGGGATACCATCTACCCTGACATTATGTAATTAATTTAATTCTTTATAGTAGTCAAAACGATGAGTGAAAGTACTATGTTAATCTTGGTCGACAAACCCTACAGAATGACCGTGTCAAAAATTAGTGTTAAATAAACACAAATACTGATCCATAGTCCAAAACGTAAAAAAGGCAAATGAAAACGACAAAACAAATAAAAACATGAATAAGTAAATGTTTTTAATACATTAATTAAATTTATTACAAATTAATGGTAATTATGTGTATAAATTCTGGATTAAAATTATTTAGTTATTCATGAATTTGGAGAGCCATGTTAGAGATTGATGGAAACTTGATAAAATTTGGTGGTCAGTATATGATCAGATCAAATAACAAATAACAGAAAAATGATCGCTTCTTAATTTATTCACCGGAGTATTTATTAGAAAATTGTTAATTAGTAATTTTTGCCAAAATTAAAATATTTCTGGCCCTAAAATGGCGTAAAGCGGCACTTACAAATTTCTTCAGAGATATGATATCACTGTTAATCCGGCACAATTGTTCTCAAATAATTGTTTGTTTTTACATTTTAATAAAATAAAGTCTGAAAATGTCCATAAATGAGTCCACCGCTTGGAATATCGCCATGATGGCCGTCATTTCGAAATATCAATTTTGGACATTCAGTAAAGTCGTTTTGGTTTTGACTGTTTTCTGAAAGAATTTATTTAGGTTTCGCTTTCATAATATAACTAAAACAAAGATCAAAGTTTGCGATAAAGATCCGAACACTAAAAACCAATTTTAATTTCTTTCAAAATTTTATTAGCCTCTTCATAATCCTTTGCAAATACGACTGTCGGTTTGTCATTTTCATTCTTCAAAACTCAAAAATCTTTTCATAATTTGGAGGCTTTGGAATCTTAGTTGATTTCAAATTTAAAGAAATTTTTAAAAAATATTTATCTCCTCATTATAGACAATAAAGTTATTTTAAATCAGTCATAAGAGATCGAAAAAAATTTTTTTACAAAGTACCTAAATAACTGTCAAAAAGCGGTATTTAAAATAGTTATGCACTTAAATTAGGCATTTCCATGCTAAATAAATGTTTTCAAACATTCATTGTTAAACATATTATGATAATTATAAAACATTCAATAATATATATAGGTCTCTTTCTCTAAGGTTTTGTTTATGTTTTCAACTACTCAATTACTTGTTGCTTTTTCCCATTAGAATGCTTGAATTCAACTTGATAAACCGAGACAAATACGACTATTCTAAAATGGTCATACTAAAAATCCTTTTTTTTCTATCGTTTTATTCATTTGTTTTCTTGTTCAAAAATCATAAGTTACAATTTGATAAAAATACACTGTTAAAATTACACTAAAAAAATATACACATTTCAATCTTTATTTAAAATTTATTAAATTATTTGTTTGTTATAAGTATGTAATAACTAAAATCATTAGTTGTGTTGAGATAATATTTTATTTGAGTTCGGAAGGAACTGCTTGTGTTGACTCCACGTGCTCTTTAAATAATACTAAAATAACTCAACACATGAAAACTTTTATTTGATACCAACAATTTCATAACGATTCACAATTCTCAATTTACAAGATTGGCAGGAATCCGTATGGGAAGCCGCCTTTTAAATATATAATATCTCAAAATTCTACTGACACGAGTCCGATTCAACACTAACTACTTTCTTTCCGATTCTCCCAACTTTTCAATAGATTGTTACACGTCCACTTGCTTAGTTTTATTTGAAAATATTTTTGTGTCCCATTTGTCGATTAGAGACTCCTTTATATAGGAATCTCCTCTCGACAACTAATTAGTTTTAGCACAATTTTGATTGGAACTAGTGGAATATTTTGCTTTTATCTTTTGGCAGCTTTGGCCGTTCCCCGGGAGAAAACTTCAGAGTAAATAACACTAGGGACTAATTAGTTCCTTTATATAATTAAATTTATTAAAATCTGAGAATTTTTCCTTAATTTAATTTATTTGTTTTCGTCGTTTTAATTAATTAATTCGAATTTCATTAATAACTTTTTCTGTCAACAATAATGGTTAAATACCTCAGTGTTTTTGACATGACTTGTGCAATTTACAAAAGACTACAACAGTCATAAAAGTCTCGCGAAACGAGACATTTAGATTTCTTCAAAACTATTTCAATAAAACAAAAGGTTGAATTTATCATGAAAAATTTGAAAATGAAACTTTGAAAAGTGTACTGATGTTATTTTAGGTTCAAAAATAAAACAAAAACCAATATTGATATTGTGATTATTATTAAATATTTTAAAAGTAAATGACTTCTAGATTCATAAATAATAAACATAACAACTTACATGGTGGCCCACTGATAAATATTGAGAAGGCATTTATTAAGATCGTTATTGAATAGATAAACGGTAGAAATGTAAGTCCAGGCTCCAAAGGATCACTCTAAAATAAAAACTATCCAGTTATTCAATGAATATGTCCATCAATTACCTTCTTCAAGATAAAGCGATCAAATATAAAAAACGTCAGAACCGACACAGATCCACTTAATATCGGAGAAATAAACCACGAGGCAACTATTTTCAAATAATTTATAAAAATCCAGCTATTTCATTAAAATAACAAAAGATTGTCATTTTGAGTGAAAATATATCGTGTGCAAGAAAATAAAATTTTATAAATTTTTTGAAAAAGTTATTATTAATATTATCCTCATTTTGGTATCGTTTTGGAATTTAATAAATTTTTTTTTAAATTGATAAAAATAAATTTTTGAGATAAAATCTTTCCAGACACGATTTTATTATCTCTTAGACATATAAAAGCTTAGATTTATTTCAAGAAATTCTTCAATCAAACTGTTCAGATAATTAGTGCTTTTCAACACTTTTTTTAATTATGAAAAATAAAAAATGTAGATTTTATTCAATGAAATTGTTTCATTTAGAGTCTATATGAAAGAGTCTATATTGTAGATGGTCGAAAAAAATAAATTAAATTTTATACATTTCCCATCTCTGTAAGAAAAACGAAATATTCTTTAAAAAATTTACTTTATAATGTCATGTCTGGTGTATCATTTTATAAAATTCATATGAGTAAAAAGAGTATGTTAGCAGTGAAATTATTTTCATAACACGTTTACCGCTTTGGAAGCTTGTTTGAAACCAACATCTCCAGTTAAGAAAATGTTCCATATCTAGAAAATGTAGTGAAAGTATTCCCAATTGAGTGGTCTATTTTATATAATGCGTTATCCATGTAGTAATAAATAATTATTTAAAGTTAATTTAATGCTTTTGGTTTTTTTTAAAAAATATTAATCTTTAATGTAACTGTAAAATTAATTTTTACTTTTAATCTCGAGTGTTAGTAGCTGGAAACACTGCATAGTAAATGTAAACAACTTATTGTATGTATTAACTGAAATTTACGCTTTATATATAAAACTACTAATTTATAATAAATTAAATAATTTTTTTTCAATTATAATTCCAAATACGATATATTTTCTAAGAAATTTAGATTTATGTTTTTTAGAGGTTCATACATAAAAATGAAATGGATAAAACCAGTGGCGTAATTGGGTTTTCGATGGTCTTGGCTAATTTATTTTTGTTGCCCTTGACAAATTGCAGCTTTGCGACCTTTTCAATTGTTCGAAAAAAATAATTGAATTTCTCCTTTTTTATTTTTGACAATAATTACGTAGTCTGACAGTGACAGTCATACAACGTGAATATCAAAAAGGCAAAAGACAGGAACAATAATAATTTACAGTCTATTATTTACTAAAAAATACTAAATAAATTGGTGGATAAAACTGGATATTATTGCGTTGATACAGACTACAGCAATATCGGCAGCAGACTGCAGTTCTGTTAATAAAATCATATTGACATTTGTATGATAAGAAGCCCAACAAAGGCAACAAATATTGTTTCGCTACTGGATATAGCTAAAATTCGGATTTCATTCTATAAATTTTTAAAAAATTAGAAAACCTAAAAAGTAAGTTGCTTAAAATATAAACTAATTCATTCTAGCTTGAAATTAATATTTGAGTAAAATAAACCGCTTCATGGCGCATGCCATATGTAATCAACTTGTTTAGAAATATTTCATTACAATTATTTTATTATTATTATTATTGTTATTATTATTATTATTATTATTATTATTATTATTATTAATTAATTTTCTTATGTTCCAGGGAAGTTTTTTAAAAACTTTTCTTATTTACTAAATTACAGTACGAACTATATAAATAGCAACATTTAAAATAAACTTAGATAATTTAGGCGGCTAATTGGTCATAATTACTATCAAAACAACAATTCGTAAAATTTAATTATCACATTAAAGCATTTAATTTGTTATTTAAAAATTATTTACTAACATTTAAAAATAAAATTTTAAAAATTCTAATTTTCAATTCATTTTACTTATAAAATATTATGCAAATAAAATATTACTTAATAAAATATTAATGAAAAGAAAATGATAAATATTAATTGTAAATTTTTATTTTAATTTAGCATAATTATAGCTAATTAGTATTTTTTAAAAAGTGATTTTGTCCCATAATACATTTTTTTTAAAAATACTAATATCGATATTGAAAATAAATTCTCGAAAAAAACTTAATGATAAAAATAAATATTGTTTTTTATTTGAATCTCTTTAAAATTAAAACAAATTATAATAAATAGTTTAACGATATTTGTATAAAGATTAATAATTTTTTTATAACATTTTATATTAAGCATTTGTTTAAAAGACATTTAAAATTTAGAATTTCTTAAAGTACATGAAAGAAAAATATTTGTTGACGAGTTACGCATGGTATATAATTTGTTATATTTCAATCGGATACAATTATTCAACATCCTACAAATGCTTATAAGTCAATGATAAGGGTCTAATTATCATGAAAATATAACAACCAATGCTTAGAAGCTCGCAGTGTACTCCTCAAATACATATGTTTTAGGTGAATAACAACTCTTATAATTCAATTTTATAGCAAAAATAATAACTGGAAATAATGTTAAATTTATCCATCAACAATTTAAATGACTATCTTTTTAGGAATACAATTATGAGATTTTTTGGATTTATTTCTTAAAGTGTAAATTAGATTAATTTTAAATTAAATTTATAATATAATTATAATATGGTAATATATAGAAATATTATTCATCTGAACATTTCCGCATTTTGAAAGTTTGTATGCATTTTTTTACTATGCGTTACATTTGTGTGTTAAATTCATTTGTTCTTCTACTTTCTGACTTTCTATAATGAAAGTTGTTATTCATTCGAATAAATTACATCACCATACAGGTAAGTATGCGTGTCCTGTAATATAAGTTGTTGGTTTTTTAAATTTTATTAGGAGTTGTTATTCAGTTATATAATATTGTTTAGTGGTAAAATATTACTTCCTGAATATCCATGCATATTTCACAATATTTACGATTCTGATTATTAATTATCGGGACGGTTCAAGTGCTCGGTCGTATTCTCACAATTTTATTTCTTTGTTATTGTTTACAACATTTTACATATAAAATAAATCATTTTATCTCCTATGCAGCTTTTTTCAGAATGTCTCCAACAGTCTTAATTGTTATATTTTCTAAATTCGTTACTGTTTACAAATTTCAGAATAACCAAAAAATCTCTATACAATTACATTTATGTAAAGGATTTCAAAATTACCGGAGAAGCACTTTAGAAGTTGTAAAAAAATTATTAGAGTCATAACATTCTATCAAAAACACAATTTTATAGTATTTTAAAAAGTAATATAAACAATAAATATGTGTAAAATTAAGAGATATATTTGTCATTAGAAGTGTTATAATTAACCATAATTTATAAACTTTACATTCGAATCTATAAACAACTATATAAATTTTTAGTTTTTTTATGAATTTATTAAAAGTTTAAGATTAAATAAAGGGTTAATAAGGCGAAATCAGAGGACATTTATAAAAATCTATTATTTTAAATCTACAATTAATCTTTATTTTAATATTCTCCATTTTCACTTATTTTGAGACTATCGATTAATATTTTGTTTACATGAAGTATTATAAAACAAAATGTTGATATATAGTTTAAAAAAGAAATGAAAAATGTTTTTAAAATTATTGTAAATAAATGATCGTGAACATATTTAACACAAAGATGGTAATTTTTTATTTAATTATAATTAATGACAACAGTGCAAAATTTTATGATTTATAATTTCTTTTAATTCGGTCATCATTAATATTATAATTTTCTTGGCACAGTCATTTAAATCTTTTATTTTTTAGTGATTCAAAGTGACACCTATCAACTTTTATAGGTACCGATCACATTTGTCATGATGCGTTCGAGATTACTGTGAAAAACTTGGACGAATATTTTAAGCACTTTTTTAAATTCGATATTTTTAAATTAATATATAAAATGAGGCTTCGTAATTCAATATGAATATATTTTTTTTATAATTTTTCTAATAAAATCAAATTCAAAATTATATCAACTATTTCAGTGCGTTTTTATGCTGGGGCGTCAAAATTGGGTTTCGAATTTGCAAATTTCCATTGAAATTTAAAATGATAATACTAGCATTATATTTAAAATTGAAAATAAATTCGTGAGCCAAATTTTGATCGGAATGAAGCATCATTAGAGCAATTTGAATTTATTCATGGCTCGAATAGGCAAAATTAAAAACTATAGTAATGTAATATTATCAAAATAAAATAATTATCAAATTTTGTTAGCGAATATTGCGAATCATGTCTGAAATTCTACGAATATCTAGAATATTAAATGTTTGATTGACCGCTCTCCCCTAAAATAAACTAAATTCATATTTGTTTATAATTATTTTATGAAAATCTATCGACAAAAAAAAGCTTCCAAATAATAGTGTTGTTCACAAACTATATCAAGAAATACAAAAAATTTATATTACATTTGTAAAATGTTATAACTGTTTGTTAAACATGAATTTTAATAATAATAATAATAATAATAATAATAATAATAATAATAATAATAATAATAATAATAATAATAATAATAATAATAATAATAATAATAATAATAATAATAATAATTTAAACAAGTAAATAATAAGATAAGTCCTTGCTGCAATGTATATATTTAAATCCTTTACAATTTCTTGGAAATTAGCTGTTTCTATTTTCAAATGCTTTTTGGATCTTCATTTTAAAATAATTTTCTGTTTACTTATTCGTTTAAAAATTTTTGAAATAGAATAAATTTCACTCTTAGCGAATTAAAATATATTTTGTTGACTTTGATATGAAGATTAAAACATTTTTAAACAATTATAATTAGCCGATACATTAGGTGATATCCAGTACATTTCCCAATAGTATACTAGTTTCGGCTCTCATCGGTACTATGCGGAAGGCGCTCAGATTTCTATTCGCACCGGGTAAAAAGTAAAATTTTAAAAAAATAAGCAAAACATTTTAAGAACCTTTAGGAGTAAAAATCAAAATGTAATTATATTTATATCTTGAATTAATTATGAAAGTATATTGAAGGGTTTTATCTTTGTTAACGGAGGAAAACCTTTTATTTACTTTTTATAAAATTTTAAAAATTCTGGAATATTATATTCTTTTACATTGAATTTTATATTTATATTTGATTAAATTTAAGTTAAAATTATTAAATTTTAAATAAAAATTAAAAAATTTCAAATTTTGAAAAATTTAATATTTAATAAATCATAACAGGTTAAAAATAAATTTTACAAGAATAACAAATAATTTGTCGAATTTTATAATTCCTAACTCATCAAATAATGACCAATATTATGACCAATTCTATATTAGCTATAAATTTTAAAAATATATTCAAGCAGAGATTTCATCAAAAAAATAATAGTGGAAATTAGGCAGCAAAATTGCATTTAAAATTTAAATTAGAAAGAAAAAGCTCTGTGAAATTTTTAGAGCTTTGAAAAATAATTTTTTTAAAATAGATCAAATTTAACGATAATTTATCTTGAAAATATTAATCGAAATATTTTGAGATACATAAAAAATATTTCAAACAAATTCCTCAAAATATTTAAATTAATAATGTTAAAATAAATATTTAATAAATAAAATAAACCAATCACATTGTTTGATGTCTTATCTATATGTTTTAATAATATTTTGAGATTTGCATCTATGACAAATCGAAAAATTAGAAAATTTCAAATAGATGATTCATTCAAACAAACATTTAATTTACTGATGGAGATTTCCTAGATTTATTGATTTTTTTTATTTTGGAAAATTATAAATTCAACAAACTATCCTGTGACAATAAATTTGTTTTTAGATATTAATCTTATTTCAAATAAAGGTGATTTTTGACAACTATTTTAATATTGGAAATATTAGGTTAAAAATGGAGTTAATTTAAACAAAATTAAGTAAACAAATTATTGTTAAAAACAAAAACAATTAAATTAATATTAGTTTAAAATGGATTGTTAAAACAAACAAGAAATGAATATAAATTTATCAAATAAAGGCTCACGATAGTTTCCAAAATAAATATATTTTAAAATTTAACAAGAGTAAATAAAAGATCAGTAATTCGTTCATATAATTATAGATAAAAATGATGGACAAAATAAAAGCACATTATTATTTATAAAAACGATTCAGATTAATAATTTAGGATGAGACCAATACAGATAATTCACGATTTGCATTATATTCTTCAACAACATTGAACTCTTGGGAATTAAGCTCCTCTCTCAATTTAATACATTTATCTTTCCATTTTATTTCACCCGTTTCACATTCCTAATTTGCCCTTTAATTGTCATTTGTATACTGGTAGATTTATTTGACTACGAATGTACTCTAGAAACTTCACAATTTTAAACTTATCATACGTTTGTGGCAGTTGTAAGTATAATTTCGGACATAAATCCCAACATATAAAATCAGTAAT
Organism: Schmidtea mediterranea; assembly: GCA_022537955.1. Lineage (NCBI taxonomy): Eukaryota > Metazoa > Platyhelminthes > Tricladida > Dugesiidae > Schmidtea > Schmidtea mediterranea. The sequence continues at coordinate 284,672,312 of CM039679.1, forward strand.
TTAGTAATTTTACTTTCAATATTTTATGATTAAAATTAAAAACAAAAGATTTCTTAATTTCATGAATTATTTTCTTCCCCGTTTAACTACACAAATAAGCTACATGTAAAACAGTCGCAGAATGATAAGTTTTGTTTTAATTTTAACGATAAGTCATTCAAACAATCATCCAACATTATAATATATGATTTTCATTATTATTTGAATTAAATAGACTAAAATTGGTTACTTTGCACTTGATAAAAAATGTAACATAAACTTGTTTAAAAAATTTTAATTTAATGATTCATTGTCATAAAATAAAAAAAGGAAAAAACTAAAAAATTTCGATTAATATAGAACATTGTCTATTTCAAGTGTTATTTTATTTTACTGGTTTAATAAAAGCAGTGATTGAAAAATCAGGGTAAATTGTCAAAAAATGAGTAAAAATTTACATTTTTATGAGGTTAATAAAAACATCAAAAATAAAAATATTAAAATTATTTAAAATCAACAGTTTGAGAAAATAGCTAAAATAGGTTACATTATCCCCGAAACTTATCGTGTTTTATTAATTCAGCTCAGAAATAAACATAAACTGAAATTTATAAAAAAAAATTAAGTTCTTGTAAATTTAAGTATAAGAGAAATATGATGAAGAGATTGAGTTGTCGTTTATGGTCTTATTCTTCGACTTTTACATATTCAGTGAATGATGTTAATAAATTGGTTGAGTTGTTGATGACAATTAATGAGACATTTGGAATGTGAAATGAAATCGGCTAAGTGGAGTATTGAAACTGGAGAACCAATCGATATGTCATTTCTTCCAAATATGGACAAGCTAAATCAAGTGGCCAAGACGATTTCAATTTCAACAGCTACTGTAGAGAGAACTTTTTAAACACATAATCGTATTATGAAATTTGCGAGAATGATTTAGCAACAAATGCTTCAAAAAAAGTGGGCTTCTCTTAAAATACGAATTTTACTTCTTTAATTAATATTTATGGATGCCTCATGTTTGTATGCCGTTAATAGAATATTTTTGTGATTTAATAAACTTATTTCAAATTTTAACTATCAAAATGGTGCGTTTCTTATTCCCTTCTAAACGGTATATCTTCATTAGAAAGTACAAAATATTGATATTCACAAATAATTATTTCTTTCATTAAAATAAATGTAAAATACGAAAAGGTTGTTGTGCAAGGCAAACACATATTTTTCTCCACAATGTCAGCCTTTTGGGACTTACATTTAGAGCATATTTGTAAAACTATGACTATGGCTGAAAAAAATAGCACTCATTTATTTAAATAAATATTTATTAACAAATTTAAAAATAATTAATTTTTTAAATTTCAATTCTCATCTGTGAGTATATAAAATTTCATAAATGGGTATATTAAATTGCATACATGGGGATATAAAAATGCATAAATTGGTATATAAAAATGCATAACCCTGTAATGAAAATTTTAATATTTGAAAACTCTCGAAATATAGAAAAAAAAAGTATTTTCGTGAAATTTAACAGAAATTACTTCATAAAACAAAAATTCTGAGAAAAGTTTTCAAGAAAATCTATTTCGATAAAATGTTTTATCAACTATCTGATTTATTAAACTAATGAAATAATGCAAAAATTAATGTGAATACAAAATAATTTACATGTTTCCGCAGTTGGCAACACAGTTCTGTCAAAATAAGTAGACATTTTCCTCACTGTTTTGACATTAAGTGAACAACAAGGTATTGCAAGTTATTGACTAGTTGTTTTTGAATTATAGTGGTTTTTTAAGAACTTCTTTTAATTTTCAACACTAATTTATTTTTATTTTCAAATGACATTATATTTATTAAAAAATATTTGATTTTTTATTTATTGTTTCTTCTAAGGATCTAACCAGACTGTTATAATTTTTGTTTCTTTGTTATTTTAGAAGATGGATATTTCTCCAAAGCAGCGTGCAAAGATTGTTCATTTAGTGAATACACATCAATAACTAAAACATATTTCGAAGAGTGTGGTGTGGGTTTAAAAGCTGTAAACAAGATTTTAAAACAAAAGTACACTGAGATCATTGACGTAAATTGAAAAGGGAAATGTGGAGGTAAACAGAAGATAACAAGAAAAATAAAGCTTTTTTAATAAGAGAAAGTAAATTGAATAAGCCAAGATCTTCAGCGTCACTTGGCAAACGCTGGAGTTATTATTCACAACTCCACCATTACACAAAGACTTATCGAAGGTGAAAGAAAGGTAACTAGCCCTCAGAAAAAACAATTATTGGCTGCGACCATGAAGAAGAAAAAATAAATTTGGGCAGAAACGTGTTGTTCTATGATGAAATTCATTTTTGGTACTAAGATAGAGATCTCTTTATGTTAAAAAAAGTGACAAAGAAATAAAAGGAAAAACTGTTAAGTACGATGTTTGGGGCTGCTTTTCGTATAAAGATACCTCTTATGCCTGTGGGAAGAATGATGAACTTTCAAAAATATAAAGACTTGCTAGAACAAAAACTGGAAACTGAACTAAGAAAATTTGATGTCAATGGTCGATCAGTTTTACAATAAATTCTGCTCAATCTAACGTCTCAAAGTGCATGATCAAATATTTCAAGGCCAAAAAAATTTCATATTCTTATGTAAATAAAAAAAATAATTGAAAAAGTTTTAATATCTCCATTATAATTTAAAATGGAAATATTTTCCTGAATATGAATTATAAAAATTCAAGAAATAATTTTCCACTGAATTCAATTAAAAACTAGGAGAGCAGCAATAAAGCAAATATTTTGAAAATTAACTATATTTAACTAAATAGAAAAAATATATTACAGAATATCAAATATAAAGTTATAATTTATATTTAATAAACTGTTAATTTTTTATCATCATTTTGTAAATCACCACTGAAAATTTCTGTAAAATTAATCACTTTCTAATTGCTTTTCTAATCTGATTTTACTAATTTTCTATATACGTATATATATATATACATAATAATAATAATAATAATAATAATAACAATAATAATTGAATATTTCAGGTTTAAAATAGTAAATAATTAAAATTTAATTATCAATAAAATTATGGTCCATTATTGATAAAAAAACACGAAAAGCCAAATAAACGAAATATATTTCGAAAAAATTATCCTCTTTATCAGTTTGCTGTCATAATTTTTGTCAAATGTTATATAAGGAAACAATAACGACGTAATCGTTATGATTTAATGACTTAATTCAATAATCTTTATTGATTTTAACGATTTCGCCACTATTTTAAATACATATCCAAGATTGAATCCTATTTTGATTACTAGACAATTTCTTCGTAGGAAATATATGGAAAAAGTTGAAAGAAAAGATTAATTAAAAAAAGAAAAATCGAAAGATTTATTAAATTTGTTTTTATTTTTGATTAATAAGGGCCTATTTTAGGTCGAAATATTTCATATTTTATTTATTGATATTGAGGAAATTGTTTTTTTCCTAGTTATTTATTAAAATTTTATTTAATAATAATAATAATAAGAAGAAGAAGAAGAAGAACAACAACAACAACAACAACAACAACAACAACAACAACAATAAACTTTCTAGTTTAATCATAATGACTGGATAAAAAATAATTTTTGGCATCAAAAAGACAAATGAAGAAATCTGTATCAAACAATAAAATGCATCTTGTTAAATTAGTTTTCAAGTTCAAATTTGATCTGTATTAAAAAAATTAAAATAATTTTTGCAGACATACAAATTAATAAATTAATAATAGTACTTTGCAGAATAAGTTAAAATAGTTTCTTTCAAATACAACTTTTTTAAAATATAAAAAGTAGTTGTTTGGAATCATTTATTAGTGTATGAGTGCAAAAATGCATGTCAAATAATAAAAATAATCAAATAAAAGCAGCGAAAAAGAGAAATATTAAAAAAATGTATAAAATAAAGTAAATTTTTAATTACAGTAATATGATGTTTTACATAACACAATATATTATAGCATTTTTATATAGAATTGTTCAGACTGTAATCTTATGCATTAAGAGATTCTTATAAAATATGTCACCATATTTCATTTTATATTTTTAGCTCATTTGTGCGGCAAAACAATTTTCAAACCATATTTTATTTTTTAAAAAATATTAAATATTTCTTTAAAAATAAATATGGTTTGAAAATTGTTTTGCAGCACAAATAAACTAAAAATATAAAATGGAATATGGCGACGCATTTAATAAGAATCTCTTAATGTATAAGATTACGGCATAATTAATGTTTTAATTAAGTTAATTATATTTCAACCTTACATATTATGAGAATTTATTTTTATATATTAGTTACTGTTAAAATATTTAATACCGAGGTATTTTAAGAAAAAACACGCTTGTTAGTTTAATTATTAAATATTTATATTATTAAGCTTGTATTAATTAATGTTACCTCTACTGATTACAATAAATTATAATTAATAAAAATATTTTAAAAAAGATAGTAAACATAAAAGATTGTAATATAAAAATACAAGTTTGTAATATTTATACTGTGAAATAACTATTTATTTCATTTATTAAAGAAATTACATGCTTTAATATTTATAGTATAAACAATATATAAACATGGCCAAATCACCTTGATATCACTTGAAAAAGGCAGTGACGAAAATTCGTGAATACCTTAAATAAATCTGATTCATAGTCAAATTTTGTAGAAAATATTATGTCACTTATAAAGAAATCAGAGGTGAAAAACAAAAAAGTCCTTATAATATATAAACAATATATATTTTCAGAAATTTTTGATATTTTAATAATTTATTTTGGTTTCTTAATATTTTGATTGTATAAAGTAAGGTGTAAATTAATTTGTACACCGATATAAATTTTCATTTATAAAATCTATTAATTTTCAATATATACCTAAATTAAAGTTAGCGGAAGGTGTGTTGATTTAGACATGTAACATTTTTGCAATTAAATCAAGTTCTGAAAATTTTGATGAAAAGTATAAATTTTGAAAATTATAAAAGAAATTATATTTTTAAAAATCACCACAAAATAAATACTTATAAAGAATATATTATAAGGTTTTCGTCTATTCGTATAACCTTGAATTTGAATAATGTTAACTTTTCATTTAATTGAATTAATTTCAAATTTATAAGTATAAGACAGTGATTCCTTGGTAGCAGCATAAATTAATATAACAGATAAGTGAATAACAATATAATTATTATTTCGCAGCAAGGGCTTAATTTCAAATTTAATAGTTTAATTTTAAATTGAGTGTTAATTTTATATTTTAATTACTGATCATTTAGTTTATAAAAAATTATGAACAATTAATAGAGAGATAAGAAAGCTTTAATCAAAATCCAAGTGCTGTGCTGTAACTTTTAAAGGCCATAGGTAAAAAACTAAAAAAAGAAAATTAAAAAAAAATTATTTTACTGAATTTATTTTTTTGATTTTACTTAAAAAATTAATATAAAGAAATTTTTTAAAGCTAGTTTTGTTACAAATTCATCAATCATATTATAGTATTCAATTGTTGTAGTTGTTTCATTTTCAATCGACGGTATTGGTGGTAATCCAGAAACTCTTCACAATGAGACTTATTTCATTAAATTCATGGATTTTTGTGCTATTGGAGAAATTTTTGTAGTGCATTTAGTATTTTTGAGGCTACTCGGATATGATTGCCTTCATTATGCATGCGATGGTACGACGATACAAAATTCATACGAAATATATATAAAATATAAAATGTTATTCAAAAAAATTAAATCATAATTCAAATATTTTTTTCATTGTCGGTTCCTTCGGGCGGCGTATTGAAAAATTCGTTTTGTCATAAAAAATTAATTTAAAAAATTAATTTAAAAAATCAAAATGTTCTAAATTTTCACTACGATTTTAATAAAGTTAGAACTGATATATGAAAAACGATACTTTTGAAGTCTTTAAGTTTAGAACCATGGTGAATGGATTACGACGGTAAGAAATTCACAGCATAAAGTGCAAATTTTAGTTATGTCCATTTGTAAATATACAAATAATAAGTATATAAAACATATTCATATTTTTCACTTAATTTGTTTATATGTATCATTAATGTTTTGTATATTAAATGTCGAATTTTTATAAAAATCCATTTCAAACAACAATAAGTTTCGAACATTAAAATATAGTTCAATAAACTAAAATTTAAATTAATGAAGTTATTTACCGTAATTATCCAATTATAGTACGCGCACAAATACAACTATGCGCACCAATAAAAATTAACTAAATGTAAGAAAATATAAGTTACCCAATTATAATACACATGTATAATTATTAAAAAGGTTTGTAATTGATTAAAATCCTTTATATTTTGTTTAAATATTATAACTACGGTAAATGTCTTCAAAACGCTGCATTAACACGAAGGGTTCAAAAAATGTTGTCTGACTAATGCTATAGATGGATCAGAATGATGACATTATTTCCGTGGACAATATATGTTTTTCTAGAATTGAGCAAGGTAATATCGATGATATGGAATATGAAATAATGTTTGGAGAAAAAGATGAGCTCATTGAAAATGCGAATTTGAAAGAAAGTAAAATGAAAATAATGGTATATGAAATTAAAAACATTTCTTTGGACAAAAATAAACATTTTTATTAAGAATTTGTTCTTTACTTTCTTTACCCATACTGGTTTCTCAGAAAATTGTCTAAGCAGGAAAAAGATAATTCATGCTTTACTCGTTTATAATACGCACCACAGAAATCATCCAAAAAATAAAAAAAAATTCGAATCATATACGGATATTAAGTGTTTGAGCGAGGACTAATATAAAACAATGTCAAACTTCGAGAAGTTATACTCATAACAGTTAAAAGCAATTGTAATTTTACATACACTAAAGTAGGTAGATATGTCCCATCTAGCGCACGTTTTGGGACCTCCCCCTTAACAAAAAAAATAAAACAAACTAAAATATAATGTAAACAAAAAATTACAAATATAATAAATAAGAACAAGAACGTATATAGGTATACATTTATTAATTTAATGAACAATTGGCTGAGCTGTTGGATGATCTGTTTGATAGGCTGTTGGATGAGTTGTTGATGTGCTGTTGGATAATCATGTGGGAAATTATTATCTTTATTCATTAATAGTCTCTATCGTTTAATTACCGTATGCCAGACTTACATTCTTTTCTACCCAAACCCTTTTATTATCTTTTTTTGTTAGTGCAACCTATTCTAAATTGAGGTACAGAAAAAGTAGTGTTTTTCTCATAACACTCTATATGAATTATGGGTAAACTCTGCATCCTTTAATGTCACTCCCTTAGCTTTTAGACATTTCAATTTACCTAACAATCTGTAACATTTAGGTCTAAGGAATACCCACTCATCATATCCTTCTCCCTTACTTTCCTACTTAAATTTTCCAATGACTGAATCAAGATTTTTAGAATAAAGTGGATAAGTAGGTGGATAATTAGATGCATCCAAAAGATTGTCAATCACCATTTCAGACAAAGGAATATTAAGTTTACCATTTTTAATCTCCAAGAAGAAAGAGTCAGTATCTCCAGCAACAATATTAATCTCACAGTTAAATTGATGTCGAACTTTTCCAAATCTGTATACTGTAGCTCTTACATTCAAAGTTTGGACAAATAAGTACCGATTGTCCTATATAACTCGGTCGATCTAAGCATACCGAGTCAGGATTTAACAAAGTAGCAATTAAATCATCAGCAATTTTGATACTTCTTTGAAAAGTTGGTTTAGAACCATATGTAATCATCTTCTTTTCTGTATTACATAATCTTAAATTCATTCTTTTTTTCGGGTTTCCAACAGTTTTACCATACAAACTATTATTTAGGAGCTTATAATAATTTTTATCTAGTGTGTTTGTACTTTTTGCTCTTAACTCTGTATTGGTATCAATGTAGTTTTTAAAAATAGGAGACTGTTTGAATCTTACGCCAATGAATCACATAATTCTTTTTTGGGTAATGAGTCAGTAACAATTTTTCAACCTTAGATCCCTCAGGTTTCATTTTCTCAGCAGCAATAGGAAATTCGTATAACTTATCGTGAAGATCAGAAGGAATTTCAAGATCTACTTCAAGAGTATACCCATACGACAAAGATTCAAGATTTAAAGAAAAATAATCAGACAATATTGAATCAAAACCATCAAGTATCCAACTGAATTCGCCACCAGGTAAAGGTTGACTTAAAGCCCAACCATATAAATTATTAATATCTATATAAAGCAACTCAGTGCTTTCATCAGTTTTTACAAAGTGTTTATTAACAAAAGTAAGACCTCCACGAATACCACCCTCATAGAAATTATAAATTTCCATGTCTTGCAATAGTTCAATGGGTTTATCTAAAGTTTGCGTACTACAACTACAAAGTGAATAGTCGGTCATTTAAGTGATAACTAACCATTTTGATATTTCTTAAACAAGTCAAGAAAGCAGTGAAGATCAACATATATTATTTATACTGAAATAAGAAACAATGAGCAGTTGGAATAACAAGTTTAAATTTAGTATATATACAACAGCAAAATCTGTGAAAACAATTATAAAAGTTCCAAGTGAAAATTATATTAAAGATTGTATGAACCAAAGCCTAACTTGGTTATGGATATGTTATGGACAGCGGGGAACTAAAAAAAAATACATAAAGCAAAATTATATATAAATTTAAATGAGAATTATTATTAATCTTCTCTTGTCTATAATGTTAAATTAGTAATCATTGCGTGTAATAATTTTAATATCTCTAAATATAATAAATACTGAGTCCAGATTTTAGGTAGTCCTCTATATTGAATTTGAGTATTGAATAAAACAATAACAGTATTAATAATAAATACATACAAATATTTATATAAAAAGTCAACTTTTTTATATTTCAATTTTTTGTTTTTATAGTTGTGTTCTTATGTATAGAATTTGTAAAAATGATTATTCCAATATGTTCAATAAAGTATATATGAGAACTTATCGACGTTTTTCATGATTTTAGAAATTGAATATTAATTATTACTTACTGGTTTCGATTATATGATTAATAAATGAGTAATAATATTTCTATTTTTCGGATAAATCACTTATTTTGTACAGTGGTCTTTTTACATTTGCATAATACTACAGTTTAAATGGAATTTCCTTGCAATATTTAAACAGCATAAAGTTGCAATAATTATGATATATCTATGTTTAATGTTAAGCTGCTTTACTGAAAACAGTAAACTTTTGCTTTGAGATACAAAGTAATTAAATTTAACAAAATCATTATCAAACTACTTAGAATCTAGACTCGTGTTTTTATTGTTTATATGGAGAAAAATGAAAGAAATTTATCCCTTATCGTCAACCTTAATCCAGAGGTTTAAAGGAGTTCATGTTTTTTTACATGTATCACATACTATAATAAAAATATACTGTTTTAAGTTTCACGTTTGTTTTAAATGTTAAGGAACCCCGGGCATTTCGTAGAAGATAGGTTTAATAGCACTGGTGTATCGAATAAACAGCACCGTATTACGATAGGTAAATACATTAAAAGGTTAAGTTAATTGAATAAAATATCGTAATTCTTATAGGTCATTTAGCCTTGAATGTTAGAATATTAAAACAAATGACATTTTTCCAAAAAAAATTTTTAATATGCTCATCAAGATGTAATCATATTTTTAGAAAATTTATTAATAACAGCTGTTGAATGTTTAATTATATTTTATTTACTAAACTATTCTTTCAATAAATATCTGAAGATTTTACAATCTTATTTTTTCAAAATTTAGAATTATATATTAGGCGGAAAGGCTTTTTGAATTTTTCATTTCCTGTAGCACGAATGAATGAACTTTTGCCTATTACTGACTAAAATGACGTTTATTCCATTGAAATATTGAAATAGGTAACGCACAAACCTTTTTGAAACGTTACGTAGGCTATTTCAGCATGTTATATAATTGTATTAATATTTATATTATATCGAATATAAGTCATTATTTGATGAGCTACATTGAACTCTATTTCTATAATTGTAAATTGATTGTTTTAAAAAAAGATATATGAAAAATATATTTACATTTAGACCTTTTCTGGTTAAGTTGCTATTTTAATTTTAAAAAAAGTTTCATTTAAACAAATGTCATGAAAAAAAAATCCTTACCAATAAACCCAACTTTAACCCAATCTATTCCTTTCACTCCATGAATAATGAGAGCAAATCCAACAACAGCTCCTACTATACTGTGGGACCCAGACACCGGCAGCTTGAAAAATGTTGCTATCATCATCCAGACACATGCTCCTAATAATATCAAAATTAATAATGTACATAATTATAATAATATACATAATTATAATTATTAAATATAAAATAATATAAATCATTTCAAAAAGGCTATGCCTAAAATTTATGAATATCAAAAAACATCGATATAATTACTGATTCATAGTCAAATAATAAAAAATTCTTAATCTCATTGCAAAATGAAAAGCGATCAGAGGTGAAAACCAAAAAAAAAAATATTTTGATAAATTTAATATAACTTATTAAATTATTATAAAGATAATTAAACAAACATAGCAAAGATTCGAAAGACAAACAGAATTACAAATATATTTCTTTGCAATATATTTCGACAGATAAATAAATGATTATGAAAATGGTAGCCGGATTAAGACCCATATATAACCATAGCACTAACTAATTTTGATACCCTGAACACTTGTATTTCAAAATATTAAAAGAAAATTTATCGAAAATTCGAAATTAAACAAAACTTACAGTAAGAAAGAAAGCAATATTTTCTGAATGCCTCCATTTTGTTTATGAATTTATAATATATAATTAATTTTCTTTGAAAAATCTTTGATCAGAGCTTCATAATCAACCTAACGTAACACATCTGCTTCTATACATATTAGAGATAAGTCATATAGCGAAAACAATTGGGAAACTTCTGTCAAGTTATAGGCGACGCCTTAATAAATTTTGATGTATGATTTCGAATAGATTGACTTTATTATGTTAATGAAAGAGTACTTGAATAGAATTGTAAAATGCGTGGAAGGGCTGAAATTTCCTTAGACTCGCAATTACACATAAAAATTAAAAATCGATAGTTTGTTTTAATGAATTAATATTTAATTTCACTCATTCGGTGATTCTTAAAAATGTTTGATGTAATGGTATAATGACAGATTGAAGATGTTTGCAGGAGAACAATTCCGCTTATGATGAATCGATTGAGAAAAATGAGATTTTATAGAAAGTTAGTTTCAGAGATAACGCCAGAGATGATGCAAAGGTTTCTTATGAAAAAACCTTTTTTCTATTGGATCACATTAGACTATGTTTTATAACAAATATCGTTACAGAGTATGAGACAATTTTGAGCCTCTACATACCCCACACTAGTCGAGAATCTAAAGAGTATCTAAAGAATGCGTAACACCTGGATATAAGCTGCTGAAGGTACTTTGTTAAAACCAATGATGCATTACCTTATTGCCCGTTGTTACATCAGAATTTGAAATTTTTGAAGAATTTCTCGAGCTTCATCGAAGTAAAAGGTCAGGTAAAGTCATTGTTATGAACTCTTGAAAACATATATCAAAACTTGTGGAAATGATTGAAGGCGAACAGTATATTACTGAATTTAAAAACAGCTTAGTTAGTTCTTTCTTCGAACTCATACAAAAAAGGGGAATCAGATTGAATTAATCAAATAATATTGTGTCATTCACCAACAAAACATAATTTACAAAAAAATGGGTTTCGACAATGTCATGAATAAATGTGTTACCACACATTAAAGTAATTTCTCTGTGAAATCTATTGTGATTACGGTGATGGTTAATACTACAGTGAAGTTCGTTGGTTGAGTAGAGGCAAGATTTTGCAACGTTTCATTTACATTACAGATGAAAAAAAAATCTTCCCAATTGAAAAGGAACGACCAGTAAATTTCTTTGAAGATTCAAAATGGATATAAGACCTCGCTTTTTTAACTGACGTATGTGGAATTTTAAATGATTTGGACGAAAAACTATAAGGAAAATATTAATGAATAACAATGAATAAAACTATCATTGTCATATTCACAAATTTCTAACAACACTTAGATTTAAAATATAAAAAAATATAAAAGAAACTTAAAATGAATAAATTTTTGGATTTTAATTTATTCGATAGAATTAATGATTATCTATTAAACATAATATTTGGAAATATTGGTCAATGTATTAGTTGTCATATTATAAGAGATTTTCGTTGTCAAACAAATCCATATGCGTTTATTGAATGTTGTTATTAAGCTTCTACAAGTTTATCTTTATCTACAATGGATGGAATTTATATGTGCAACGATCAAATTAAAGTTAACTTGGCAGGTGGAACTAGTACGATACCAGGACCCACAGCTGTAACATCTGTCAAAATTGACTAGTGATTCAGTACAAACATTTGTTGGTGACATTGTCTTTGATGTAGATGAACCGATGCTGAAAGAAGGATTTAGTCAATTTGGGCAATTGATCGAATGGAAAGTCGTTAGATTTCCTGGTGATAAATCCAGAGGACTTGCATTTGTTTCATTTTCAAATTCAAATCTCAATCGGCAACTAATTGAGAAAATAGCTAAATTCACATCCGAAATATGTTTGTGATCTACTTTTTTTTTAATACTTACATAAAATTTACTTCCAATTCAATAAATTCATCACAATAAAAGAAAGGTATGTTTTAAGTTCCATGATTTTAGACTTGTGTAGTTCACTATCAAATGAAATTCCTTTCCAAATTTCCCTCTTTTTGGTAATGAAATAGTATCTTTACAAATTAAGCAACAACATTTACCTTTAATCATTACAAAAATTACTCTTTCTCCATTTCTTCTCTATATTTATAAGTCTTGATTTTTTATTTTGGATTTTTTAAATGAAAAAAACAAACAAAATCCAAATTAATTTAAAGAAAAAGCTTAAGAAAATTTTACACTGTATTACACCAACCAAAATTAAATTAAACTAAATAAAATATTACAAATTACACATTTAGTGAAGTGATGAAAAAATTAAAAATCAATTTAGTATGCCATGAGAATTTAAATAGTTGAAAATTATTTCAAATTGTTACCATGGAAATGGAACACGAAGCAAATAAATTGACAAAAAATTTAAACATAAAACAGAAATCTTATAAAAGTAATATTTTATGAAGATCTACTAAAACATCCACCGCGATCTACCTTATTGGCACCCTTGATATATGGATTTTGAACGATAAAAGGTATTGTTCGATACGTTTGTTAACGACTTCAAAGCATTGCATCGAAAACCCAAACCAATGTTTCAAATAGATTTAGTACTATGATAAACTTCAAATCCCAATTTACGATAAAATGCAAGTAAATTCGAAAGTACGTATATCTGTGAACAGACTTTTTCAGTAAAAAAATTGAATAAATCAACCCATAGAAACGAAGTTACTAACAATTACATAAACACTATCTTAAAGTAGCTACTACCAACATCACTCCAAATCTAAAGGGGTTCGCATTCCATATACAGCCACAAAGACCTTAAGGACGCGAAATCATCATTAAAACTGGTATTATATTCTCACTATAATCTTATTAATTTTAGTTTACTCAAATACATTGGAATTATAGTAAAAATTCATTGCATCATTTTTATGGCAGGCAGTCCATTGCCAATTTGATAATATGGCCCGGTGCACAAAAAATCTTGTATGTCACTGATTTAAACACGTTATATAGCAAATGCGGTTGAATGTATTTTCATATGTTAAAAGAGTTTTAAGAGTCGATGACTCAAACCACGAATCCAGGACTTTTATTTGCTAAATGGCAACGATGTAATTAAACACAGAAATTAGTAGCAAAATATGCTGAAATAATGTTTGTAATTCATTAAATTAGAATTTCACCATAACTTTTAAAATAAATCGACAACATGACATTTTTATTTTAATGTTATCCGAAAATCGAATTTTATTTAATAATCCATATAATTTTTTTTGTTAATTTCTTAAAACTATTGAGTATTTTTGTAAATGTAATATTTGAAAAATATCTGTTAAATTATAATTTAATAATTATTTAATAAATTATAATATTTATTTCTTTTATATTTGTTATACTTATATTTATTATTATTATTACGAAGTAACAGTTATCATTTCCCTTATAAACATTCATGCCAAAATTAAATGAAGTATTTTGATAAATACTTTTGAAAAAAAATCTGTAAAAATATAAACTTACAAAAAATATGTTAAAGTAGGAAAAGATAGAAGCATGTGTTCTTTATGGTCATTTCAGCGAGGCGCTAATTTAAGGTTGTCGGGTTCACATATGACTAAAACCGAGCATAATCGTGTGTTTTATTAGCAATCCATAGTAAAAATTCCCAAATTCCATTCGCAAAATACGAGAATTATCCAAACCAGGAATTGAGGATTGCATTTTTATGTTAGTAATTGTTTTAATCAGGCAGCAATTGACTAGATAGAATAGAACATTCAATTACGTTGTTTTATATTTCGTGAAAATTGTCTCAGGAAATAATATTCAGGATAAGAAAGATGGGAACAACGTTTGATGTCATTAGTCAAGTCTCAACTGCCTAAACAATAAATACACTCAAAAGAAAACCCAAAAAGAAAATTAGCAAACACACTTGTATTTTCTAACATCTTTAAAATAAAAGCGGTATAGAGCTTTTTACGGTTTGAAGTAAATCTGTATTTGAATAGGCAAATTTTGGAAATATTATATTTTACTCTGAATTTATTTTAAAGAAATTTTCTTTCTATACTTTTTAACGCTTGAAAATATGGTAAAAATTTTATCCTAATTTTAATACAAGATTTTATGGCATGTTTTATTATAAAAAATTATTACAAATAGCAAAAGGTTTTCTGTGATTTTCACAAATAAAATTGACACGTTTATTACAATTTATTCGGCTTTTTGCTTTTCTAACCTGTCAAATGTTACATTTTCCTCGCTCAAATTCGGGAATTTCTGACTGAACCGAATCTTTATTTAGATCACAACTTGAATTTGACTCATCTCTCAGTAAATAGTTGCAAGTATTTTCAAAAATACATGTCAATTTTTTTCATATGCAAGATAGCAAATTCTGATTATTTTGGCACAGAAAACACAAAAGCTTTTTAAGCAGCTGTATCGATCATACTGTAAAAAAGATAAAATAGGTCACCTTCGTGTTGCACGCTCACAAATTAGTACCTTATAAGTTGATCTTACGTATCTACTCCTTCTTTAGTGCTTTTGTAGAACTGAAAAATGTCTGACTTACAGTAGCAAAAATGCATTTCTTAGTCAGTAATTTTACTCACTTGTTCTTCTTACCGTTATACTTCCTTAAAGTAAATTTGTTTCTAAAATAAATATACTTTGGCCGAATTGCTTTTTTCTTTTGCTATTTTTTAGCGTTGTACAGATAAAAGATAGGTGGCATCGGATAGAACAAATCTTTATTCTATATTTGACTAGCTTCGACGCGATAAACATTCAAAATTTTCAACGACCACAGAACTTTACTACCTGCTCAATAGTAGTTTGATCAGACATTGCATAGATAGATATGGAATTGGACTCAAATTCTTCAGCCAGTATTTTATTTCTCAGTGTTTGTTAAACCGAATTTATTAACATATTTGCTCGAAACAGATGCAGATAAATCTATCGTATATGGTTTAGACCATACTTTTCACAGTGGTTCAATACCAATCCACTTTCATGCAATGTTGGAATTTTTTTCGCTTATACAATGCAGTTTTAGATGAAACTGGCTTAGGGTAAAATACGAAAGATGCCTTTTTTCAGTGCTATATATTTATAAGCAAACTCATTCCAAGGATGCCTGAGAACCTAGATAAAATTGAAATACGTTATAGAATTCATACTTAAGTCCATCCTGAGTTAGCTTTACTAAGAATTATTGCGAAAAAATAACAAGTAATAATAAAATTTGAAATTTTTAAAAAACCAAACGAAAGAATAAATAATAAACTCTATGACAAAAGAAAGTGAAATATCCAACCCGATTGGTTGATAATTACCGATTCACTTTTCAAGAAGAGATATTTTAATTAAAATTTTAATTTTAATGTGTCAATTTCAAATCTTTCAATTCTTAAACTCTAGTTTAAAATATTAAAAGAAATAATAAAAGAACCTAAAGATATTTTTCTCACCGCCTTTCAATTTAATTAATTTTCGATTTATACAAAAAAAATTTCCTTTTTGTGTTTAAAAAAAATTTTATGAATTTTAAGTTTGGCAAAAATTTTAAAAATGGAAAAAATTTAATTCAAATAAATTTTTGAATTTTAAGTGACAAACTTGGAATAATTTAATAATTTTAGGTTTTACTTATATATATTTTTTTTAAACAATACTTTAGTTCTGTGAATTTCGACCAATGAATTTTGATTGGTTAAAAAAATGTTTGATATTAAAAATAAATTATAAATTGTTATGTTCGATGAAAATAATTTAATTAAAAAAAAATAATAAAAAAAGCTCTGAAATGGCGTGCATCATTCAGTGACGGATACATAGTGGGGAGGCGAAAGAAATTTTTTGCGACTTTTACTTGGTGTTTGCAGCCCTTTATTAAGAAAACATGTCAAAAAATGTTCAAATTTAATGCATAAATATAATGTTGTAAATTATATTTTGAAGTGATATAGAAATTTTTGAAATACAATTATCTGATGGAGACTAGAGAGTTTAGTAGTTTGACTTATAACGTATTTAAAACCTTGATTTGTACATTTTTTAAACAATTTATAACACAAAATCTCGTTTACGATTTATCGACTTCGCAAAACGATCGATCATATTTTCAACATTTACTGGAATGTCTTTGTGGGCATTAAGTAAAGACAACCCGACTAGTTTGTTTCTGTCATTCGTGTTCTCATTCAGGTTTAAATTCTTCGGAGGGTTGAGAAGCTACGTTCAGCACTGGCAACACTTACAGGACATGTTTTAATAATTTTGAACAACTTGTGAGTGATTGGATATTGCACCTGGTCACATAAATCAAAAACAACAGAAATATCAGTAGGCAGTGATTTTATTCCGTCCTCTTCCTTCATCTTTCATACATTTGCACTGCCATAGGTCAACTTCCGATGTAAATTCAGGTGCAGGTAAGTTTTGGATACTAAGTCCAAGAATGACGCCATAGACATTACGGATTGCAGAAACCGTTTCGTCATCAATTTTATGATTCAGTTTATTAATATTTTCTGGCATCAAAGAATAGATTTGGAGACATTGCAATTTTTCTTTGGAAAACAGTGTATTTATGTCCAATATCATTGCATCAAGTAAAGGGATGTAAATTGATCGCCTGTAATATTCTTCCAATGTATCCGAAGGTATATTCTCCAAGTATGTCTGTCTTTGCACTATTCTTTTGAAAGGTAAAATTTTTTTCAATTATTCTTTTTTCTGCTGATCTAAAAAGTTCAGCAAAAATTTCTTCGCAGTTTTCTCTTTTTTGTTTTAAAACAATCAAAAGGTCTTTAATGCAATTTTTGCTTCATGAAAATCTAAACTTTTCTTCCGAAACAATTGACTGAGGCCATTTGTTAGAGAGAACACATGCACAGCTTAGCCTAAAGACACAATAAAATCACTTTCTCAAATTGATGATCAATAAAGTTCTTGGTTTTGATGAAGTTGTTCTGTCATTCCATTTAGATATATTATTGAATGAGTCAATTATTAATGGAAGTTCAACACTAAACGTTAGCAAAGCATCATGTCTCTCAAACCATCGTATTTCGCAAAATGAAACCAGTTGTGAATTTAGCATGTTCTTTATTATGAAATATTGTTTTGCAGAAGCATTGAAAAAAGCAACAACTTCGCTAAAAACACCAAAACAAATTCTTATTGCTTTTACGTTCGAACGTTTTGATAAAGTTAAATTTAAAGCGTGATTATAACATGGACACCAAACGGCACTCACTGCAACTTTATGAATTTCAACCACTGCTCCTTGTTGCAATGAAAGCATAACACTACAATCGTCTGTTCCCACACCGTCACAGTTTTCTAGAGAAAGGTGCAACTTTTTTCCAGCATGTTTATAACTGCTTGACCAATAACTTTGCCGACAAGAATAGGTTCACTGTCCATGGATGTATTAATTTCAGTTTGATAATTTTGATTATGCAAATCAACAAATCCAACAAAATCTTCTCGAATTTATCCATCAGGAAGCACATAACGCAATATTGTAGTCATTTAGGACTTATGTGATGGATCTGATGTTTCGTCAAACATAATAGCATAATAATTTGATTCTAACACTACTCAAAATGTGTTCACGTATTTCTTCTCCACATCATTCAATTAATGCATTTTGTGTGGTTTTGCTAATGTATGTTACTGACGCTCTAGCTGTTATTAAATGACTTTCTAAATTTGAATCGCCACAGTTTACTCTATATTTTAGCATCTCTAGAAAATTACTTTCAATTATTATTACATCACAATCGTCATCATCTACGTCTAATAAGCTGCCGTCATCTCTGTGTTCTCTGAAAGGAATATTCTGCCTTCCTAAAAATATAACTGTTTCCACAATAGGCGTCAAGCATTGACGATTTTCTAAAACCTGTTGAAGCCGTTGAGAATTTTAAATCGGATTATTGGGATATCTATATATGACGTCAATACCTAAATCGCCCCCCCCTTAACTAGATAGTCTGGATCCACCACTGACATCATTGCTGTTTATTACCAATGTACACTGAATGCAAAATGTTCTTTTAAGAGAAAATGAGTATGAGTTTTGACATTTAGCAAATTTATCAAAAAACTAATAACATATAGTAAAAAATAAAATATATTAATGAAAATTTTAGTAATGAGTTTTTGTATTAATTTCTGCTTCATATTCTCTCCAAAAATTTGGTGTTTCAAAAAAATAATGTAAATTACTATAATTGTATCATAATTTTATCAATGGAATTTTTTCCTAATTTATAAAAAATCAAAAAGCTTTAATTTTGCCTGATTTTATAAAACCTTAAATTCGAAAATATGGTATTTTTGCTCGATTTTAATTAATTAAAATGATTTCATTTATGAAATAGTTATAATATCTAGTAAAACAAAGAATAAAAATATTTAATATAAGCTGTTTTCACTTTTATGTAAACAATGAAAACTATGTTCCGTCGGATATTTGGCTTGCTTTTTTTGATAACCTCCCAATAAAAATAATTTTTTTTGTTTAAATGAAGGAATTTTTATTTATTTTAAAAATATACGTTTTGACCCATAAATAAAAATTGCATTTAATTGCCTACCGTTAGAAAAAGCCTAAAAAGTCGTCTCTTATGATGAATTTTTGAATTATAATTGTGCTTGTCTAATACTGTAAGTGTCAGTTGCTTAGATTTGGAACTTCTTTCTTTCATTTCAACAGAATTTTGATCAAGATATATCATTTTATTAGAACGGGTGACATTTGCGTGTCATTTGTTAATTAGTTGCCTAACAATCCCACTTTTTTCTTGGTATATACCATATTTTCTGACAGAAAGTGTAATAAATTGTTGGGAAACATATAAATAGGAATAACCTGCTTGATTGGAATTGTGACAAAAATCAGCTAAACATTTCTGGGTCATTGTAAGTCAAATTAGTTTGAGGAATTTTTTTCATAAAAATGATAAAATTTTAAATGTTTAGAATGAATTTTTTTCCATTAGCCTTCGAAAAATTCAGAGTCAAAAACAAATCAGTATTCTGTACATTCTAAGAAACTGGCATTTTTTTGAATCAAGTATGGAGAAAAACAAATGGTTTCTGTATTTATTTTACTAGTAAAAATTAAACAAAAAGCAAAATTTCTATTATTTTAAAACAGGTTTATGTTAATTATGATGATTTTGTGACAGAAAAGTAATAAATGTAACAGAACAAAACCACAATGTTACAACTAAAACAATAAGTAAAACTATAAAGCTAAGAATTTAAAATAAAAAAACAGAACGAATCCTATGAAATAACGAGACTAATAATGTAACAGTTCGAATAAACATCATTACAAACAAAAATTTGCGCTATTTAATATGTAAAATTTTTAAAACTACAAATTTAGATTTAATTTTATATATGTTTTATTGGTAATTACCACGTTCTATTAAAGGAGAAATTATTAAGAAAGAATATTAAAAAAATACATAATTACTATTTTATGTAAAGTATTCCGAAAAAGAAATTTTCACATTTTAAAGCAAAACTGATGACTTTTAGACTTTCAGATCTTTGTGCTTACAATTTCGTAAATTTTTATTCTATTACGTTATTATTTTTAGAGTTTATGTACTTTTGTATGTACAGTTGATGTACAGATCTACAAAGTTTGCCTGCAACACCGGTGAAGCACCTCGCTTTTGGATGTGATAATTTGATTGTAAAATAAATTGTATTAAAAATTCGAAATTTTTACTGCTTCTGTTAAGAGGTAACTCGGCTAATGTGACACAAGGATTACATGGTATCCGGAGCTTGCTAGTATCATTCATGCGATTCCCGAGAGAAAAATTTGAAAAAAGTTACAATTTCCAATATAATTATTATGTAATTAATTAAATATTATTGCTATAAGTGATCATTAGTCTGAATAAATTATTTCCCTGGAAAATAAAACTAGCTATTAAATTCAATATTTGAATATGTTGTATCGGTTACCCCTAAATGGTAATTCCAAAACTTCAACTTCAAGTGAGAATTCATTAGTGAAAAATAATAAACAGAAGTAAAAAGTTTTTACTAAAAACAGGATTATATGGAAAAGGAGTTTTGACATTTTTTGTAAAATTTATTTTAATATTTGTTTCCTTAGAATTATATTTACCATCATTTCCATAATTAATTAATATTAGTGTTGTGTTAAATAATAAAAAACAGTAAACAATGAAATATAATCAAAATGAAGATAAGTAAAAATTAGATCTAAGATGCAGAAAAATATAAATTTATTTTTTCTATAAATATAAATGTTTACGATTTTGTTTTTCTCAATTATTTTAAATGTTTTGTCTTTTATTAAATGCATTGATCTATTGAGGAAAAGAATAAAAATAAATGAAATCGTAAATAAAATACCCAATGTTAAAATTTCAATGAAAAGATTTTCACTTTAGTATATATCGGATCAGCGGCATTTTATAGTATCAAAGTATAAATAATACAATTCAATATAGTTGGCTAATTACAAAGAACAATATGTATATAAGTTATTAGGAATGATTTATAGAACAGGGATCAGTAAACATGTATATTATTACTTCGACAATTTTAAAAAATTAGCTAAACGAAATATTTGTAATTTTGTTGAATTTATCCACAAAAAATAAATATTTCCCTTCATTGCCTGTAGAACTTTCTGATAAACACTTTTTTGATAATTAAAGCAAAAATTAATTATTAGTAATCAGTTATTTTTCTGATTTGCTTACATGTCTAAATATCATTCAATATTATTGAAAACATACAGCCGATGGGCTAATGCAAATAATATATGTGACTAGCGGTGCAAAACGATTTTGACTTGACTACTCTAATATGTATACATAATATTAATGAATCTGTTAATTTTTGATTACGAAATAGTTCTTTTTATAAGTGAAATCTAAAAGCGGTATTTCTTAATTGAGACTAATGAAACTCCATTTATTTATCATAAACCTATTTTTTAATTTTAAGCCATTCTAAGCAAATATAGCTTGAAAACTTAACTGAATTCACTCTACAATTTAATGGTGACATTATTTAATCCTTTATATTTCCATAACTAAAAGAGCACATCAAATGATAAAATAGATCTAATTAATCGAAGCCAAACTGGCCGTTTGAGGTCGTTTCCATAAAAGAACACTGCATTTTACAGAGGGTATAAAGACATTGTAAAAGACATGCAAAAGTATAGGAAATGAAATGTTTCCTTTATTCATTACTGTTATTTTTTGATACATGGCCGTAAATATTGTACAATTATATAATTTTATAACATAAAAGGATTAATCTTTAATAAATCTTTACTCGAAATGTAAAAGTACCAATTCGGTAAAGACCATATGTCATGAAACAGCTTCAAACTATCCACCTCACAGAAAAGAATACAAATACTGTATTTCATACGAAAAGGAAGATAATAATTATGAAACTTACACATTTCTTTGGACTCTCATAATAATAGTTCTTTGTATTGAATTCAAGCTCGAGATTTACAAAAATTTTCAGCAAAGAAACGGAAAATGAAAGTAAATGTCAAAAGTGATTAGTTCGTTTCAAATCTGAAATTACATACTTAAAAGAGAACTCATCCAACTTAGTTTCCTATTTAGGACAAATTGAACTCCCACGTCAACTCCTCACTGCAAAATTGACAAATGGATAAAGACTTAAAACGATTTCGATTAAATGGTGGTTGATTTCAAAGTGAAAATTGTTTCAAAGAACCAACATTGCTTTGTCCTAGTAATTGGCCCACTGCTAATCAAATGAGCAGCAATAATTGAAGTTCATTATGATTACGCTTTAAAATGATCATTGTATTATGTTTTGACTTTATTTTAAAGTTTTGTTAAGAAGATTTTGAAATTATTGTGATTAGAAAATAAACAACGACATATATTATTATGCTTTCATTATTTCAAAATAAGGAAACCAAGCAATGTAAACAAGGAAAAGGATTTCTCATGTATATTAAGAAAGTGCAATAAACGAAGGGGTATTACAAAGACGGAACAAAAGGTATCGTGATATATTACTAGTGATAACCTCTCTGTTATATCTATAGAGATTGATGACGAAATTAAAAATAAACCAAATTTTACCAAACAAAAGATTTTTGGAATATTGAGTTTCCAGGATTGACGTTTGGGTTCTGTACAAATTATGTAAAAGAAATTTAGTCGATGGAATTTTGGTTCGTGATTCATTGTTAAAACGCAATGTGGATGATCAAATTTTAAATCAGGATCAGACTAACTAACCTCTCAGAAAACCGATTTATACTCCAAAAACGTCTTTCAATGAGAGATTGGATTGAAAAGCTTTTAAGAGCTTCTGTCATTAAATATAATTATACCATTATTTCTGAGTAATAAAAGTCACAATTGGATAAATTGAAGGAAAACATTAGAGAAAAGAGGTCAAAACTTGTCAATAGGAAAAGATTGGTTTGCCACCAAGATAACACGATTTCATACTTATCATTACTGACAAAAAATTACTAAGCTGAATTAGAATAGCCTCATTAATCCATCATATTCACTTAATTTGGCAATATTGGAGGAAAAGCTTTTAATACTCTAAATGCCTGCAAAACTATGTCTTTCAAGAAATTTTGTTGATATATTTGATATATATTGTTCATTATTCTTTGGATCCAATGACGTCGCAATAATTTTTAAAACTTTATATAAAGCAAAAATATATAAAGCATTCAAAATATTCGTACTCATAGCATTTTGCACATTAATCTTTGAATCTAATGACCTTTCAATCGACAACGCTCAAGAAATGAATTATATCATTAGTATATAATTATTTAATCCTTACTCAGTTAAGATTAGTTACTTTATTAATATAAGTCATGGAACGACAGCTATCGAAACATAACTAATTTTTACAATATCAAAGTTTATAGGAGTCCCTCATTCAAGATTAACTATTAACGTAATTCTTAGACGATTATAAAAGAAACTTGAACAGAAAGTTTATAAGTGAAAGAAAAGCATTGATAACATTTCCATAAAATATGAAGCGACTTTTGAATACAGTGACCGGAAAGACGAGTGAAAAGTGACAGAAACTCCAATTATCTGCATGACATTAATCGTAAAGATTCTATCATCCATAGAAAGAGAAAAGAGGTCCCAAAGACTCATGGAACACTTTAACAACTTCTATTCATACACATTTGATAGGCCTGAATAAATTTTGGTTTTTTATTACATTCTTTGATTTTTATCTCCAAATTTTGTCTTTCTGTGTTGATTGGAAAAGAAATTAAAGCGTCATAAATTCATGCACAAATTGTCTTACAAACACAGTTTGTTTGAAAATAGTTTTATTTACCAGTTTAAGCTGATCATCCAAATGTGCCAACTGTAAAACCAGTTCAAACCTTTACAACACCAACGCCATAAGTCTACTAGACTCTGATAATCAAACGGAAAACATTCGTCAACTTTCTTTAGTCAAATATCTCTCGTTGCCAATCGCCAATATCGCAAGCAATGTAGAATTTTAATTGAAAGAAAAATTTAAAAGTGTAGATCTAATGACGATTATTAAAATGAATAGATCATCAGAATAAATAGTGACAGTGTGCAAAACCAATTGATAGCAGAGATGAAAATTGCACATCAAGCCAATTTGATGTGCAGCTCCAACAAATGAGTGAAATTGATTTCAAGAAGTTGATTTAATCGTAATTTCACAGGATAATTTTGTGAGTTTTTTCTCTCGTTTAGATTGATAAATCATTATCCCATCAAAATAAATGTGAAAAGGCATCAGGGGTGTCAATTACCCCCCTCCTCATTTATTAATCAAATATTTTAGATTTTCCTTTATTTACCACAGAGTTAACCACTGATGACCATTTTATTTATATTTCTATGAATGCTAGTAAATTAAAACAATTAAATTTTTCTCCCCCGAACACCGACAGTCGGAGTCGGGGAGCATTTCATAACGTGTCAGCAAGTTTCACCCAATACGTAGCTGTAATAGAAAATGTGCATATTTTTATGCACTTTAGATAAATAGCTTTTGTTGTGTTTTTAATGGGAATTTATCATTTAATTTATTAAATTTAAATAATGAAATAATAAATAAATGAAAATTAATCCTTTTTTTAATTTAGGAATGTAAAACAACGCAAATTTCCGACTTTTCAGGGTTTTCAAAGATTTACTGGATTTGATTTTTGCTTTTTAGTTATTGAATGGAATAAATTATTAAAATTCAAAATATAAATTTTATAAAAAAAATGGAAATTATACGTAAAGTAATTCATAAGTTTACCAGATAATGATGATAATTGACCCATCATCATTATTCTAATTCCATCAGTCATATTTTGGGTATTGTAATACTCTGGTAGAATTACTCCTTTCCTTATCGTATCAGAAACTTTGGCTCCTTCAATAGAAATAGTATTTTAATTCACATTAAAATTATACCTAGTAATATCGATCCCAAAATCTCAAATATAGATGCTAATACACAAGCCTGCTTAAGCGTCAACACTTTAGACCCAACACTCGTGCCAAATGAATTGGCGACATCATTTGCACCAATACCAAAAGCCAATATAAAGGCAATTAGAAAACCTACTACTATTATCCATATTTGATTATCTGGAAACAGCATGTAAATTAATATTTACGAAAACGTAAAGTTTAAGTTCTAAACTAAGCAATTGAAAAGTAATCCCAAGTATTTTCGTAAAACAAACTTTAAGGTTAATAATTTTAAATTTATATAAACTGAATGAAAACTATCTGTAAATTGTTAATTATAATTCTAGAATTTAAAATAGAATATGTGGACCATGTTACAATTAAAGGATTCAAATTTTGATATTAACAACCAAATAGAATGCCATAATTTTTTGAATTTTTCTTAGTAAAATACACTCAATTCTTTTTTATGTTTTTTTACAAAACTATTTTAAGCAAAGTTTTTATAATTCTTAGAAGTTATGTGATTTTTTTCCGCCTTATTCTAGATATTTTGTATGGAAATATCTTTTATTTCAGTGATGATAACTATTTTGCATCAGTTCACATATGCTTGTGGGCACCGTTGTATACTCGAGGCGGCTGCTGAAAAGTGGCCGGAGCGAGTCGTTTTAAAATCTAGGGAAGTGCGAGAAATTTTAGTTAAGAGGAGATTAAGAAGGATCACAGGTTGATCAAAGAATTTTTTTTTTGTTTCGGACTAGTTAATGAATAAGAAACGGGTAGCAGGGATAGGTTTTAGACAGGAATAGTAAAGATTTGTATCAAAACTAAATTAATGTAGAAAATGAGACAAAAGCATAAAAATTTATTTAAATAAATGTCAAAATGAATAAGAATAAATTTAAAAACTTTATCATCATTGGCAAGATATTCTGCAGTAGGGAAGTCCAGCAATAACATTCCAATTTTTCTTGAATCCGATGCAACTCAATGAGAGAGAAATTCCACGATATTATAGGTTCAAAAAAATTAACTGACATAGATTTAACAAACAATAGCATTCCATTTGAATCTGACCTGACACCATGAGAGAGAAATTCCGCAATAGAATAGGCGTAAAAAACATTAACTGACATAGATGGAGCAAGGACAGGGGTCAAAGATTGTTTATAAGGATTGTCGATGTCATAGATATAAATTCCGCGTAGATCCTAGCAAATAGAGGAGGAGGATAACGATCTTCTAGTGATTTAGCAAAAATGAAAATCCAGTAGATTGACAACGAAGAATCACGGTTGACTAAATTCGACAATATAAAATAGCAATCAATAAAAGTGTACCTACCCATGCATGAAGTGCTAAATCGTTACTTACCAATTTGTTAGCACAATACACCAATCGATAAAGTTTTCTGATAATATCACCAAAAATCTGCAATCAAACTTATCGGAATCTTCTCGAGTTACTAGAAACCACTGTAAGTAATTTTAACTTATTAAGATGGCTTTTATTAAATACTTATTAATTACCTTCAGAATAAATGTAGTAAAGATTAATATTTGGTTACCTTTACCTACCAGTTTTGATAAATATCATTAATGATTTAATGTGCACCTTCACTTCTACTTACATTTGAATTATCCTAAATTCTTTAATTAACACATTTAATATATAACGTTTTGCTTAATTCTGAACTAGTTTGTTTTGGTGGTATAAAACTATTATCCCGAATTGCTAATGCACAATAATTTCGATTTACTGGTAAATAGAAGTGTTAATTAAAATCTATATTACTTGACACTTCATTCAATCCTAAATATTGTTATTGTCAAAAAGTTATAATTTCAAATGTTCGATCCACAAGGAACTCGACTCGCTTATTATAGAATTGTTAGTTAAAACACCCATTATACGGGGCTTCAGTCACCTTTAGATAATCTTAGCATAAAAATTTTTTTTATTAATCCAAATACTAAAATCCGATCAACCTACTATAAAAATTTTTAGTTAAAAATGTATATTATACAGGGCTTTAGTTACATTTAAATAATTTCAGCATTATAAATTATTAATTCCAGTACTTACTATATAAAATCCGACTAACCTACTATAAAATTTTTTAATTAAAATGTACACCATACGATATTGTAGTGAATTTCGAGTACCTTTCGGGTTACAATAACATTAGCCTAAAATACTTACCATACACTAATTTTGAATATCCGATATCTTTGTCATTAGAAAATGGAGGTCAGGGCGGGAAGCTATTAAGAATAGGAGACAACTTACTCAATAAATGTTCAAAGTCCCTTCCCGTAATACTCTGTCTGCATACCCCACCTCTCAATAATTTCCAAATTTTTAATTTCCTTTTTCTTTTTCTCCTTTAGAATGAGCAGCAATAATAATCCAGGATTGAACAACCTCCCGAGGATTCCCCGACTTCCCCAATCCATAGTGGCCGTTCGACACCAATATGAAGACTTGAAGCAGCAGGACAACGAGCTCAGAGTTAAATATGAAAGAATAAAAGGTACTTGGGCCGCACCAGAAACCGTGTGAGAATTAAGACAAAAGATCATCCGGCTCACCCAAGCGCGTGACGAACTAATCGCCGAGTCGCGCAGCCAACGGCTGCTGATACGCGAACAATCAACGGCGCTCCGACGAGCCTTCACGGACGTGGAGATCCGGGCTCACGTCCCTGGGAGCGTCCGGGCCAGCCAACACAACATCATTCCGGCCCATCATCTCCCCAACACCGAAGACCTCCCAGCTTCATCATCTATCTTTTCTCCACCCACTCTAAATCCTCCGCCGGCAGAAACCATGGCGAACTCTGTTGCTACCACAGCTTGCCACCGACCAAATCGGAATAGGCGACGCCGGGATCGTCGGCGCCGAGAAGAGGAGCTCTTTCGAGAAGCAGAGCCTGTTGACAACTCTTATCAGATCGACGATTTGCCGCCCCCCTTATCGAGAGTTCGAGATTCCGGGGGCTCGAACCAGACATCTGCTACGCCCCTCGAGTCATCTTCGCGTCTCCTTCCAGATCCATCCACATCAATCTGGTGGATGAGGATCTTGAATCGCCTCAGGTAGTGCGAGCCCTTGATCGACTGGGGTTGGATTCTGACGAGATAGCCATTCTTACAGGCGAAGCGTCCTATATGGTATCTCCATGTGAAATCGCGGGACCCTCCACAAGTGCTGGGGGTAACTACCAAGTGAATCCTCCGCCGTATCGGCCGGCGAAAAGAAGGCGTCTGCCGACGGACATTGACTCCGATGAAGACTGAGATGAAAAGTGTGACTCCCGATGGCAGACAAAAATGTACACTAGTAGCCTTGTGATTTTGATGTTCCTTGTTGGTTGTGCTGTTAAACGATGTAAATATGTGTGACGCTCAATATAATTTATTCGTAATCTATCTTAGTTTATTTTTTTTGGTTTTGTTTTTGTTGTTAAGAATTTCACTACCCAATTTCATCTTACGAGAGGTGAGGTATCGGACAACAGTGGGCATCGGAAAACTTCGCGGATAAAAATTGAAATATAACCATTCCCTATGATTTCCTCTGCATAGTCGCGGCGAAGGGTAGGGATTAGATATGGGATAATAGGTAGGAGCGTAAGTCCTTCTAACGGCAGCTAATGATCCGGGAAGACGAAGGTCCTTCGAGAAGTAGTGTTGGTAGCAACGCTCACCTGCTCGAATGGTGCACAGTTCCAACATGATTTCGGTCATGGGTGCGCAATGGTTATTAAAATCGTGCGACGTATCAGGTAAATTATCCCTAGAACCTGAAAGTGAAGATCAGTGAGATGAATAATACCTTAGTTTAAAACTCCTGTACGTCCAACACATTATTATTTATTTAAACTTTTATAGACATAAGGAGAAATACTGTCTAATAGTCTAATACTGACGGTACTATTGTTATTAGTCATACCATTATCCAATTATACTCTTACTTCTGTAAACCACCATAAACAGGTACTATGAGACACTTGTCACTGTAATACCGATTTAATTTTTTAGCGGACTCGACTTTCTAAACGATTTTTTGGTTTTCTATACTTTTCGAAAATTATGGAACGTATCTCTATTTATACATTGTAAGTCGTCTCTTTTTATGCGTTTTTAATGTGGTTTTCTGAGGAACGTATCTACCGCATAAAAAAAGAATTGAGTGTACTTAATTAATTTTTAAACTTTAACTGCATAATATTTTCTCAACGAGAATGTTATTTTTGTTAACTATTTTTTATTTATTTTATATTTAAAGATTTAAATTTTATTGTTACCTACAATGTGGGTATAATTTAGAGAAAATAATACAGTCAACAAAAAAATAAAAAATTTATTCCACTTAAATGGAGAATTATTTTGATTTTGTACTCAATTTGATCTGTTTCATATATTCCCACAACACAATAGCACCCGTCACATGTACATTTAGTGATCGAATTTGCCCTATTTGCGGTATTTCAATACACCGATCAAGATGAGAAATAAGATCAGCCGGAATTCCTTCTTTTTCGTTTCTGAAATACAAATATCATTTCAATATCATTTTACAATTTTAAGAATTTTCATTTTAAATTAATTGAGATCTGTAAAGTGATGTTCTATTATGAAATATTGAATTATTTGGTAACTTGGTGTATCTTAAGTCAAATTACTTATCAGGGACTGTATAATACTTATAGAAATTATTTTTGAATTAAAACACCATAAAGTTGACCAAGATGCTATAAATTTAAACCGTGCCATGTAATATTAAGATTTTATTAAATCAAACCTATATAAAATTAAAGAAATGGTCATCTAGATTCTATTGAAAACTTCCTTAATACTGCTGATAGCTGTACCAAACTTCCAATATTTAATAGTAATACAAGCACCTACCTTAAAATGGTCTACGGGGCCGTCCATAAATGACGTCACCTAAATTTCAGCTTTCCGGGGACTTTTGAGATTGGACCAAAGATTTATGATGTCATATTTGAGTGGGGTCTAAAGTTTTGCGACAATGGGGTAAAAAATCGGCCAAAATCGCGTGACTTCATTTTTAGGCGGCCCTATTGTGGTCTATACAAATAATAAAATATTACCTGCGTTCAGAATTAGACTCATTAAAAATATATTTAACTATTTTAAATCAATATTTTCAAAATGTAGTTACAGTTACCATGACTATTAGTAGTAAATTCAAATCGATATTATAAATTATAAATAATAGTATAGAATATTACCCAAGAATTAAAACTGTTTTTCTTGCAAAGATTGCAGATTGTAAATGAACACTATTTGCCGTTTGTTCTACACCAACAATCTCAAATCCCTCCATCCGTTTCACTGAAATAAAATCCACCAATGAATTAGTAGGCACTTCGGACATATTAATCCACTTATCCGCGGTGACTGCTAATTGTTTGAAATTATTATCGTCAACAATCCGTAGATTTTCTACTACGAATTCTCCAACACCGAAAATGTTACTTGTCCGGGCCAACCCACCAATATTGGTCGGTTTATCCAACAACGAACACACTAAAACAATATCTGATGCTGGAAGAGTTTCACCGCATATAACTCTTAAATATTCCTCATCCGGCCTTGATGTTAGCCAGGGCTGGATTTTTTTCTGTACATCAACAATTGTACTTTCATGACCTTTATTAGAATGGCTTTTATCGTCATTAAAGTTTTCTGTTTTCACTCGCCAAACTGAATCTTTGCACTCCTTCCACAATGATCGCCTATTATCAAAATGAATTCTATACATCTCGATTGATTTGGAAACATGTGTAAATTGGTCCAATGTTATCAACTCCTCTTCAACCAAATCAAATAGTTTCGGTAAAATATAGAACACCGTTTCCAAACTCACATCTTCAAGGGGACTGAATTTGGACCACCAGAAATTTTCCTGTAATTTATAAATATTTTTCCCGGTAGTGCTACGATTGACAAATGAAATACAACTAGAAATCACAGTGGTTAAATATGGCTTCGTTGCCGGTATGATGCCGATAGTTTGTAAAGTATTAATGAAACACATTGAATGCAAACGGACATTATAATTTTGAGCCGATCCCAGTGGAAGAATCGCTAGAATTAATTGTTCGATAATGTCATTAACATTCATCCTAGCCGGCAATAATTCCACCAAATGCCTTGCAATTGATATCAATGAACAAATATAGGCGGGTTTGCTGTCAGTAATGGAACGAAGATAATTTATGAGCTTCTCGATTCGGCTTTCGTTTTGATAATAAATTAATATAATTATCCACTCAGCGAAATGCCTTATAGAATTCAATGTTTCTTTTTCGATGCTTACCAACATCCATTTCTCAATAAAATCAATAGTTTCTTGTGAAATATTATCAGTCGACATTTTTAAACAAATCAATAAAGTGGAAAATATCCGATGCCTTGTTCTATGAAGTCTATTATTGATGTAGTTTTTGTAGCAGCTTTTACTATTCATTAACAATTCTTTATCGATCTCACTGAGTTTAGAAATCATTTTCTCAAGAAATTTCCCAGTTAAAATTCGTTCATTGGCAATAGAGAGAATCAATATTCCTGAAACCCGATCACTGCTTTCTGCCAATTTATTGACGATTTTAGATTGCCAGCGATTTCTATATCGATGAGACAAATATCGATCGATTTTATTTTCAAATCGCAAGCTTCTCCGATGACAGGGACCGAATAAAATCAATTTACTAATCAAATTTAAATAAAAATCACTCAATTTATTTTCAATGGAATATTGATTATCGATTAGAAAATTGTGTAGATTATCTCCCAGTAAGTAGACCATGCCAAATTTGTTCTCACCGATTTCAAAAATCAACTCAATTATATAATTAAGAAAATTAATTATTTCTTCGCTCTTTTCTTCATCCTCAATGCGATAAACTGTTGCTAAGAGATTCAGGAATATTTTCTCAACAAAAACTAAGTAAACTTTCCAAAATTTCTGAGCATTCGACAGAAATTCAACCACACTATTCCACGTAGATCGTAATAATTTTATTACGCATATCGACGTATCAAAAGTCGATTCCAATAAGAAATTATTTAAAGATGATCCGATCAGATTCAAGGTCACTATCAGATATTCTACTGATGCACAGGCGTCCAATAAATCCGAATAGAATGATATTAATTTCCCAGCATCATATTTTTCAATTAAAAATTCTATATT
This sequence comes from Schmidtea mediterranea, assembly GCA_022537955.1. NCBI lineage: Eukaryota > Metazoa > Platyhelminthes > Tricladida > Dugesiidae > Schmidtea > Schmidtea mediterranea. The sequence goes on from CM039679.1 coordinate 284,704,868, forward strand.
TTTTGAGAGTAAATTTATTTTTTCGTATTCTAATGGTCCGAGAAGTTTTATTTTTTCTAAAAATCCCAAGTCAAATGTTTTTAATCGATTAATTTTAGTTCCTAAATCAATATTAGCACTAATGACAATTTTTAATGGAGATTCTTCAGCTAATTCGTTATTATAAATTTTTACCATAGATTTAGGAAATCTGTTGACAAAATACCTCATTAATTCAATACAATTTCTTCGGGTTTCTTGATCGTTATTATTTTTAATGAAAAATGATAAAGAGCTCATTATATATGTCAATGATTCGGTGATTGTCAAAGCGAGATTTGTAGATAAACACGAATCAATTTTAGAAGAAACGTTTAAGTGGAATTGTTTGAGACACATTATAGATTTAAATACCCGATTAAAGTTTGCGTAAGGATTATATAATGAATCACGAATAGATTTGGATAAATAGTCGAAAAAACCGCAAACAAGTATTTCTGGAACTGTATTAAAATAAAACGAGAAAAACAGAGTAAAACAAGAGATTTTGTTAGAGAATATCTTGAAATCCGAATCGGATACGTTCATCGAGTGAAATAAATCTAAAATCCGGTTAAAATTGTCTTGAAAACCATCGGAAGATAATGAAGATTGAAATTTGTTGCTCAATAATTCAAACAAATCCGAATCAGTCAATATACATTTATTAATGTCAAAGGTCGTATGAAAGACTTTTAAGTAATCTAAAATACAACTGTTGTCAATAGAATGATTGTTAAAAAATCCTGTCAAGAAAAATGTGCTGATACATTGACGATATTTCACATCAAATGTCGGCAAGTTCGATGAGCATAAGTAAGAGATTTTAGAAAGAAAATGAAATGAAAAGTTTATTGAGTTGATTTTGGAGAATGATTCAGCAAAAAACAACAATGCCTGAGAATTCCAAGATACCAAGGAAATTAAATCCAAAAATTTATGAAATTTTTGCTCGTTTTCATTTTTAGAAAATTCTTTAAAAAGACCATTTAGGAAAAGAGTTAAAGAGTCACTTGCAAAAAATCCATTCGTATCTGATACGGATTCGGGGGAAAAATAAAGATTTGAATTGTTGAGGAGAGTAATAAAAACTTTTAACAATAATTCATAATATGTAGAATAAGTTAAGTAAACGGGAAGATTTATAAACTCTTTAAGAGCCCACTTTAAAATGATCGTACTTTCGTGTAACATAGCTTTTTCTATAATAATCAACAACCAATGAATTGAGATTGATTTCTCTACAAAAAGCAGTTTCAAATTATTAAATTTTGGAAGAGTCGGAGTAATAATGTGAGTTTGTTTCTCCTCTAGGGCGTCAATTAAAATTAATATTTCCGAAACTATTTCTTGTTTTAATATTAGTGTAAAATTCTCATTTTGCAATTGAAGTGATAATTTTTTGATATTATAATGAAAAAGAGAGTTAAATAGTCTGTTAATCCAATACATCGCTCGCTTACGATTTATTGGCTGTGACGATACAAGATTCGTAAAAATTGCATTCCATAAAATTTCCAATGATGCTATATCAAGATTTAATTCAGATTTGATAGATGCAGATGAAATAAGCCTTAGAAAAAATTCTGATTTTCTATTTCACTTATGGCACCAGAATTACTAGTAAAAGCGAATAATGATTCTATAACTTCTGTAGTAATAAATTTATGATTTTGCATAGAAATAAAAATTGATTTTTCAATTAATTCTTTATCATCGACATGAATTTCAGTTAAAACTTTTAATAATCCTTTTTCACAAAGATTCAATAGTAAAGATTGATATTTTGAAGACATTAATTGTAACAATTTGACAATAATATTATGATCCTTTTCATTTTCAATTCCGTAAATAATTTATTTAACATTACTTCTTTTTTTTCTGGATAAATATCATAGTATGAGAAAAATATGGAATATATACATAAATTTGTAGTGGGGAAATGTAAAAATAAATTATATAATTTATACGTGAATTCTTTGGAGAAAATGTTTTGAAATATATAATAATCAAAATTTACAATTTCATATTTGATATATTGTTTGAGGATAGTAAAAACATTTTGTGACTGTAAATCTATATTATCACATGATAATTTTACTGACACTAGATCTAAATAGAGTTGATTCATTTCAAAAGCCTCTAGATAGAAAAATAAATAAAAGTGTTTTAATTTAGAAAAATAATTTTACCTAACTGATAACACATTAATCATTAAATTTGTTTTTACAAAAAATATTATTAAAACAAATCATTCGGTTTGTGAAATGCTTTTAAAATAAATACATTTTTTATAAAATAATGCAATTATATATTTAGAGTATTTTTAAATTAAATAAGTTTTTTAAGACTCGTTACAATAATTCAGATATAGGTTATGAGTAATTTATATATATATTAAATACATTTATAGAAGTTATATCAAAAAATTATTTTCAGAATTAGATATTTGACCAAAATATTTGAGTTTAATCAAAAGAGACCATATTTTTTTATTGGAATGCTTAACACATTATCAAACAGAATTTTCTTAGTTTATTTATTCGTGTGTTAATATAATGGATTATTTACTATAAAAATAAAATTGATTTCTATTACATTAATGAAACAAAATATTTTTGGTAACGAATTATTACAACATTTATTACTGCTTAAAAGGAAAGCGCTATGAAGTAGAAGAAACAGAAAATTTATGAATATGTTAAAACATTTAATTGCGAAAATGTTAAAAGAGGTATATACCTAAATGCGGTTTGGACCAGTACAAGGTGTCCCTGAATTTTTTTAAGTCAGATTAACAAAGCAGAAAACAGACAACAAGATGAAATAAAATGAAGTATAAACATCAAATAAACACCATAAACTCTAAGGAGAAAACATAAATAAATATAAAATCAAAAAAATTAAATTACAAAATGCAATAAGAACCACTCGAAGCTAATATAGACATAGCAAGATGTTGGTTGTTCGGAAAAATCTAATCACTACTTAACTCGTACTAATGATCGATGCCCATCTCATCCGTACTCTAGGGTTACCTTTTCCCAGTACACCGCACGATTTGGATATACTGCTACGTACCCATGATCGAAATCATATTGGTACTGTACGCAACAGCCGAATACCCTTCGAGCAGGTGAACGCTATTTCTAGTGCTACTCCCCGAAGGACCTTCGTCTTCCCCGGTCATTGACTGCCGATAGAAGGTCTTACGCTTTCTACCCAAAGGTTACATTAACTTAGAACTCCTAAATCTGTTTGTCGATTACTCCCAGAATTGTGAGAACCTAAATCAAATTCTAACCTAGCCGAGTTTTATTAGGCGACAACCCACTTTCCGTAATGAATGTGATATTAATCTTGCTCTTTTCATCAACTATTAGTTTAACCATATCGTTTTATTACAAATAATTTAGTTATTTACTGTTAGATGACGAAGGAAAACCATTAGACACCTTCGTGCTAACAAAGTATTACAGGACCGGGCCCAACAAATACAGAATCAACATTCACGCAGAAGAACGAGCACAAGCTAATCCCAAATCAGAACATCAAAGACAATAATCCATCATCTATTGTGATCTGTTTAACAATTATCTAAACAATTGACAATCATCTATTGTGATCTGTTTAACAATTATCTAAACAATTGACAATCATCTATTGTGATCTGTTTAACAATTTGTAAATAATGATGTAACTGTGTATTTTATTTTTTTGTAAAGGGTATAATCCATTTTTATTGTAGAGGGTGTAATTTATTTCAATTATTAAATTTATTCCTCACTATTTAATTTTTATACAACTCAATAAAATAAAATAAAAGGGTAAAATCATTAGTATTATTATTAATACAGATAATCTCATTAATAATATTATTATTATTATTACTATTATTATTATTATTATTATTATTATTTATTATTATTATTATTATTATTATTGTTATTATTATTATTATTATTATTATTATTAAAATTCAACAATTAACAGCTGAAAATTATTTCCAACGAAGTGCGTATTATTGAAAATAATTGAAATCATTATTATTAAAATTCAACAAGTAACAGCTGAAAATTATTCCCAATGAAGTGCGTATTATTGAAATTAATTGAAATCATGAAGCGATCGTAGTAAATTGATTATTATTGCTCTTATAGCAATAGCATTTAAAAAATAAAATAAAATAATATAAGTATGCTCTTAGAGCACTTGAAAAATAAATTAAAATAATATAAGCATTAAAAATTTAGTATATATACTGAAGCTAAAGCTCAGTATATTCGCCCAAAAATACTGCGACACAATTCTTTTAGAGTCAATCTCAAAAAAGAAATTAAAATCGGAGCAGAGCTCAACAAATCCTTTTTTTTGCATTCATCTACATAGCATACATAAATAACATCCAACAAACACAAATTTAGCACGCATTTTTATAATCAACTATTTTATTTTGTGGAATTTGGTTCAAAATTTGAATACTACATTTGGTAATTTTTATTTAATAAATTTTATATAATAATCTTGTGTTTTGATATATTAAAGTTATATATATACGAATACCAGTGCATGTTGAGATCTTAAATAGTGAGACCTCAACATTTGGTGCCGCGAACCGGGACTTTAAAATCAATTATTGTTATCAACAATTTGGGGGATAGGAATTGCGATCAGGGGTTAGTGTAGAATATATCGGGAAAATATATTTATACTAAATAATATTATTGACCATAAATTGAAATTTTAATTTGAAAATCTAAAATAGATAATCCACCTGAATTAATTTATAATTTGAGAAACAGAATCGTATATAAAACGAATAATAATCAAAATAATAATAACTTTATAAAAATTTTACCAATTGAACCTTATAGAGGAGAGCCTGAAAAGTTCGACGATTTTTTCACTGAAATCACTCAATATGCAGACGCTTGTGGTTGGACACCTGATGAGTTAAAGAGGAGAATTCCGTTATATTTAAAAGGATATGCGCTACAGGCATATAATAATTTAGAGTGCAGAGGAAACAATCTTGATCAACTTATTGAAAATTTGAGAGCAGAGATAGTAATTGACAGCGATTTACAGAAAATAAATGTGCAAAAGTTTAGAAATCGATATCAGGGATCTAGAGAGTCAGTTGCAGAGTACGTGTATACGATAACAGAGTTAGCAAAAAAGGCATTTGGTGCCGGAGAGCACACGCCGAAATTAATTGAGGATCAGTTTTGGAATGGAATCCAGAAATATTTATATAAAGCACTAATAATGGTTGAATATAGAGATTTGAATGAATTAGTTCATAAAGCGAAAAGAGTAGAGGCAATACAGAGAGATAGATTCAATGCATCTATAGATGCAGTTGAGATTCAAAGGCCAACAATGGCGAAACCTAAGTTGGAAAACGATGACGATGTTCCATGGGAAGAGATGAAACAATTATATTTAAATTTTGTAAAAAATAGACGAAAAAACAGTCCGAATTCAAGTAGAAGTCAATCACCTGAAAACAGGAAAAGATTTGATGGATTAAATTTTACAGAACAAAATCAAAATAGATTTAGAGACGATAATAGAGACAGTCGTTCTGACTATAACAGAAATAGTTTTAGAGATAATCGTTATAACAAAAGTAATGGAAACAATTATTTTGGGAATAATAGAGATAATCGTTCTGAATACCGCCAGTATGATAATAGAAATAATAGAAATAGCTCAAGAGGCAGACAATCGAGTCCGTATAGACAAAATCAATATCGAGAAAGGCGAGCAAGCCCGTATAATAATGATGGAAGAGATAAAGTGAATTTCAATGGACAAATCAAATGTTACAACTGCCAGAGATATGGTCATTTAGCAAAAGTTTGTACCAATCATAGAAGCGAGTCACCAAATAGAGTAAAATTTAAAAGTGAACCAGAAGTGAAACAAATAAATGGAGTAGAAATTACTAATACGAATAATGAAATAAATACTTTGAGAGAGGAATTGAAAGAGTTTAAAATTCAATATAACCGACTCATGGAAAGAAAGTCGGAGGTGTCACTTAATGAGTATGAGTGTTTTATAAATGAAGTTGATATTGATAATGAGGAAACTGAGAGACAAGTTAAAATGAAAAAGGAATTAAAAGCAGTTTTGAAAAAACGACCTTATGATGACAATGAAACATTGAGAGTGATAAATAAAGTTCAAATAAGCAGAATTGATCCTGAATATTTAACCAGTTTAATCCCATTAATGGTAATGAGACAAAGAGAAACACGAGTATTTGAATTAGAGATAGAGTTAAAAGAGATGATTAAAAGTTATGGAGAATTTGTGAGAAAAAGTCCGAAATTTTATGAACCTTTAAGAATAACATTGGTTACTAAAGACGAATATTTTCTTCAAATGGTATTATCGAAAACAGAAGTCCATGTGTGTACAATGGTAAACAAAATACGACAATTGGCAAGAGATAAATGGCCTCGAAAAATAGGGCCAAACGATGAAATAAAATTATATTTTAACGATATTGAGTTGAAAGATGGCGAATATCTGATTGACTATGGAGTAAATACAATAGATGAAAATACTATATCTGCAGTGATAAATAGAGAAACTAGCTCAAGGGTAGCAACACCTTCTGTTGAACTGAATGAGGAAAATGATTATGATATGCTGTTTAAAATGTGGGATCAACCATCCGAAGGGAGTGCAAAGTCACCACTTGAAAAAGAAATAATTTTTCAACCATTGGATAATAAATATGGTAATTTGCAAGAGACAATAGAAAAGATCTCCAAACAGGCAATAATGCAAGATGCTGAAACAATGAAGCGAGGTAGAGGACGACCTCGAAAGTCAGAAATAGCAGAGAAATCAGATGATCGAAAAACTGCAGAGCGTTTAAGAGAAATAGCAAATAAAAAGAGACATGAAAATCCAAAAGTAGCAGACGATAATAACGATCTAATCACGATAATTGAACTTCTAAAAGCAATGAACTCAAAACTATTTCCGGAAACAAAACCGTCAGCGTTAATCGAAAATATGATACAAAAAATCAGATTAATGGGAAAAGAGGTCAGAGAGTTGAGTGCAGAGGATGTAAATGAGGAGGTTGTTTTACGGATGCTCTTCACAACTGGTATAAATAGAGATAAAGTAACTACGGCAATGGCATATCTAATTACGAGATATAAAAAGCTCTTAAAATCAAATCCAAAGGAGCAAATAAATGAAGTAGCTAAAATAATATATCAAAGATTAAAGGCAGATGTGATGCCATGGATAAAACTGAAAGGAGGTTGGAAAATAATGTATGATGAAACATTAAAAACAAGTGAAAGCGAAACGATAGAAAATGATGATACCGAGGCAATTGTAAAAAATCTTGTGAGCAAAACGACAAAAAAACCAAACAAAAGTGAAAGAAAATCAAGTATCTCAATAATAATAGTAATAATAACACTATTATTAGATTTAATCAGAGGAAGTAATGCGATTATAGCATATGATTGTCAAAACCCAAAATGGGGGCAAAAGTATTCATTATTAGATGTGGAAAATTGTCCAGAAGCGAATCCAACCAAATTAATCATAACTGAACCCAAGATTTTTCATGTGTATCAAGAATCTGACTTTATACACACAGAGGCAAAGGAGTGTATAATCAAGTTTTCAGAGGAAAGTTTTGTATGTAATCAAGTGGCAAGAACAATATTAACCCCCACTTGGGCGCCAGAAGCATTAATAATAACACCAAGCGAGTGTGAAGAGGCATTTAAAACGAAAAAAATTAAAACAACAGATGGAATAGAATTAAAGGCTCAAGTGGGAGCAAGAGTAAAACAATTAATAAATGTGGTTGGATGGTCATCAACCGGCGGATACTGTATGGGAGGAAAGTATAAAATATGGGGTCAGATTGCAGATAACATTTTGGTTCGGAGACAATATTACGTTGAATTGAGAAAATTTAAAGCATCATTTGATAGTTCATCAAAGAAAATGATGACACACAAGTTTTGTACGCTTGATGAATTTAGCTGTGACACTGGTGAATCAATGATCGTGTATAAAATAGATAAATACGAATGCCAATTAACAAAATTAAAGTCATTAAAATTCCGAACAATCAGAGGAAAACAGTTTACCGATGCAGAATTAAAAAGAATAAAAGATCAAAAAAGGAAAACCGTAATCGTACAAGAAAAGGATACCCCAACAATATATATGGCAGACTCAGAACCAGAAGCCATGAGATTTGTAGAAAAAGGAGAAGTTATCAAATGCGGAAAAGCAGTTGTATAGACTAATTATGAAGGTATCTATATCAGTAGTAATGAAATTAAAGATGCAAAATTGAAAGTCGATAAATTTGATGTCAAACTATCTTCGTATTTTAATAATAAAATTGATTACTTTTATCATCATCAACTAGTTCAATTAGACAAAGTATACCAAGCAACAATTACTAACGACTGTAAACTCAATAGAGAGATATTGAGAACAAAGATGGCTGTAGCGGTTACAAACCCAGATTTAATGGCACCAATATTGTTTGCAGAAAAAGGAACTTTTGCGAGAGTAGTAGGAGAAGTATTACAGACCTTTCAATGTAAACCGGTCAGTGTATCACTAGCAACGAACAACCAATGTACCAACGAATTACCCGTTATTTATAAAGGAGAAACAGTGTATTTACAGCCTATAACCAGAATACTAACAGATAAAACTTACATTCCAAGGAAAATCGATAAATGTACCAATTTGCTTGATCCATTATACCAGCTAAATGATGAAATGTGAATTACAATGTCTGATAGAAAAGAAGCAACTAAACCGTTTAAACTAGAATTACAGAACTTGAGAAAAAGTTGGAATTTCAAGAGATAAATGATATGAATAACAACGGTATGTACACGCGAGATGCCATAGAAAGTGCAAGAAAGCACATGTTGTTTCCTAACGAGAAAGAGAAAATATTATCAATAATGGTGAGTAAAGTCATCGAGGGTAGCCACGATAGTGATTACAATTTCGATGTGTTGTTATCAAAGGAACATTTCAAAAAGGTAGTATACAAAGTATTGTATAGCATATGGGGATATTTTGCAGTTTTGGGGAATATGTTCTCAACTATACTGGGAATATATTATACAGTGGCGTTGCTCAAAATGATCTGTTCATCATTAGTATCATTACGACAACTTCGACAAGTATTTGGCAATTCATATAAAATGTTGGCATGTTTATGCCCCTTCGTTGCAAAATATCTGATAACAGCAAAACATGATAAAGAAATACGATTAATTAAAAACCGGCGAATTGAAGAGGAACAATTGATGGAAAACGATAAAAACGATGATAATCCAAGTGGATCTGAAAATGTGGAGCAACCACAAGGGGGATTGTACGACAGTCAAAACCAGCAACTGAGAGAATTGAGTAATAACCTGGATAACAAAATAACAAACTGTCATTGCGTAACAAGAAAGACCTATGGATGTTACGGTATTGAAGCAAATGAGATATTACGAGAACTCAATGAAGCCAGACCAAGCATCCAAGTATTAATCGATAATATAAACATCAAAGCACTAGTAGATACCGGAGCAGCAGCCTCCATGATAAGGGAGGATCAGTTATCAGAAAATCGAAAAAAAGATATAAAAAGCACAAATGATACGATAATATCTATGTCATCGCATACCATGCAAGTGAGAGGAGATATTGAGCTCACTGTTCATTTTCCGAGTAGAACAGTTAATCACGTATTCAAAGTAATGACTGAATGCAGAAGTAAATGCATCCTAGGGATAGATATCCTTCGCAAGTTAGATAACTGCGTCATCGACTTAACTGATGGTGCAATCAAAAGGAAAGCAAACTATCAGGAATCAAGATTTACGGAAGTAGTAGCATTGGAAGCCTTCGAATTAGAATATCACTGTGATCATATAATTCCAGTAAAAGTCAACGTCAAAAGTGAGGACACTTTTATTTTTGTGCCGGATAAGTCAAAAAGCCATAATATAATGTTAACCGACGAATGTGTTATACCAAAAAACGGAATAATTCCAATTAGAATTGCTAATTACGAGAGAAGCAATGTGAAAATTCACAAAGAAACAAGATTGGGAAAGTTGTTCAAAGGTGAATTAGAGCAAACATTTGAAATGTGTGAAACAATGGTGATGAGAGATAACAGTGAACAAATGGTCGAACTAAGTAAGACAAATAACGTTAAATTCTATGATAAAGTAAAAATTAATAATAACTATTTAAATGAAACCCAACAATTTCAATTACAAACTTTACTTGATGAATATAGTGACGTATTTGCAAAACATGAGTTTGATTTGGGAGATACTGACATCATTAAACATGTAATCGATACTGGGAACGCCAGACCAATAAAACAACGACCTTATGGGGTACCTTATAAACTAAGGGAGGAGATAAAGCGACAAATAAAAGAGTTAAAAGAGGCAGGCGTAATAAAACATAGTTTTTCACAATGGGCATCACCCATCGTACCCGTTAGAAAAAAAGATGGTGAAATTAGAATGTGCATTGACTATCGTAAATTAAATGATGTAACAATTAAAGATTCATACCCATTTCCGAAAGCACAAGAACAATATGATAAACTCAGGGATACTAAGTATTTCACAGTTATTGACGCAAATAAGGGGTATATGCAAATTCAAATGGAAGAGGGGGATGCGGAAAAAACTGCTTTTGTCATTGAAGATGGAGTGTACGAATACACTAGATTACCTTTTGGGTTAACTAATGCACCCGCAACATTTCAGCGCCTAATGAATACAATACTAGTAGATGTACAACATTGCGCAGTATATATGGATGATATATTAATTGCATCAAAAACTTTTGAGGAACATTTAAAAGACATAGCGAATGTGTTACAGAGACTAAAAAAGGCTAGGATTAAAATCAAACCGACAAAATGTAAATGGGCAGAGCCATCAGAGCTATTTTTAGGCCACATAGTCACGGTAGAGGGTATAACACCTAACCCAGATAAAATTGAAGTTGTTAAAAATTTTCCAATCCCAACAACGTTACAACAAGTACAAGGATTTTTGGGATTAACCGGGTATTACCGTAAATTTATACAAGATTATGCAAAAATAGCAGCACCCATGATAGAACTAACAAAAGGAGTTAAAACAAAAGGAGAGAGTAAAGGAGTATTAATAGTACAGACAATAAATGATAAAATCAATAAACCACAAAAGAAATGGACACTCGAACATCAAAAGGCATTTGATCAGTTAAAAGAGAAACTAATAACAGCACCAATATTACGATACCCAGACTTTTAGAAACAATTTATCGTCATGACGGACGCCAGCGGGAAAGCCATAGGGGCAGTCTTAGGACAAGAAGAAGAAAAGGGTAAAGACTATTAATAGCATATGCAAGTAAAACATTAAAAGGAGCAAAACTTAGGTACTCAACCATAGAAAAAGAATGCTATGCCATAGTATTTGCATTAAAACAGTTTAAGCCATACATATATGGAACAGAAGTTGTGATAAGAACAGATCATAAACCGTTAGAAGGCCTTTGGAAACACAAAGATACATCAAGTAGACTTTTAAAATGGGCAATGAAAATACAAGACATGCATATCAAAATTGTTTATAAACCCGGAAGGATAAACAAAAATGCAGATGCACTATCACGCATTCCTGAGCTAGGAGCATTAGAAGTTTTTGCTTTAGTAACAGAAAAGCCTATAGACATACAATAGGAACAAAGTAAAGATCTAGAAATTTCTAAGATCAGAGAGGAAATTAAAAAAGGGACAAATCAAAAATATAAAATTGTAAAGAAACTAGTGGTTATTGAGGATTTTAGTGGAAAACAATTAATAGTAGTACCACAAAAATTAAGGCAAATTCTTTTGTTACAATATCATGATGGTGCTCTAGAGGGTCATTTGTCAAGCAGAAAAACAGCAAGCAGATTACTACAAAAGTATTATTGGGATAACTTAAAAAAAGATGTTAAAAGACGGTGTAATGCATGTACAATATGCGCAACTAGAAAAAATACGGGGACAAAGACTAAAGCACCTTTACACCCAATCCCAGCTACAACATCGCCAATGGAGCTATGTGCTATGGATTTTTTATGCAAACTACCTACCACTATTAATGGAAATAAACATATATTAGTTTTTAGTGACTATTTTACTAAATGGGCAGAGGCATTCCCAACCAAGGATGAAACAGCAGAAACAGTAGCCAAATTACTTGTAGAAAAAATTATTTTCAAAATTGGCACACCTAGAAAACTACTAATGGATAAGGGAGCAAATTTCATGAGCGAAACAATCAAAAGGGTAGCTAACATATTTAACATGCATAAAATTAACACAACAGCATATCATCCTCAAACTGATGGGTTAGTAGAAAGATTTAATGGCACACTTCTCAGTAGATTAGCGGTTTTTGTGGGAAAAAATCAAAATGATTGGGATGAATACGTGAGTCAATGCACATACATTCATAATATCACACCCAACGAGACAACGGGGTATTCACCATATTTCTTAATGTTTTTAAGAGAACCTGCAACACCCATAGATACAATTTTCGAACCACGAGTATCACAATATTTAGATGCACCGGATTACGTAACCTTAATGCAAGAGCGAATGCAAGAAGTATATAAGGTAGCTAATCTAAAAGTTAAGTTTAGACAAGAACAATATAAAGATGACTACGATAAAACCAGTAAACCCCATACCTTTAAGGTGGGAGATAAGGTTAGACTTATGTCTCCACAAGTGGGGAAAGGTAAAACAACAAAATTAGCAAGACCATTTAAAGGCCCATATGAAGTAGTTAAAGTAATCAACGAAAACTTACATATACAAAAACATAAAAATGAGGATCCCATAGTAGTACACGTAAATAGATGCAAATTAGCGGAATCAGAAATAGTAGAGGGACCAACACATAGATATAATTTACGATCCCAGAAAGGATTAATGATGTCAGCAATCTTCTTAACAATCATAGGAATAATTAATACAACTAATGTTAAAGAAAAGTACAAAACTGAATTTATGGGAGATAGAGACATTTTAATAAATATTTTACCTCACGAAATTAACGTATTCAATCTAAATAAAAAGCCGATAAGAGATCTATACTTAAAATCAACAAATATCACACCAAAATTTATGGAAAAAAGAGAGAAAAAAACCACTGATAAGTTCGAAAGGGGAGACAACGCTAAATTTATTAACTTAGAACCCAACTTTTCAATACGTTCTATGCGCCCAATGGGATACAGACTACGATACATCACAAATACAATGTAAAAGGGTAAAAACCATACAGACAAAAAAACGCAAGATGACAAAGAAAGTAATCATAAATACAACAACACAACAAATCAATTCAAGCCCAAACATGAATATAACCACCACGAAAATAACAACTCAAACCATAACCGATGAAATAACAACAAAAACCTATAAAATACCAATACAACTCAAGAAAAAACTAATTAAATTACCTACGGGAAAACCAATTCTTATAAAAAGTTGGAATGAACTACAAGCATTTCAAAAACAAGCAACTAAACCAATATGGCCTTTTTACGTAATATCAGCTAGTATTTTAGCAATAGCAATATTGGCAATATTTAGTAGTGTACAAATCTACAAAAAGTACAAGTGGAAAAGGCAGCGGTATCGGCACCGACTGGTCAGAAATGTACCAGGGCGTTTTCACTTGGACAAATATATACCAGGTCAATACACAATGTCCACTCTTGTTTAAAAAATTATTTAAAACTAATCTAATATGGTCAATAATATTTTCTAAATTTGTATATATTGATATCTATAACTTAATAGCGTATAAGGGCAAACCTCGTATGCGCAAGAGGATTATTTATTTACTCTTCATTTTAGAACATATACAATTCAACACGCAATTCAATCAATCCAAATCGCAGTTCAATCAATTTCACATACAATTCAATCAATCTTACGTACAATTCAATCAATTTCACATGAAAACCAATCAATCTAATCAATTTCACATGAAATCTAATCAATTTCCAGGACAATCTAGTCAATTCAATCAAACTAATCTACAACCCAATCAATATATGTGCATGATAAACAAACATTGCGGAAGTTTTTATAGAAACCTACAGAATAAAATTTGCACAGACGGAACTCCAATCACTATCCACGGTTTCCAAAACCAGGTGTGCATCCCAAACGATGTGAAAATAGAAATTGAAGAAAGAGAGCTGCACTTAATCAAATTCAACGAAGCTAGAAGAGTGAAACTCAAAGAGCTTATCGGAGCATTTGACGAATTTGCCAATGTAGACAGGGCAGCAGCTGAAGGAAAAAAGGTGCCCCATCGAATAATCTTCCATATGACAAAAACAGAGGTCTCTATTTGTCAGCAAAGAATCCCACTAATCACCACGAGCAATTGCTCAATAATGATAAAAACTATCAAAAATAGGAGAATGTCAAATGAATTTAATAACCTTATGATTCAAATGAACAGTCTACCATGTGTAATAGCAATTGAAGTCCTCTATATACCTACAATACCAAACCCTTTCGTAGATCTGGAATATATCATATCGAACCTACACATTCCTCAAGAGCTTGTCAACAAAGGTGTATCGTTCACGCACCAAGAATTAACAACAAAGGAAAGGCAGGAGAAGATTAAATTCGTAGACGTCAAATTGGTCTGCGACATTAACAACAATCAGAGACCAGTAGAAGTATGTATCAGAGATTTCGACGGAACCGTCCTATTCAATAAGAAAATCACACCGAGGACAAAAATACTCCATTATTATCCGGAAAAAACAAAAGCAAACAAGGAAAATATTATTGGTAATGAGGATGAATACCAAGCATTAGTAGATATTCGAAAATTCTTACAGGGACAAATAATTGTAGGATATGATATCACAAACAAATTAAAAGCTCTCACATTAGACATTTACAATGTAATGGGAGTCAGAGAAATGGCTGAAGATTCTTTCATGCGCTCCTTCGTAAAGAATGTAGCACCCCACAAAATTAAATTATCCAATCTGGCATACCAGGCAATCAGATACCACGACAAAAATGGACAAAGTCATTAATAGAATACTACAAAAAGCAGAACCCTTTTCAGCGAACGAGACAACAATACTTCTAAAAGTTATTTATGGTATCGCAGAACAAAAATGGGAAGAAGTTATCAAATGGGATTCCTCAAGTTTAAAGAGAAACGTAAAAGAGAACCAAGAAAGCACAACGAATGCCTTAGAAAACGATGATATGGAATAGGATATGTACATAGAACCATCACAATGGGAATTAAAATTTAACAAAAACGGCACCAGAAGGACATTCGAAAGTGAGCTAATGGATAGTGATGATGATATCATATTCATCTCTGAGGAACGATCACAAAGCAACAACATACCCATCAAAAGCGAGCCACAACTACAAGAAAACAAAATGCAGTGTGATAATGATTCGGATGAAGAATATTTCTCCTTCGAAGAAGATGATCAAGAATCATCACCGAGATCAACAACCGAAGACAGTGACGAATATGGACCCGAACCTGATATATTACTAGAAGACCCTGATTTTGAAATCGGAGAAAGCCAGATGGAGATATCAGATAGCGAATTGTGCCGTCATTTCGGTAGACGAATAAAGGACGGAGACATATTAAATTTGGCACTTAAAAAGAGATTCAGGCGCACCACCATGAAAATAAACGATTGTGAAATTGAACTAGTCCTCAGCGATAAAGGTAATGAGGACATTACTTTAACGGCCCAGGGAGGAATGTTAGATGACGAAGGAAAACCATTAGACACCTTCGTGCTAACAAAGTATTACAGGACCGGGCCCAACAAATACAGAATCAACATTCACGCAGAAGAACGAGCACAAGCTAATCCCAAATCAGAACATCAAAGACAATAATCCATCATCTATTGTGATCTGTTTAACAATTATCTAAACAATTGACAATCATCTATTGTGATCTGTTTAACAATTATCTAAACAATTGACAATCATCTATTGTGATCTGTTTAACAATTTGTAAATAATGATGTAACTGTGTATTTTATTTTTTTGTAAAGGGTATAATCCATTTTTATTGTAGAGGGTGTAATTTATTTCAATTATTAAATTTATTCCTCACTATTTAATTTTTATACAACTCAATAAAATAAAATAAAAGGGTAAAATCATTAGTATTATTATTAATACAGATAATCTCATTAATAATATTATTATTATTATTACTATTATTATTATTATTATTATTATTATTATTATTATTATTATTGTTATTATTATTACTATTATTATTATTATTATTACTATTATTATTATTATTATTATCATTATTATTATTATTGTTATTATTATTATTATTATTATTATTATTATTAAAATTCAACAATTAACAGCTGAAAATTATTTCCAACGAAGTGCGTATTATTGAAAATAATTGAAATCATTATTATTAAAATTCAACAAGTAACAGCTGAAAATTATTCCCAATGAAGTGCGTATTATTGAAATTAATTGAAATCATGAAGCGATCGTAGTAAATTGATTATTATTGCTCTTATAGCAATAGCATTTAAAAAATAAAATAAAATAATATAAGTATGCTCTTAGAGCACTTGAAAAATAAATTAAAATAATATAAGCATTAAAAATTTAGTATATATACTGAAGCTAAAGCTCAGTATATTCGCCCAAAAATACTGCGACACAATTCTTTTAGAGTCAATCTCAAAAAAGAAATTAAAATCGGAGCAGAGCTCAACAAATCCTTTTTTTTGCATTCATCTACATAGCATACATAAATAACATCCAACAAACACAAATTTAGCACGCATTTTTATAATCAACTATTTTATTTTGTGGAATTTGGTTCAAAATTTGAATACTACATTTGGTAATTTTTTTTTAATAAATTTTATATAATAATCTTGTGTTTTGATATATTAAAGTTATATATATATATATACGAATACCAGTGCACGTTGAGATCTTAAATAGTGAGACCTCAACATTACTATTTACCTCAGGAGGAAGCTTTTATTACACACGTTGTATTTCAATAAATAGACACATTATTTAAGGATATATACATAACAGATAAGGACTGTTCACGAGATTAACATGCAACGGTAATATATACATGTAACTATGACATTGGCTAAGTCTTTGGGAAGACCATTATCGGATGATGACTCTTGATTGACAAGGAAGATAGTATCGCAAAAGGGGGGAGAGAGCCAGTTATCGCGATAGGTCTCGGCTGCTGCGATCTAGTTGTCGGAGTCGATGTCTACTGGTAGACATCGGCGTTTTGGTTGACGGTGTAGAGGAGAACTGTCAATTGTGTTCGATTCGTTTTGAGTTGAAGTGCCAGGATCGCTAGATAGAATGCGACACATCGGCACATACCCACTTAGAATGGAGATCTCCTCCATGTTAAGGCCCAGTCGCTCCAGGGCCTGATCGACAGTCGGGACTTCCGATACCTCCTCTACCAGGTCGATATATACTGATGGTGGTGGAGGGGGGATCACTACCATAGGGGCATAGATGATGTCCGGATCGAACTCCGGGAACTCAAACTCCTAATAGGCAGGAGGTGGACCGCTAATTCCACTCGTTGTCCCCATGGTTTCGATAGCCCTGAGTAGGCTGGCCTCGGCTCGTCGTCGTTCACGGCGTCGACGATTTCGATTTGGACGCCGTCGAGGTGCCCCAGGCGTCGGGTCTACAGTGATGTTATAAGACGATTCATTCGGTAGAGACGAAATCGAGTTTGAGGGGAGATGCTGGGCCGGTATGAAATCCAGACTTTGTGCTAAGCTGCATCCTGGTAGGCGGGCTCTTAACTCGGCCTCCGTAAATATTCGTCGGAGAGCAGAACTCTGCTCCGCGATAAGGATTCGTTGACTTCGCGACTCGATTATCAGTTCGTCTCTAGCACGGGTCAAGCGAGCGATCTTTTGGAATAACTTCTTCGTGGATTCAGGGGAGCTCCACGTTCCTTTCAATTTCTGGTATTTAGCCTGCAGGGCTGTATGATCTTTTTCCAACTGCTCCAACCTCTGACGGGTCGCGATGATTGAGGGGGATAATCTCGGAATCCTTGGTAGTTCTGTTGTATTTGTCATTCTATTAAGATCTGTAGATAAAGGAGACAGCGTTATATTAATTTATTCAAATCTACGTAGAAGTCTATAGTGATGCGAGCTAGGGTTAGGTCGTAACGTGATGATCAGGGGATAGAGATGAGGGTGGTGGTAGTTGTATTAATCGTGGTTCCGACGGCCCAACGTAATTACGTCGAAATTTATCAATTCGGTACGTTCCCTGGTTGTAGGCAAATCAAAACTATGATAGTAGAATTAATAGCTTGGACCCTGACATCCATTATAGGGCGTATCGGAGATCTGATACTAGCAATTGCAAATTTATGGGGGCAATATAAATGCTGCGAGCGGTAATCTCGTGAACCGTCAGGTCAGAAATAACGATATTGAGGTGATTAAATGTCACGCTGATACTTGTGGTGGTGATAATCAGGGTAGTAATAGTAATGATGTTGATGATAATTACCAGGGTAGTCTTAGTAATGTTGATAAAAATTATTAGCATAGTAACCAATAGTGCGAGCAATAATTATTGGAAGGTCAATGACAATACTAATCCTAATGATAATAATTATCCGAAATATAAATGAGAATAATTACATTATTAAGGATATTGATATTTAAATTAATGCTATTAAAATAATAAATTTACTAATTGTATTAATCGTAATGACTATGGGAGTAAATAGTCCTGGTTATAAATATTACTATCAGTAAGGACAATCTTTGTGTAATCGATGAGTAGGCGAATTACTATCATGCAGTGGTGTCAGTAGGCAAAATAATTGTCAGCCGGTTGGGACGGTCGGGATTAATTACTAGACACACTGTTCCCGTCTACTACTGATGAAGCAATGGATTATCTACTGTCGAAATAATTCGCGAAAAATCGATAGCGTCAAGAACGGGAATTTGATGACTTTTCTGGAAATTTTATGTCTATTTTTTGAATGAATTAGACGTAGACCACTTTGTACGCTTGGCTCCTATCGATGGAATTTGTCAGCTATTCGCGTCCGTCGCTTCGAATCGTGATATATTGGAAATTCATTGCTAGTTTTATTTCTCTTCGTTGATCTCGACTCTAGGCTGGTAACAATATTCTGGGGAAATGATTTTTCGTTTTCTATGTGGTGATTTACGATAACTATTCCTATTGCGATGCTGTCGACATCCTGTCATGTGATATTTCAATGGGTTGTGAATTTACGGTTAATTTATAGTTGTTCAATTTTTATTTTTAATGTTTAATGACCTATATTTGTCGAAATAAAAGCGTCTGACACATTCGAAACCATTTTAATTTTCTTTTGATATTGATTAAAAATTTCATCCTCATCTATCCTTATCACTCCTGCCCAGAATTTCTGGTTATCTTTCGAGGTTACAAAAATAATCCTAAGAGATCGTTGTACGATCTTTCCTATTTCCCCTAACTAGTGTCGCTCTTCCCTTTTAAGTTAAGATTTTCTGCTCGCCTCGACTGACGTTTCCATCAGCCGTTGCGAGACGTTCAACGATGCCCTGCGCGGAGGGTCCTGTGCGATTTTGCCTGGCCCCGTCGCGGACAGACCGAGGTTTCTAAAAGGCGCGACTCACAATCGCTACTAGGGAACTTAATCCACCAGCCGGACCGGGATCTGCCTGATCGAGGACTATTACGATACGTTAAAAATAAGATTTTAGAGGGACCTCGAATGTAAATAAATAATATATATGGCAAGACATTTAAATAGAAAACATAGACATTATGAACATTGTTATTGTTATACAAATTTACATTAACTTAAAAAAATTAAAAGCATAAAGTCGAAAAATTTCCTTACTCAAAATTTCTAGAAATATTTCGCAAAATTGCAAGTTGAAAAAGTTGAAAATTGTAAAAGTTTTAAAAGTTGAAAAAATGAAATTGGTCACTGCTTATATACTGTTTTTGTGTTTGTTTGCGACTAATGAGCGATTTTTCGCGATTTTTCGGGTTTTTTGATCATTTTATTAATTTCAAATTATTTTTATTATTTTTTATACTTTTTTCTCTATTTTTGAGACATGAATATTTTATTGTTGGATTTTATTCTTATTATTATTTTCTTATAATATTATTTTTTTTTTGCCCCAATATTTTGTTTTCTGGTCGCCTCTTCTGCCTGTGTTTTTTCTAAACCTTATTTTGCAAGGTTTTGGTAGTTTATTTCTTTTCTCATATGTTTCTGTCTGCTGCTGTAGGCTTTCTATGATTTTTAATTAATTATTTGTTTTTATTTAATTTTGATATATTTTTTAATTTGTTTTAATTAATGTTTTAATTTATTTTTGGTATCTCCTTGCGGTGCATGCGTATGTGCAGTGACCATTTCCATATTTTTCATTTTTATCTTTTTGTTTTAATCCGTTGATATATTTTGTTTTAATTTTTGCTCTAAGCCCAACAAAGATAACAAAAGAAATTCGACTAAAAAATCAGATTATTTATAAAATGCTGTTCAACAAAATTTTATGAGAAAAACAAAATGAAACGTAAAAGGAATTTTAATATAATTATAAAAAAATTAATTTAAAAAAAATTAAAACAAATCAAACTATTTTGAAGAATTCGTGAAGGTCAAATTTTGTTTAATCTCATTAATGCAAACACACAAAGAAACACCAGCTAGAAAAACTATATATACAGATCTAATTTTTCAGGTTTTAATCACTTTTTGACTGGTAACTCTTTTGATCTGTATCCATCACGTTTCACATTATCCTTTACTTCTTTAAACATAACAAAAATGTAAGGTGTTAAAAATTGTATTTAATTTGTTGTCTTTTTGACTCTCTAATTGAAAGAATTTAGGAATTTTAAATTACAATAACATCATAATCTAATCAAATATAAAATAACTAAGTAATAAAAAAATAAATTGTCGTTTGAGGTTATCCATAAATTTGATTCCTATCAAGTTTGAAATGCTACAAAAAATGAGAAAACATTTGCAAAATGTAAAATCCATCTATAAACTCTAAAGAAGAAATCAGTAAAACCGCCAGTCTGATTTGTTGTTGACTTTGATATATATATGTGTGTGTGTGTGTTGGGGTTGATATAAAATGAAGAAAATGCGGGAACGGATAAAAAGAAAATGAACAAAAACATCAAAAATAAGTAAAAAATTAATGAAAAATTTATAAAATTGATATGGGTATGGTTGAACGCCTAATCTGAGGCCAAAGACAAATTAATAATAAAACCTCAGTGAGGCACACAAAGAAAGATATAGGCAAAAATAAAACAAACTAAATATAACTAATCTCCTAATGGAAAACCCGAAATAATGGGAAGACAGAGCAAAAAAAACCCAAAAAGTATAAAAATCTGAGCTTTTATTTTGAAATCAATAAACGTATTGTATGTTGGGTTTTGATTGTTTGATTTATAAGAGGTTAACTAACTTGTATAATAATAACCCAGGAATACTTTGAATATGTTTCTAAAAGTCAATAATTTTTCTTTAAAGTATTCAAATCTTTTATTCTTTTCACATGGTTTGTGTTAATTAAAATTGAATATATTTAGTTTTATTATAACAAACTATTCACAAATAAACAGGTTGAAATCTCTCGATGATACTTCTAGATTAGTCCATTCGCCTAAAGGTAATCGACTGTGGTTCGAAGTAGTTAAAAACTGTATGACTTTGATAGGTTCATGAATATAACGGATTCGAATTGAGCACCTTGTTCTGTAATCACATGTGCCGACATATCATATCTAGTAATACAAGTACTAGCGAAGTTTTGGTCGCTGGAGTTTGCAATAATATCAAATTGTTGAACTACCTCTGGCCATCTTGATGTCATATGAATAATTTCAAAATACAGCGATAACCTGGGCAGGGTGAGAGTGAGCCATCGAGATCTAAATAAACAGTTTTGAATGTTTCCAGTTGGGAAATGTATATTTGCATGATTAGTGTTATACATAATCTTCGATGATTGGCAAGGTAGGCAATATTTACATTAGTTTTCTAACGGTTTTTGAAGGACAGCTCACCCTATTTCTTAAATATTTATACGTTCCACTAATTCATGTGTGAACTGTACGAGAGATATCGAAGATCCCTTTACAACAATGTTAAACCTTAAATGGATGTATCATAAGGAATATAATCAATCCATTCCATGATCAGTTATGAAACCCAAGACAAATCCAGATATAACGAAATCTGGTCGATGGAGAGTCCACAGAATTAAATGATATTTGGATTATTTAAATGAATAAATTATAAAGATATGGTTTTAACGTTTTCATTCAAGACGACCATTTTTCTTACAAACATGTTTAAAATTTATAATTAATAAGGCTTTGATTATTAATAATAACTATTAAGTAAGAATTATATTTAACCAAATTCTTTCTAAAAATATTCTCATGATATTAGCACTGAAAACTATTAAAATAATTTGCATAACAACAGAAATATATTTCTAACATTTATTTCATATAAAATATGTATAATTTGTTAAATTTCGTTACATATAATCACTCAGCAATGTCTTCACTTTCCACAACTTCTTCACTTTCAACAACTTCTTCACTTTCAACAACTTCTTCACTTTCAACAACTTCTTCACTTTCTACAACTTCTTCACTTTCTACAACTTCTTCACTTTCTAACAACTTCTTCACTTTCTACAACTTCTTCACTTTCTACAACTTCTTCACTTTCTACAACTTCTTCACTTTCTACAACTTCTTCACTTTCTACAACTTCTTCACTTTCTACAACTTCTTCACTTTCTACAACTTCTTCACTTTCTACAACAACTTCACTTTCTACAACTTCTTCACTTTCTACAACTTCTTCACTTTCTACAACTTCTTCACTTTCTACAACTTCTTCACTTTCTACAACTTCTTCACTTTCTACAACTTCTTCACTTTCTACAACTTCTTCACTTTCTACAACTTCTTCACTTTCTACAACTTCTTCACTTTCTACAACTTCTTCACTTTCTACAACTTCTTCACTTTCTACAACTTCTTCACTTTCTACAACTTCTTCACTTTCTACAACTTCTTCACTTTCTACAACTTCTTCACTTTCTACAACTTCTTCACTTTCTACAACTTCTTTCCTTTCAACAACTGAATGCATTTCATGATAGTTATTCAAATAAAGTCTTTTTCCATGAATTTTAAAGTAAACATCTCCTATGCTGTTTTGTTTTAAATAAAATACACTATTTTCATCATCTTGAATGAAAACTTCCCCTGTCTCTGCGTGTTTAAAAAAGACTTTTCGTCCATTAATTACAATAAATAACATATTATCATCATCTTTCTTTACAGTTGCTTTCATTTTATTGTTTTCGAAAGTTGAGGTGTTAGAAAAACTTGGATCCTTTTGCAAAAGAAGTTCTTCGTTTTTATAATCCATACAATCTGAAGCCGGATACTCATTATCATATGAATATCCTTGGACTGGAATTTCTGGATTATTTATGTCGAATTGCATACAACTTTCATTGTTCTCTATCACTGTGACCTCCGTTAAATGTGATGGGGATGACATATCTATTCTAACTGTCGAAATATCTTCTTTTTTTACATTATTTTCTTTTTGTAAAACGTCTTCTTTATCTAGAGTTGCTCTTATTTCTTGATAGTTTTGCAAATAAAGTTTATTTCCTTCAATGTTAAAGTAAACGTCTCCTTTGCTGTTTTGTTTTAAATAGAATACTTTTTTTTCGTCATTTTGAATGAAAATTCGACCTGTTTTTTCATATTTAAAAATGACTTTACATTCATTAATTTCAATAAATAACATTCTATCATCATCTTTTTTAACAGATAATATCATTTTACTGTTTTCAGAGATCGGATTGTTAGAAAGACTTGAACCTTTCTGTAAAATAAGGTCTTCATTTTGATCTTCTTTAATTGAGGTTAGACCCGAGCAGTCTGGTGCCGCATACATGTTACCATATGAATATTCCGATGTCTTCACTCGTATATTTGGATTAATTGTTTTGTCAAATTTCATGTAATATTCATTGTTCTCCGTGATTCTGACACTCGAGGAATACGAACTGGGTGACATATCTATTTTCTCTGTTGGAATAGCTTCAATTTCCATTTTTTTCTTTTTGATTTTCTCTTCTCGCTTTTTACGTATAATAGTTACGCAATCACTGATAAAAAGATTGTAGAGGTTATGCAATAATTTTGCTAATACTGCAAAAGAAACGACACCAAGAAATCCAAAAATTAAAATTTTCCACCCCATACTAAGTTCGTCAATTTTCTCGAATATTGTCATTATTAAGCGAACAAATCCGTTATTCTCTTGAACAGTTTTACTGGGTTTCTCAGTGGTCGCATAATACGACGAAATCAAAGTAAATAATATTGCAAAAAACAGTTTCATTAAAATATAATATATCTGTATTTTTATAACAAATTTTTCTTGTTTATGAATACTTTTGTAGAGAAATTTAAGAAAATCTTAGATTTTATTTTTTCAAAAACATTTGAATTTTTTAAAACTGTAACTGGTTTAATTTATTATTTAAATTTCGATGAAATATTAAATTTTAATTTTTAATAATTCGAAACAGTCGAATAAGGTAATATGAATTTTTAAAAATAGAGGCATTTAGTATATTTTTTGTCGGTAATTTAAAAAATGGCATATCAAATTTTTAAATTTAAAAAATAGCATATCAATTTCGCTAATTTAAAAAATGCATCTTAAAAAAATAAAATTTAAAAAATAGCATCATAAAAAAACTTTGCCTAGAAAAAATACATTAGACATAAAAAGCAATACAAAGTTAAAAGCGAATATTTAATTCTCACTCGCTGACCGTATTCTTGAAACTCTGGATCTTCCACGAGATCTTTTCTTTTCCAGTGGTAGAGTGTTATCTCTTTGCAAGCTAATGACCGAAAGAGGCGCAATTGAATCCAAGTATGAGCCATGGCAATTAGAAGATGTAAAGTATATCTCAAAAAATTCTTAGGATCTTGTCTTAGATATACGATTACTGCACATAAATGCGAACATGGATATCCGAACTCAAAAGATCTATTGCAACTGCATTTTTTAGAACTAAAATCTACTATAAATTCTCTTTCCACTAGAAATACATTTACGTTAGATTCTGCAATCGTATATAACCGCCCAATAGTAGTGTTAGTTTCAATGCTAGCTAATTGTTTAGCAAAAATCGAATTCCCTATAGTTCTTTCTCTTCTTTGGCTAAATATTTTCATGGAATAGTTATTCAGAGATATAATAAGGCTTGTTATATCTTGCTTAATGAATTTTTTGATGACTGAATTCATTGACTCCGTGGCGTTTGAAGTGTTTCTCCCGTACTTAGCAATTGGACATTTTGAATTAGACCAACTAGAAATCCCCATATTAACAAGTTCATGAAAAAATTATTCATTTAGAACTTGTAGTTCTCGCATACCTCTTTCAAAAGCAATTTTATAATATGTGTGGACAAGATACCAATATTTTTCCATTAACAATATATTACGAAACCTCGATTTTAAATTCACTGCAATATGTCTAACGAAATTGCATTTGATTGCGCATGGGGCCACTAAATTGACCGCTGATAACAGCCAAACATCCCTATCAGACATTATTATCGTAGAAGAATCATTTATAATACTCTTGTTTAAGATAATTTTTAAATATCTAAAAATTTTATTAAAAATAAAATTCAAAATTTTAATTTTAAATAATTTAAAACAGTCAATGAGTTTAATTTTATAATAATGGTTTAAATTATTATTTTAATATTCTTGTTTAACATAATTTTTATAAATTTCTAAACATTTTATGTAAAATTAAATATAAAATTTATTGATCAAACATCATTTTTAAGACAGTATAGTTATTGTAAATAAGGACATTTTGATAATACTAGAATAAATGCCAGTTTAATTTTTAGAACTCTCTAGTGGAAACTCTACTTCTTTCCACCAAATATCTCGAAGCTTCAAAACACATAAATATAAAACATTTTCCAAGCCTGTTTGTAAAAACACTCAGAATTTTAAAATTTCTACGAATTTTAATTAATGACTTATAATTTCATGTCTTTTTTTCGCATTTAGAATTTAACTCATTTAGCATAAATTTTCAGCACAGTCCTTTTCGAGTGTTAATAAGATGTCATAGGATTTTTTTTTAATTTCAAGGATTAAAATGATTTTGATAAAATATGTATTTTTCAATATTTAAATTATTTTAACTATGACTTATGTTCAAGGATCCTGGATCCATTTCTAGCTTCGATTTTTTGAACATGTCGGACATTAAATTTTTAATAAAATGCTTTTTTGGTTATCATTTTCAAATTTTAGCATGCAATAACATTAATGTTTTTAAATTCATCCATTTTTAATAAAATATTTGCATATTTATATAAAATAAGGTTGCTTAAGTCGTATTAGTGCTTAAATCGTAAATCTTGAATTCTGAACTAACTGTGCATACAACCAAAATTAAATATATATTGGAGTCAACAAGATGTTTTAAGTGTCATTTTCTGCGATAAAAGTGGTTTGCTGGAATTTTGAGGGAATTGAACAACGCAATGGCAGGCGACCAAGATATATTGATGAGTATGCACTAGGAATCCCGTACTCATCATGCGGGAATGTGTCATTGTTGTCAGAGGTCGATAAGCTATGACAAGCTGTGTCGACATCTGCGTAATCGTATATACAGCATGTAGTTTTACTAATCCATGACTTAATTTGGAAATCAACTGCGACTTGTAGTAATTAATAAATTGTTGATGATAACTGGTTTTTATTCAGTAGTCACTTTTCTAATACAATAATTTCTATGCAAGTCAAAGGACTTTTTATCCTTACCACATATATTTGGCTATGCAATATTATTTTTTTAAAAATTTTTTTTTTTATAATAGTTATTTTGAAAGTTTCTAAAATTATTTTATAAATTTTCATTTAAAATTTCAACATCAATCAATTTGTTTATTTAAACCAAAATTATTTGTTATGATTTGTGGCAACATACGCGTTATCTTATTGATATCCTGATGTATTTACTTGAATATTAGGGTTATTTATGTTGTCAAATTGTTAACAATATTCCTTGTTATCTATCATTGTGATCTACGTTTAATGTGATGGGGGTGACAAATCTATTTTAACTGTCGAATTTTTTTTAATTTTAACAATTTCTTTTTCTACATAATTATCTCTTTCTTAAATGTCTTCTTGTTCTAAGCTCTTCATTTTGATCTTCTGTAATTGAGGTTAGACCCGAGCAGTCTGGTGTCACATACATGTTACCATATGAATATTCCGATGTCTTCACTCGAATATTTGGATTAATTGTTTTGTCAAATTTCATGTAAATATTCATTGTTCTCCGTGAATCAGACACTCCAGGAATACGAACTGGGTGACATATCTATTTTCACTGTTGGAATAGCTTCAATTTCATTTTTTTCATTTGGATTTTCTCTTCTCGCTTTTTGTGTATAATAATTACGCAATCACTGATAAAAAAAGATTGTAGACTCTACAATGTAGAGGTTATGTAATAATTTTGCTTATACAGGCAAAAGAAACGACAACAAGAAATCCAAAAATAAATATAATTTTACAATAAACAGTTTCTTTAAAAAATAATTTATCTGTGTTTTTAGAACAAGTTTATGTTGTTTATGAATATTTTTGTAGAGAAATTTAAGAAAATTTATATTCAAACAACATACGATACATTTTGTAATATCCAGTATATTTCCCAATAGTATACTAGTTTCGAGCTAATGGCTTTCATCAGTACTATGCTGGGAGACGCTCAGATTTCTCTGAGCGCCAGGTAAGTTTCATTGATCACTATGTCTGATTATATTCAAAGGATATACGATACATTAAGTGTCCAGTGCATCAGGATAAGTGTATAACAGTGTTAATTTGACACTGATTTTACACTTACCTGGGCTCAGAGAAATCTGAGCGCCTCTCAGCATAGTACTGATGAGAGCCATTAGCTCGAATCTAGTATACTATTGAGAAATGTACTGGATATTACTTAATGTATCGTCTATTCTTTGAATATAATCAGACAATGTCAGATCAATGAAACTTTTAATTTCATGTCTTTATTTCACATTTAGATTTTAACTCAGTTAACATAAATTTTCAGCACAGCCCTTTTCTAGTGTTTATAAAGTGTTATAGTCAAACTTAGATATTTCAAAGATTAATATGATTTTGATTTTAGATATAGATATATATATATATTGAAAAACTGCACGAGAATTCCACCGTGCATCGCAAATACCTAGACGGTATTGGAAATTAATGAAGGTGAACACATTGTGGTCATCATAATAGCAAAACACATTGGATAGATGAAACAAAAATTTCATATCATCAAGCCAACCAATGTTTCACTCAGTCAGGATAAGACTGTTTTCTTTAGAATCACTTTTTCTTTTCAATGACTCGTAATTTAAAATGATTTTTGATACGAAGAGGTACGATATATTGGGATTGTATGCTTTACCACTGATGACGAATTCCATTGCATGTTGCAGCACTCTGTCCAGAACATGGTGCTGAAAGCCAATATATTGAGGAGAATAAAAAAGCAACTGCAAATGTATATTTTAAACAAAACAGACATAAACTTTATACGATTTTTAAATGACTAGAAGAATCTCTTTACGTAAGCCTGAAAGATTTTTTATTTATTTAGAATTCAAATTAAATAATAATTGTTGTTGTTGAAATGAAGGAAATAAAATGATGGCACGGAAAATCGAAAATGAATAAAAACATTAGAAATAATTAAAGTACAAAAATTAATTACAAATTTATAAAATTTGGAAATTAAAATTGATCAAATGAAAGGGGTTTGGTTGTACACCAAATCTAGAGACGAACTCAAATTTTAATAATAAAAATTTAGTGAGGTGTATCTAGTGAAAGTTATAAGCAAAAATCCATTTAATTAAAATTAATTAATCCTCTTAAAGGCCGAGCTAATGTGGAAACTGGAGACATGCAAAAGGCCGAGTTGTACAGAGAGCCCATGAAGTAAATTAAACAATTAATTTGATTCACATAAATCATCTCAAAAGCTTGCCGAGTAAATTGAGTATATTAAGTGAATTTACTTTGGATTTTGAAGGCAATTAGGCCCGAATTTTGGAAATAATTGTTGAATAACAATTAAAGATTTTTAGAAAAAACAATGTATAAACAGAGTTTAAAACGGGAGAATTTAATCAGTTGGTCGAAGAAAAGTACACGAAAATAATTAGTTAAAGCAAAGCGAGTGTAGATTAGTGAAGCAAAAGAAATAAACTTTAAACCTAAATTTAAATAAACCTAACGTCCCAAACAAGTAGATCACACCATTGAGATATCTACCTTCACTCATAAAAATTAATTTCTGAAAGCAAAGTGCAAATCGTGTGACATTTTGTGAGTTTGTATTAGAAACCAAAATCTATATTCTGTGTTGGTTTTTGGTTATTTGATTTTATAAAAAGGACACGAAGAGTCGTAATAATTCAAGGTTCATTTTGACGTCGAATAATTATTTATACATTATTTTAGTAAATAATCCACAATTATTAAATTGTTCTTACTATATTAAGCATACGGTTAGGCAAGCTAAATATATTTGTTAAATAAACGTACATAATATGGGAGCTAAATTTGAATAAAGTCCTAATTTCGCGATTATAGACCTGCAGCTCAGTGTTTAACTAAAATTTAAAACCGTAAAAATATGTGATATTTTTAAAAAAAATTAATTTGATAAAATTTTAATTTTAATATTAATAACGCCTTAAGCTAAATATCATTTTACACAAGAAGATGTTAAAACGAAATAAATTAATAAAAGAATGATTATTTGAAAAAAATAGTAAATTTTAGGTTTTTTCATTTAAAAAAACACATTTATTTTTACGATTACATTAATTTTCGACTAAATAATCAATAATTTATTTTTAACACGAATTTTCGGCACGCCATTTATTATGTTGGGGTTATGTAATTTTCAAAAATTATAATAAATAAAAATTTGGAAAAATAAAATAATTAATTAAAAATAATCAAAAAATTAAAATCAATATTTACCTGGGGAAATGGGTATGTGCCAAACGCCAATTGATGAAACGAGTACGAAAATAATAATATAAAATTAATGTGGAACCCTTAGAAAAAGTTATTAAGAAAATACAAATTAATTAAAACGACGAAAACAAATAAATTAAATTAAGGAGAAATTCTCCCATCTTAATAAATTTAATTATCTAAGGGAACTAATTAGTCCTTAATGTTATTTACTCTGAAGTTTTCTACCGGGGAACGGCCAAAGCTGCCAAAAGATAAAAGCAAAGTATTCCACTAGTTCCAATCAAAATTGTGCTAAAACTAATTAGTTGTCGAGAGGAGATTCTTATAAAAAGGAGTCTCTAATCGACAACTAGGACAAAAAAAATATTTTCAAATAAAACTAAGCAAGTGGAAGCGTAACAATCTATTGAAAAGTTAGGAGAATTGAAAAGAAAGTAGTTAGTGTCGAATCGGACTCGTGTCAAGAGAATTTTGAGATCTAGAATATTATAGATTTGAAAGGCTGCTTCACGTGGGGATTCCGGCCAATCTTGTAAATTGTGAAATTGTTGGTATCAAATAAAAGTTTCCTGTGGTGAGTTATTTCAATATTATTTAAAGAGCATTTGGAGTCACAGCAAGCAGTTCCTACCGAACCCAAATAAAATATTAACTCAACAATTATAACTTTTGGAAAAAGCAATGTAGAAAATTGGTGCTAAAAAGATATCATTGATCATTTGTCGAAACTAAATGAACAGAAAGGTAAAGAAGGAAAAATTGATGTGATAAAATGACGTCATTTACTTTTAATCGTGAACTTCTATTTTTTTTTATTAAAAATTTATTAACTGAGCATTAAATGTTTTTAAAACCCAAAATTAGTTAGTAATTTATATTTCAAAAAATTATCAAACAGCACTCTCTAGTTCTCAGTATTGCCATGAAGGGGACAATATATATTTTCTTATAAAAGTACAAATGAATAAATTTGTTGCAATGTCTCTGCTGGCTTTCAAGCGAGCAACTATATAAGTAACAACTTAATTATATTTGTGCAGATACATAGCGTTTAGTTTACCTTAGACTTAAGCCTGTACTGAAATCGGACACCCAAATTTTACTGAAGGTGAAGTGAAATGGAAAAAATAATAATGTAGTAGTAGTTGTTGCAATAAACATTTTAAATAATGAAAATGATAATGCTCTTTCTTCATATATTTACTTAATTCACTTTTTTTCATATTTCCAAAAAATTGAATTTAAGGATTTAGCAAATTATGTTCAGGATTTTAAAAAAATTTGATTAATTTTTCAATAAATCACCAGAATGTCTTCGAATATTTTCACTTAGACATTTAAAATTAAATCTGTAAGTTTCACTTTCGGGAAAATTTCTTTAATATAATTAAATATGACAACAAAATAAATTCAAGTAAAATTCTTAATCTCCTAAAAATAGTTAATATTAAAAAAAATAGTTTTCAAAATGTAACGATATATTTTAATTGATATTTATTTAAAACAAACATTCTTTACAATATAAAATAATTTTGAAAAATCTTTTAACATTTTCACATAAATTACTTATTATTAATTTAGTAATTTTATTTTCTATCATTTTAAATTATTAATTTTTCTTTTATATGACTACTTTACAATAAAATGCTGAAAGATTTTAGCACATTCTAATCTCGTTTAATGGATCCATAAAATTGCCAAATTTTTAATTTATATTATAATGTATATCCATAGAAAGTACGCTACAACCTAGTTTTTATTTTTTTAATTTTATCATGATAAAATCCACTCCAATTTACTGTTTTAAATAAAATCTGTCTTTCGTATAAACCCAACACAGAAAAATCTTTGCTGAAACTCACAAAGGTCACACGATATGTACTTTTCTTTCAGAAATTGCTTCGATTTATGTTAAGAAAGACAGTTCAATTTTGTAACACTAAGTTTGTTTAAGTTTATATTCAAAGTTTGTTTCTTTCGCTTCACTAACCTCCACTCGCTTCTAAGTCACTTCAAGTAATTCTTTTTCGTCTACCTCTTTTTGACCAACTGGCAATTCCTTTAATTTTTAACTCTTTTTTATACCATTTATCGAAAATAATTTAATCTCTGAATATCCAACCATTTATCCATAGATCTGGGTTTAATTGCTTCACAGTACAGAGTAACTGCTTTCCCAACCATTCACTTGCTCGGATGTATCTTGGCATAATTTATCCTTAATAAAGTTTATTGATTTATTGACTTCCCATAAAGCTCGGCTCTATACATGCCTTGTGTTTCCTACACTGCTTGGTTTCCAATTGGATCGGGCTTTCTATTAGTTCAGGTTTTCACTTAGAAGATTAATTAATTAAATTAATTTTATTTCCATCACTTTATAACAACCTCAACAAAAATAACAAAAATATAAACCCCGTAGAATATATATATTTATATATATATGTAAAATGTTTTTATTAAAAAATTTATTAAAATTTTATAAAGTTTTGTTAAATTTTAATTTTTATAAAGCTTATTAAATTAATTTTTAAAATAGTGGGAATGGTTTAAACAGAATTTGATATTTTTTATGAGAGTAATTTTTAACATTTAAATGAAGAAATTTGTTTGAATAAAGCATTTTAAATCGATATAGTTTCAAGTTTAAACATACCCGACGAAGAAAATGAGTCTGTCGAAATATATTGTAGTAGAATATAAATGTTGGATTGGTGTTTTCTTTTATTTAATCTAAAGCCAATCTTGTGGGATTCTTATAATAAATAAATAAATAAATATATATCTGTGTGTGTTTGTGTGTGCTCGCAGTATGTACACACGAACAATAAAATACCATGTACGCATTCAAAATAATAAGGAATTTATTATTTTTGGTTTCGTTGGATAACATTTTCTATAATTAACAAATATCAATAAATTTTATGATATAGATAACACATCAACTTACCTATGCGTTGGTGAATTCGTTGTTTCAAACATAATTTGAATCATCTATTCAGGCTTTGCTTGGAAATTCACGGGAATTCAAGGGACTACATCTTTTAACAATGGTAGATTGTTGATCTAGTTAGTTTGCTATCTGAAGAATGTTATCAACCGAAGATTCTGGAAGTATATCGAGGAATTTAGAAGTGCTTAGAGAGCGAGTACCTGTAAAAGAGTTGTTCAGGGACAATGGAGCCAGTTTTTGTTCCAATAAAATCAAAGAGCAATGTTTAAAATGGTGCATTAATTTATTCCTTAGGTGTGCGTACTGGCCGGTGGAAACGGAATCGTGGAAAGGAATCAGCGCACAATAAAGTGCTCGGCTTCTTTATTAAGGATGTCCAATTCAAAATGAAACATTTGTTGGGGAAAACGGTATCGTTTAGGTTTTACAGTTATTAAATAATCTAATTGAGACATAGTTGATCCATTGTATTAAAGTAATGGAATAAGCAAAATGGTGACATTTACTCGTAAACAACAGCAAGAATTCACCAACCAAACTCATTTCTACCTCTTCAAAAAGATTATCGATGTTTTTAGACAAACTTCATATTGAAGGGAATAATTCAATTCAAATTACATATCAAGATGTTAATAATTTATAAAGATGAGGTCTATATCAAGAGCTTCCTGTCAGTGAGTTCACATGGTTAAAAGATCAGACTGAAATGGATAACCTTGTTAAAAAGTTTATGAGTCGGGATAACTTTATTGGAGATCGTATTTATGTTCTTGACTGCATATAAGGTAAATTAGACAATTCACTCATAGCACCTGAACCTTACTATACAACTAAAAATAAAGTTTAAAAAAATCTTATTAACCCATGAATTTAAGACCAATTATGTGATAAATTTTATTGCTTTAACTGAGTGGTTGAGCTACGATGCAATAGTTTCAAATGTCAAACATGTTGTAAAGTTTAAGCAGGTATTTATTTTTAAATTATATATCGATTAAAAGACGTAAATGAGAGCAGTTAGTACAGATACTTTTCAGCAAAATGATTATAAGTTAAAGAACAACAGTTTAAACAGAAAAACTGTTGAAATTTTAAGAAGCATATAAATGTAAGATTATGTAGCAACAGCAAAAGACTGATAACTTAGTGTAGCAATCCCATGTTTTGTCGGAGCATCAAAATAGCTGATGATCTAATTGTAGTTGAGCTTAGAAAGAAATTATATGTTTGAATACATTAATGTATATCGGACAACACTACTTTATTTATTAAAATTTAGCATCTACCGATTTTAATACAGAGTTATTGAAAGAAATTCGATTTCCAGATCAATATCATAGCCGGCGACACTGAGTCTTTTTTCTTTGAGAATAAAATGTAAACAT
Organism: Schmidtea mediterranea; assembly: GCA_022537955.1. Classification (NCBI taxonomy): domain Eukaryota; kingdom Metazoa; phylum Platyhelminthes; order Tricladida; family Dugesiidae; genus Schmidtea; species Schmidtea mediterranea. The sequence goes on from CM039679.1 coordinate 284,739,567, forward strand.
ACGATTCAACTGTATCCAAAAATGATTGTCCATGTGGTCCTCTATTCTTCAAATTATTATAAAAAACATACAAACTTGTCTGTGTTTAAATTTCATTAGAAGTTACATTTATTATGTTTCAAGAAGCATAGGAAATTTTAATGAAATATACAAACACGGTGCACAATATTTGTATATTAAAAAATATATTCAAATATATTGCTGAAAGGTGATCCCTTTATAAGCAATTAAATTTTTTAAAATGAACTTGGAAAACATTTCGGAATCTAGTATTAAAGCACAATTTCATTTTAAGAAAACGAAGAAAACAATTTGTCAGATTTAATTATTTATAAATTGTTTATAATTTTTGTTAAATGATTATTAAAAAATAATTCTCATTTTTATTAAATCTTCGATTAAAGAGGAAATAATGGGTAGTTGGCATAATAAAATTTTAAATGTTGATAATATTTATTTAATTATTAATAAATTTAACAATTAAAAATAACTTAATCGTTTTTGGAAAAGCTTTCTACTAAAGTCAATATAGATAATCAGAAAATAATTTTTGTGAAATTTCCGAAATTCGATAAAAAATATTGACGATATTTAATAATTAATAATTACACATTTTAGGTGTAAATACTAACAACACATATGATAAAAAAGTTTCGATTTCCAAAAGCGGTTTATTAAAATAAGTCAGATTATATGTGAATTATTGAATAGTTTTTATTAATAAATCATGTAATTAATATGCTTGGCTTAAAAATCTTGGAAATTATTAGCATTCAAGATTTTATAATTCAAATAGATTTTAAGTATGTTTCTTATAAAATTAAATTTGAATAATATTATATATTTGTTGTATTTTCAAATAAATTATGTGCTTATATAAATTAAATGAAAATATTAAAATTTCTCAAAAATTCTTCCATTTTAAAAAAGTGCAAAACACTTCACACTGAGAAACACTGGAGCTTATTATATCAATTATTATTTTAAAATAACTAATAATAATAGAAAATTAAGTCAAGTTGAATGTTTATTATAAAAAATAAAATTTTATTAAAAATTATCATTTAGTTGAATTTCTAAACTTATTATTTAATAATCATAACTTATTAAATTCATTTAATTTCAAGATTGTGTTAATAATTTCGTTTTCGACATAAAATATCATTTACTAAACATAAACAAATTTCTTGAAAAAACAAATCAAAACTTATAATTAATTTTAAAATATGATGAATTACTGATTATGATCTTCATTATTTTTGTTCACATTGAAAGATTAATTTGAAGCCTAATTCAATAAAAATAATACTAATAATAATAATAATAATAATAATAATAATAATAATAATAATAATAATAATAATAATAATAATAATAATAATAATAATAATAATAATAATAATAATAATAATAATAATAATAATAATAATAATAATAATAATAATAATAATAATAATAATAATAATAATAATAATTGGTTGTTTGCATGATTGATTTGGAATACACCAAGATTGGGCTTGCCTTCAAAAATTACGTTGCCAACTCGCCAATATTAATTGCTCTTTCATGGAATTGAACGATCGCATTTGAGGCGGTGATTTTCTGATTTTTCATACTTGCTACAACCGAGGCTAAATATTGGATGGCCTTTTTCGTGTTTTCCGTTTTACCAGCTCCAGATTCACCCGTGCAAAGAGTTGATTGATCTTTGCTATCTTGTAGTATGTTTTTGTAAGCGATCTCTACCATTGCATATCTTTATACCATTCGATTATTTCATCGTAATAAATTAGAAGAATTCTGTAATGATTTAACGCGGCACAGAATAATCCACAATATGCATAAATTAATCCACTTTCAGATAATTAAAGGTTTTACCACATAATTGAATTAAACTTTTACTTTTTAACTTGACAAACAAAGATAACTCCAGGAGATGAATCAATATCGTTTTTTTTTAATATTCTTTGATTTATGAAATTTACTATTTGATTCTCTGGCTGGTAAAGATTTAGAGCATGACAATTTATCAGTAGTGTTTTGATCCTTTATATTATTATCACTTTTATTTGAATATACTTTATTATACATAATATCAAATAAAAATTCTCTTGGTTCATCATCATCTAAGATTTCAATATAATCAATTTTTGACTCAATTGGTTTTTCAGCTTTGCTATTGGACTTTAATATTTTTGGTTCAGAAAATTTTGATATAGTTTTCGGTATGCTCATTTTTGAATTATTAATTAATGCTGTTTTCCCCGGAGATTAAGAGATTAAAGTATTACAATTTCTATCTTGTACAAATTGATCAAACAATACTGTACTATGCTCTCTTACATATTTAGTAGAACAGTACTCAATACCAGTTTCATTTTCATTTATATTTTTAAATTTAAAGAAATTCCGTTTTCGCATATTGTAAAGGGCTTCTGAATATTTTCGCTAATAATTAAATCATGTACATCATCAAAAGGCTTGGTAGTCTTCTCTGCATCAGAATTTTTTATCTTTGGTTTTGAGCGAATAGGTCTTAAAGCTGGAACAATATTTCTATTTTTATTGAAAATAACTCTCCTTTCATTTTCTCTACTTGATACATTTTTATTACTCATGACATCAAAATCAAAATTAAATCTAAGTACTAAATTTTATTATTTTTCAAATTTACATTTCAAACACAAAACCTTTTCTTATTAATATTAAAACAAAACTTTTTTCTACTTAAAATTTTTAATAATGTACATTTTCCTTTTTAAAGTGTAAAACATAATTTGCATTAAACTTTGCATTTCATTTTAAATTTTATTGTTTTGAAATTTTAATTGTACGATCCTCTTTCTTTACCTTTTTTTAAATTTCTTTTAACATAATTTAGTGATTTATATTTATATTTAATTTTAATTTTATTGTTATAATTACGACTCACACGAATAATTTTCTAAAAGGATTTTTATATATTTTTTGGACTCTAGATTTTCCAGTTTATTCGTCGAAACTATGTTTAACTATTTTCTTGAGTGTTTATTTGGTCTATTTTCTCTCTAACAGTTTTTTCTTATACTTGTCTCAAGGAAATAAAAAATTAATTTTGAGTATTAATTAATCGTTGTAATAGATCATAATGTTAACAAAGAAAAGAACTCCAACAGATGAAATGTTGAAAAATACTTGAAAAATGGTTGCATTATTTTATCCAAAATTTAAGTTAACTTAAACAAAATAAAATTTATAAGAATTGAAAATAAACTAAAATTATTTCTCAATTTCAAAAATTGTCAAATTGTAAATAACATTTGAAATATAGTTAAATCTATTTTTCAAATAATATTTGCTCTAATTTAAAATTTAAACAATCATTTGATTATTATTCAAAAAAGTTTACCGAAAACAATTGCGACAATTAGAGCAGACTTTTGTATTAACATATTTTTGAATAATTTAAATTTTATCATCGAATAGAAAATTATTTCCGATATTTTTTAATAAATGAGTTATTATTTATTTATTTATTATCAGCAAATATTTTTTTACTCACTGTTCATCTATTTCCAATTTCATTTTCATTTGTAAATTTGATATAAAATATAAAATAAAATATCGATCCATATTCTGAAAAGAAATGTAAATATTTTTTATTGTTATTATTATTTGTATTATTATTATTATTAATTATAATAAATAATAAATAATAATATATTAATAATTTTTTCACTCGCTACTACATATAAACACCCTTTAAATACACGTAAACAACGTTAGCCTAGCATATATATATGCGCTAATTTAATTAAAAGCCAATGGTACAAATTAGAATGCTCCAAGTTTATAATGATTGAAATATTCGCACTTTCATGATTTTAAACAAATACTAGCATAGGCTAGGCAAAATACGAAAGTCTTGACTTCTAAATTTTTACTTTTATGAATGTAGTCGGCTAGCAGATTCAATTTTAAAATAAAATACGTACTGAAGGGTAAATAAAATAAAATATTTCAGCGTTCGAAAGGCCTTGCTCATGCAACGTTATCATTTCTAACTTTTTAGCCAAAGTAAGTGGCTTACTACTTTTCTTTTAACTAGGCTTAGAGACCATGTATATTAATATAGATAAATATAACGTAATATTAAATGCAGCAACGAAGTTAAGAGCGATGAACAAATGCGTGCTAACCCGATTGAAACAAGCTGTTGAAAATGCTGCGTTGTGGCGGAGTGTAGAACAACGCACGTGTTGTTATTTTTGTGTCCGCATTACCGAAACGCTATAAAATATTTTTCGGTGGTGGTGCATTGAGCCATGCTCATTTTCATGGATATTTTTTACCGCAGTATAAGCGAAACGCAGCAAAGCGAGCGCCTAATGAACGAGGTATACCTGTAATTACATATTAATCATTTAATTAATTAAAAAATTTGATTCATTCCCACACATTATACAAAAAAGAATTTATTTTATAATTATATATTAAACTTTAATTAATTTTATTAAAATTAATTCAAAACGTTTCCCTATGCCTGTAAAATGTTATAAACAATGAAAAATACCGAACAATTTAATCTGTTTCCTTATCCTAATATTTAGTTAATTTTTTTTATCTATACCTATATTCCTTTAATTAACAAGCTATTATTTTTTTATGTATTATTTTTAATTCTAGTATTTTTGTCATTTATTGCTGCTTCACATTCTCCAAAAAGGCAAAAAGAAGAAGGAATAGCTAGCAAATCGGAAATTGATGTAATATTTATCTAGATTTCTCGTTATTCTGATTTGTTTGTGTAATTTGTTGAATATTTTAAATTTAATTCAGTGCCGTTTTCTTGAAGTATAATTATAAAAATATTTAAATATGCATTTTAAAATTTTTTTTTGTCATGAGAATTTTAATTTGGTAACAGCTGATATTGCAGTGTCTTTCGTGACTTCAAAAAAAGTAGCACTAAATAATCCCTAAAGTCAAGAACTGCATAATTTTCAAATAATGACAAACAGATCTTAGTGAAAATACGTGCTTGGTTAATAGAAACAGTAATCTAAAGTTAAAGAATTTTTTACTATATATAGCTGTGTAAGAATAGGTAAATATAAAGATCTTGCTGTCATGTTGTAATTAATTTATAATTATTTTCAGCAATTTTTTGAAAAATGCATAGAAACTGTTGAATACAGAAGTATAATAAAACTTTTAGTTTTTACGAAGAATTTTCAAGGAATTAAAAGATATACATGGTAACAATGTTCTATAATATCGCACTGTTAAATATTGGGTGATCTAGTTCCAAGGTGGCTGAAAGTTAGTTGTTGATGAGAAAATATTTAGTCGTCCAGTTGAAATTACAGAAAAATTAATAGAAATTGTTTAGGAAGAACGCAGAATTAGTATAAAGTCATTATCCAAGATACTCAATAATAGTGATGGTAGAGTTTACACTGTTATGAAAGGTCTTGGGATTTGAAAGTTGTGTTTCTAACATCTAAAATGATGGAAAGACGTTTGCACTACTGCAGTAACAATTTACAGATTTATAGGGAATATAGACGATATTTCCTATTGTTGAGGTTCCAAGAATCTCAAATTGTACAAAAATAAAATAAAATCTTCACCTTTTACAATTATATAAAGATTCTGTATATATTTGCTATGTAATGTATACTTTGCTTTACTTCTCTAATTACGGTTACCTGAGCTCGGTTATGTCAATTTGTATGCTCTAAATTATATTGCAATATCAATTTCTGAATTTGCATTTCTTTTTAGCTACAAATTTTAAGGTGCTTTGACTAAGAAAACTGGGTTTTATATAGTTATTTTTATGGTTGTTTATATTAAGTGGTAATGATCTTCAAATGTCATAATGTTTGTTTTTCATAAAAAATTTTCTATTTTTAAAAAGGCAGAAAATAACTTCTATTTTTAGGGTTATCTTTATCCCCAGCATCCCTGAGGTTATGCATGTACTGGTTGATGTTTATATATCATGGGTTGAAGTCTGTATATTATTTAAACTATATTTTTCTTTCTTTGGTTGGTTAAAATTCAAAAAATTCAAAAATTCAAAAATATAATTATATTTTTGAATTTTTGTTTGAATTGATGTATTTAATATTTTATACTATTATTTCCATTATTATTATTTTATAATATTATTATCATATTATTACTATTTTCATGATACTATTTTATTACATTTATGATGATCATTGTTACCATTATTATGGAGTTCTTGAAAGATAAACGTGATGCTTTACGGTCCTATTTAATTCAATCCAAAAGTTACATTTCTTACTTGACCGGCTAGTTTCAAAAATTTAATGAAAGCAATCTTTAGCTTCAAGGTGATGAAATGAATTTAATAAAGACAAACTCTGTTATTTCTGCATTTGTGAAAAAACTTTTTCTGTGAAAATAAAATTTTGTACGAGGGGAATTCTGCCAGTTCTAAAATTTATCATGAGCAGAAATAAAGATAAAGACATACTTTCTTATAGTGAGAACTTGAATTTTGGATCCTTTTTCAAGTGCTTACACATAGGAATTTCCAGTTACAATAAGAACGGATAGAACTAACTACAAATAATGAATCGAAATTTAAATTCAAAAGCAACTACCACAATTCTGGCTGCAAAGGGAGATCCCTACTGCTTATCATGAAATACGGGCTGTAATTAAAAAGTCTTTAATTGCATTTACTTCATCATATTAAGTGGAACGTGAATTCAGTGCGGTATCCAATTAACTAACACAAAAAAGACACCGATTGCAAATAGTTTTAGATTACTGCTAACGAAAACAGAGCCGAGGATTGCTAAATTGGTAGCAGCATACCAGCTTCATCCTTCTCATTAAAATGATTTCGAAAGTTTTAACTTTTTTTGTATTACTTTTCTATTCTGAATTCAATAAATATTTCTTTCTGTTTAATAGCTATTAAAACTTTTAAAAAATTATTTTACAGGGGCACTGAGTATAATGTTTTCTGTAAAGGTGGTGGTAGGCCAAATTTGTTTGAGAACCACTGATCTATTATTTGATATACATATATGTTTATTCTATATTTTTTGTACCTTACTTGTAATATTTTAATTTTAAATTTTTTATTTTATGCCCATCTTCTAACACTATCTTACATTATTACTGAAGATGAAATCCCATGGTCTCTTTTCATCACGGAGTCAAAAAGATCATCCAGTGAGCGGAAGTTATCCGCCGAAAAGCATGAAAAGAAAAAGTGTTGATAAAGTGGTTGAGTTGTTGATAAAGAATGGGTATACTAAATCATTTTTATTGTTGATGATAAAAGAGGCTGTTGACAAATTGATTAAAAATTCTAAGGATCCATGTTTTGGAAAGTCTGAGTGTAATTTGACAAATGAGTGTGAATTGAGTGTTGATCTAAATAATAGTAAAAATGGATATAAAAAAATTGAGCCTAAATATGTGTTAGTATTGCCGTACTCTGAAGGTTTTACAAATTATAAAAGGAAGTTAAGTAAACAGATGGGAAATTTAGAGTATAAGGTCGTCTCTAATTCGTGTAAGGTAGCCAATATGTTTATTAATAAATCAAAAACTCCAGTTGGATTGTGTTCTGATGTTGTTTATCAATTTACATGCAATGGGTGTAATGCCACATACATTGGAGAGACTTCCCGTCATCTCTGTACTCGAGTTCTTGAGCATTGTCGATTGAAGGGTTTGACCAATATTAGTGAGCACAATAGAGGCCGTAAAAATGAAATATGAATGTCTGATTTTAGAATTTTGTTGAGAAGTTTTAATAATTATTGGGAACGCGTGATATGTGAAGCATTGCTGATAAGGTCATTGGATCCAAAGATTAATGTGCAAAGTGCTATGACTACGAATGTTTTGAATGTTTTTAAATATTTTATTGTTAAATCATGTTTGTGTATTGTTTTTAAAAAAGAATTTTTTAATCTTAATATTATTAAAATAATTTAATTTATATGATATTACATTTGTTTAAAATTATAAAATAGATAAAAAATTATAATATCTTTTAATTTATTATCTTTTAATTAAATCGTTGCCAAATTTTTTAAAATTATTTATTTATATAAATAACATTTTAAAATTAGTTAAAAGTACTTAAATATTTTTTTAAGTGTTCATTTATTAGAAAATAAAAAAAAATTAATTTGTTTAAATTATTAGTTAATTCATAATATTTTTAGTTAGTTTTTTGTACCTGAAGATGACAGTTATGCTGTCAAAATATATCGTACGAAGAGTTTTTTAGTGGCGTTATTTTTTAATTAAAATATTTAATTTGTGTTTTGATATTTTAACATTGCATTTAACATCATTTATAAAAATAAAATAGTAAATATTTAAAAGAATTTCCGATGACATTTGCTTCGAATTTCACTCCTCTAAAATATATTTACCATATGAAATTCATTTTTTATAAAATACATTATTTTGACTTATGATATTTCGTTAAATTTATTTTTCTTTTTTCCATTCTCTTTTAAAATTCAACCATTCTTAAAGAATATTTAGTCTTTTCCTGTAATTTTTTTCTAAATTCTAGAATACATAGTAAATAAAAAGTATTACTGGATCATATTTCATGGAAATTAAGCAAATTAGATCATTGGAACACTTTTTTCGATGATATAAAATCTTGTAAAGGCTTAAGAACTTTATCAAGCGCCCCAACAGACACACAAAGTATTATTAATTTTAAATAAATTTCAAGCGTTATTTTATTACTGTAATTTATTTATATTATTAATATTTTTATTATTAAAAGATAACGCCAATAAAAAACTTTTTGTACGATATATTTCGACAGCATAACTGTCATCTTCAGGTAATCAAAACCAACTAAAATATTATGAATTAACATTTAATTTTAACAAATTTATTCTGTATCAATTTGTTTAAATTAAATGTTAATTCATAATGAAGATGACAGTTATGCTGTCGAAATATATCGTACGAAAAGTTTTTTATTGGCGTTATCTTTTAATTAAATCGTTGCCAAATTTATTTAATTCTTTATTTTTATTATTATTATTATTATTATTTTCATTTATATCTAAATTTTAGAAGCTCATCAAAATTAATTCGAAACAGAATAAATATATTTTAGTTAATAAAACAGAAAATAATTAAAATTTTATTCATATCAAAATTGAAGCTATAGTCAAGAAAATTATTCTTTCGATTTCGAAACCAATTCCAACTATCAAATCTAAATTAAACATTGTTTCGAGTACAGCCATCTAGCCGTCCACGCGTCCAGGCGTCCACGAGTTGATTAATTCATCTGTAAACCGCCGGCCGGAAAGTATTGTTTTTCACGCCTTATCGAGAGAAGGGAAAAAAAGGAAAAATAAACGGAAAATTTATCGACCTAACTTGATCAGTTTGACGATTCCATCAATTAGTTCTGCATAATGAAGTCTGTGTTCTTCATGAAATTTATTCCCGAATTAATATCTCGAGGGAAATGGGAAAAAAATTATCAACAATTTTTTTTCATCTGAGATGGATATGTTCATTTTCGAGGGTAATTGCCTCGTTGATTTGCATATGAAACTAAAGGGTTTGTCTGGTAGGTCAGTTTTTTTCCCGCTGCTGTTTATTTACTGGTTTGCTTGAAATTATGATCGACAGTTTGTTTTATTTAAATTACAATAATAAGCCAATCACAATTAGCCGTATTTGATGGCCATTATTTTTCGATTTTTTTTTCGTTAAAAGTCTTTGGTATTTAAAATATTCAGATAAAAAAATAATTTCTACGACAACACTCTTTCTAGCAACAATGACAAAAATTTTGAAAAAATTCCATGCGGTTATCCTATCAATTTTTTATAGTAAGATATTTTCTATTTTTTGTTATTTTATTTTATCATATTTTTAATAATATATTCTTTAAATATTTGATTTTCCATTAATCTTTGAAAATAAAAATTAAAATAAAATATAAACACTAAATAAATTATATCACAATTTAAATTGTATTTTACCAGAAATTTATTTTTATTCTATTTTATTTTTAAGTTAGAATCACTCGATAATAAATTACAGCTTTCTAGATTGCTTTTAAGATAAAAATGAATTAGAATTATTTTCATGTTGAAATTAATTTTTAACTGATATTAAATATGTTAATTTTCAAATAAAAAATTCCGAATTATGAATTTCTTAATTAAAAATTGAAAAATTATGTCAATTAATTAATTAATAATTAATTATCAATGTTAATTATAATTATACAAATTCATTTTGCTAAATTTTGTTTTTCATCCGTATTTAGGGGGAATATTTATAAATAAATAAATAAATTATATATATATATATATTATTAATCATAAAATTTCGACGACGAACTGTAGGCTTTTATATAATTCTTTTTCATCAAAATTATTTTGTAAGGATTAAAACAGACATTATAATATTGAAGTTTTGGATTATTAAAGGTATTCGGTAGATAATAGTTCGTCACTTTACTCTATGTGTCTTTAATATTCAAATAACACTATTATCACACACATTCAAATTAAAAATTCTCACGATTGATACTGTAATTTTTTATTAAGATTTTGTTAAACAGCCAGGTGACTCGATGGGAAAATGTCTCACAATAACTAATACGAATATGATCTGACACAATAATCCCACAAGCAATGATTTCGGTTTGAAATACTGACTCAATTTTTCTTCGATCAACTTGATCTTTTTCTGAAATTTACCTTTCCTTACATAAGATCATCAATTTTTTTTGCAATCTAATTTTAGAAAACGAAAATCTAAAAACTAAAAACTTAAATAAAAATTATATATTTTCGAATTTGTTTAAATATTTGTAATACTTAGCATTTCTTCTTTTAGGATTTTATGAAAATCAAGGATAAATATTTGAAAGCATCTCTGTATATTTCGTATTAAATAGTAAAAGAAAAATAGAGACTGTTAATAAATTTTTAAATTTTTTAAAAATTTTAAAAAATATTATTTTTTACACAAATATGGAATTATTGTAGAAATGTAGTTTAATGAAAACTTTTTAAACGTCATTGGTGATGGAGTCATTGCCTTTATAACGAAAAAAGATTTATAGCCATAGTTTGTAAAATAACAGGGCTTAGATAATGTATTTATTGCATCATCCATTAAATCATAGAAATAAATAACTTTACTTGAAATTTTCGCTTTGGTTCATCAGCCTCAACATTTGAGGAAAAATGGAAACCCTTTTCCTTGTAATTTAGATATAAATAAGTTTTTAAATATATTTGGAGTTAACGAATGAAAACCCCTATGATGTTATAAATGATAAGACATTGAGTATAATTTAGAGAGGACACATATACTATTTAAGTATTTTTGTTTGTAATTGCTATTTTTATAATATATAATTATTGTTTAAGTTCATTTATAATTAATAGTTTTATTTTCGATTCAATTATTAAAACATTTATTCTATGCTTGCTACTTATTTCGGTAATTATTAAAATTTATACACGTGGTAAGGCTAGGTGTCATTAGACTTGCATAAAAGTAATAAAATTAGAACAAGGTTTTGATATTTGAAATAAGACGCATATGAAGGTTATAAATTTGTAATTTGTTTAAATGTATAAATATTTAATTCCAATCATTAGGCGTTTTATTAAAAACTCTTTGATATACTGAATTTAGAAGCACAGTTTGATTTTTACATAAAAACATAAAATAAAAAAAATTATTCAACAGATTGAAGCAGAAAACATTTAAAATTTAAAGAAACTTTGTCTAAGAGTATGAAAATAACACAAATGAAGCTGCATGTAAAACTAAATGTTTGCAAAAGAATTATAAATCATAAAATTATGTAACATCAGAGATGATGGACAGAATAAACCCGTTAACGCACGTTTTTTTTATACAACGGCAAAAATAAATCTTTATTTTATTATTGATAATTAAATATATATATTATATATAATATATTTATTACACTGCCCGAGATATAATCGTTAGAGAATCTTAAACAAAACTTTATATGTCGTATACCCGAGTCTCTCTCAGGCATGCACAAATTTGCCAATGACACATGCCCGAGTTACGCTCGGGCATGTGCGTTAAGGGTTAATGTTGCTTTTGAAAAAAACCTTTTCTATTTGCAAGATAAATCGAACAATTAATTTATCTTTATTATAGATATAAATATATATATATATATATATATATATATATATATATATATATTTAAATTTTGAATTTTCTGAATATTTTCAAAGAATGAAATTAAATATTTCAGCAACCTTTATACTATTGGATCATATTGTCAAATATGGCGATAGAGTGTGAGACAACTTTAAGACTTTAAAACCCCATTCTAGACAAGAATCTAAAGAGTGAGTGTGCCTGGATAGAAGCCGTCAATTGTGCTTCTTTTAGGCACTTTACATCGCACATGAGAGTATTTTGAGATTTTCAAGTTGTCTGGAATGTTGATTTTTCAAATGGCAACAACGACTCAGCGTACTAAACAATTTTGATCAATGAAATCAGGACTTCATTACGCAAACCACGAAAAGAAGGCTATTATTTTCTATATGACCAAACTCTAATTTTATCAAACTCAGAAAGCTGTAACAAAATGTATGTTTGTTCCTTGGACCATCCAATATACAGTCCATATGTTGTAAATAGTACTCTTTGGTTGTTCAATCATCTAAAGAAAGATTTGAAAAGAAAACTATTTAAATCACATCATGATATGAAAGAAAATGTAGAGAAATTTTATGGAGGAAAGAGACAAGAACTCTTCGAAAAGGCTTTCAAAATAATGGTAGAGAAAAGGTAAACAGGCATGGATAAAATAAGTGCAGGACCTTCTAAATATTAAATATTTAAATAAAATACAAATTCTATATATATAAATCAAATGGCACGGATCATAAGATAGGTAAACTTTCTACATACATTAAAAAATAAAAACGCACAAAATACAAAAACAATTGCATTCACTGAATATAAATTTACATCATGGAATATGAATATATGAATTTACACATTTCTAAGTGTTTGTTCAGTAAATTCTTCTAAAGTAGTTTGAAAATCCAATTTCCTTGCTTCTTCACCTGCAATCGACATAATTGCTAAACTATTTAATCTATCCTGAGTCATTGTCGATCTTAGTTAGTTTTTTATTATTTTTAGCCGGGAAAATTATTTCTCTTTAGGAGCAACGTTCACTGGAACTGTTAAATATATTCGGAGAGCAATAAACAAGTTTGGAAATGCCGCTGCTCTGTCATTTTCCGATAAAAATTTAAACATTTTAAATGGATTTTCAAAGGATTCTGATCCAAGGATAGATTTTAAAGCTTTCATTTCTTCAACTAATATTTTTCCATCTATACCAGCTTTCTTCGCTATTGGAGCATCCTTCCATGTGGACTTAGGATCTGTTAGAGAAATTTCTAATTTAGCTGATTGTGTTTGAAGTGCTTCTTATCGCCATAATGATTTTTAAATTGTTCAAAACGATCTTTTAGTGATTCTGTAGCTTTATTTAAAACAAAATTAAAAAAGATATTTTGTATGCGTTTATCGGATTTACAATAGATCCATACTAAGAAAACAGTGATACTAAAAGTTTAGTCTTTCATTGCATTTGCAAGAGATTTTGCTTCGCTTTTAATTTGTGGATCTTCGGAAATTTCTGATATTTCGAAAAGACCATCATAAAGGTCACCTATTTGGTATCTCACTGCTTTTGAAGATGCTGAAAGCAAAACAAATAGGCGTTGGAGATTACCAGAAAAGGTAAAAGTTTCTGGGCACATGTTTGCAACATCTTCCAACACTAGACTATAATTGTGACAAACGCAAGGAGTAAAAAATGCCATTGGATTTTCTTTGAAGAGTCTAACTTTTGAACACCGAAGACTTTACCCTTCATATTCTAACCATTGTCATATCTTTCCCCTCTTATGTTGTTGATATAAACTTCTTTCTTTAACATAAAAATAGATTTTCTCCTGTGCTGCACTCAACATGTATAAATTTCATAAATTGTTCTTATATACCGATTTTAGAGCCTGGTAATGTTCCATCCGAAAGATATCTGATGCTAAGAGACATTTGTTGTTGATAGCTGACATCTGGAGTACAATCCAGAATCACGGGAAAATATTTACTTATTTTTTTCTATCAGTAATTTTTTTTAATTTGTCGTCTATTAAGTTTATTATTTCATTTTCTATTGTTTTGCTTAATTAACTTTGGTGTGTTTGTTTTGTGGCGATTCTTAGTGTATGATCCTGCATCCCTGGTTCGAATTTTCCAAGTAATTCAAGTATTCCTAGAAAATTTCCAATTCGTGCATCGCCTTGGTTTTCGATGGATCCTCTAAACGCGATATTTCGTCCAGCTAAAAACTAAACTACAGAAAATGATCTTTCAAATATCTTATACAAACGAACTTTTTCTTGGTTCTGTTGAACATTATCCATGGTCTGCTCAACAGAAATTATTTTATAAAACTCTCTACATTTTAACATTGCTACCAAATGATTTTTTGATTTTTCATGTGTGGCTAATCTATTATATATATTTGGTCAGTTATTTACAGTGGCTAGGGCGATTGAGACATCTATACTGTATATTATCCAATAACGGCTTATTATTTGACTATTCGCAAGCTTTCTTTTCATATTCACTTTTGAAAAGTGTGTTCCATCCTCTTTGTGCGGAAACTCATTTAAGATAATTTTTGTAGGACCTTTTTATAAGTAAATAATTTCTTATTAGTTGAGTAATAATCTCGGATCATCAGTTATATTCAGTTTTTCCATTTTCATTCCAATATTTGCTTCTTCCGGTTCCGGTCTGTGTAATTGTGTTTCTTGTTTATTTTTGCATAGTCTTCTTCCTTTTTGTCATTTTCTTCTTCACGTTTGTTAGTACTTCCTTCTTCACATTTGTCATCATTACCCATTTTTAAAATTTTTTTCAAAGCCCCTCTGAGTTATTTACTTTTGGTTTTCCTTTTTGTATTTAATTTCATTTTTAGACTAGCACACTTATATTTCTTCCCACACCTCTTTCTTGTTTTAGTGGATTGGACATCTAAAGGAAAAATTAAATACAATTTTAATTTTAAATATAATTGCTTGTTAATAAATATTATGTAATGGAATCAATACTTACTTTTTTAACAACAACTATTAGTAATTGTAGTCACAAAATACGACACTAATAAATAAAACGATTA
This sequence comes from Schmidtea mediterranea, assembly GCA_022537955.1. Taxonomy (NCBI): domain Eukaryota; kingdom Metazoa; phylum Platyhelminthes; order Tricladida; family Dugesiidae; genus Schmidtea; species Schmidtea mediterranea. The sequence continues at coordinate 284,754,817 of CM039679.1, forward strand.
GAAGAATAGAAAACTGCAAATGCAATAAACAATTTACATTTGATAGTAACATAGCGCAACAATGACCAATGCCAAAAACGAATGTGAGTCACTGAGTAAGACGCGTATGGAATAGAATAGTTGAGAGAGAAGATAGTACTATGAGATTTATTAAACGTTTTGTATATTATAATGTATATATATATAATAATAAACATAATAATAAAACTCATCCATCAATGCGAACTTAAACTAAATATATTTTTAATTATTTGAATAATTTATAATTTATTCTTTAGCGTCAAAAACAATTTGATTTAATTTTCAAAAAACAACTTTTTCTTAATTTTTGTGGTGATCCAATGAGGGGACAAAATATATTATATTATTTGTTGTTTAAATGAAAAATGAATTCGAATTGCAAAAATCTATTTGTCGAAAATTAACCATATAGTGTTGACTTTTGTTGTTTTGAATAAGAATATATGGAGTCAGGTTGTGATTAAGTTTTTGTTAAAAATGTTTTCTAAAACCAAACACATCATAAATATTTCAATTAACCTCTTTTCTTCGGATTATGTAAGACATGAAAATATGTGAGAATATTTTGATAAAATGTTTAAAGAAAAATAATGAAATGAATTTTACACTGCTAATATAAAATACAGTGAACAGCATTTCATGTTATCATTGATTAAATTTAGAGATAAATTGTTTAAAAAAATTAAAATTTTCAATAATTTTTTAAAAAATAAATAATTTTCTGTAAAATGAAATTAATCAGCGATTTATTTATTGACAAAACAAATTAATTTCTCGTGGATATAATTACAGTGAATTCTCTGGAAATTGTCAAATCTCCAACAAGATTCACTCAAAAGTGGAGCTTAAGGTGTACTTTGGTTTCAATATTAAAGTTAAAGAGGTATAAACTATACACAATACAGGAAAGGTATAAAGTGAACAAAACAATTTGAACGGAGCAGCATAAATCAAACCTTTGCAGTCAGGGTTGACATTAATTGCAAATTAAATTTTCAGACAAATGATATTATGAGATCTAAACCGATGAAAACGCTACAATTTATCAAGGCGCTATAAACAAAGTCTATATTTAGATGGTGAACTGGTGCTCATGGACTAATATTATAGTTTATTTTGCCTTATTTTACTTTGTCATTGTAAATGGTGTATGCTCGTTCTCATTAAACATCTGAGGAAAGCATATATTTTTCTGAACGGGTTAAAGTTTTTTAAGGGATTATTTTTAACTCTTCCACTGCTAGTGATCGTTAATTGTATTCAAGATACAACCTCCAAATGTTTGGAAACTAGAGGTGACTTATTCCACTCATCAAATGGGTTTTATGATTTGGAGTCAATTTCGTAGCTTTACGTTGTAAAACACTTGGTCAAAGTAGATTCACAAATCTTCTGAAACCCTTGTGGATGTGTTGGATAACAAGAAAATTGAAATATTCGAATTAAACAAATACTATAAAATAGGAAATAATGAATATCGAATAAATGTCCATATCGAAAATAACAAGTAAAGAAACTGAAAAAGAAGTGAAATGTATTGATGCTGACAGGCAAAGATAATGACAATTTGATATTATGTTTATTGGTTTTATTATATTATTTTATTTTAGTGTAATTTTTCTTTTTAAGTTATTTAGATTATTTAAATCTATATAAAACCACAATCTTTGATTCATCTATATGTACTGCATCATTTTGAACTATCTGTGATAGATTTTGACAATTTATGATAACATTTAATACAAATTTGAGAATATTACTGATGATGATATTTATGTTTTTATATTTTAAAGTGATAGTTAAGATAAATTAAAAATAATAGATATTTTTAACCTCCCCCCAAAAGAAATACATAATAACTACATTTTTAATAAAACGCCCAATAGGGGCTAATTAATTAATTATATAATTTTGTTTTTAATCTTAGATGCAAGTCGTCAATCATGTTTTTTAATAATAGACACATGGCGTCAATAACAATTTTAAATTAAAGAAAACAAAATAATAATAATTCACGCAAGGCGTCATTAAGTGCATGCAAAAGACACTTTAAGAGTCAACAAAAACATCAAATTTTACTATATAAACTGAGAGAATTCTCAGCCAAATCACAACTAAAATCATAACTTAGGTTTCTAAGTCTCAAAGACTAGACGTTTAAATTAAAGTGTACAGTACATAGACTAGCTTGGGCATCTGTATTTGAACACAATCACATTTAAACAAGAATTAATTGTTAACAACCTTTTGGTAAAGGTAAATTTTTTCTGTAAATTTGTTTTTTTGAAAATAAAAAAAGTTTAAACTAGTGTTATCTTTTTATTTATATAAGTGACCAAAGTTGAGAAACTGGAATCTCAAAAGATGCTATTGACTTTGTTCCAGCTTATTGTTTGGCATCTGCACCGAAACACGCATTAAATGTATTGCCTTTTAAAATATTACCTTTTTAAACATTAATTTAATTTTTTGTAATAAATAAAAATTTAAAAAACATTCAAATACTTTTAACTAATTTAAAATGTTATTTATATAAATATCAAAATATATCGTGTTGAAATATATCATGCTGTGACTACGAATGTTTTGAATGTTTTTAAATAGTTTAAGTAAGTTAAATCATGTTTATATATTGTTTTCTTAAAAAAAATTAATATTATTAATATTATTAAAATAATTTAATTTATATATTACATTATTTTTTTAAAAATTATAATATAGATAAAAATTATAATATTTATATAAATAACATTTTAAATTAGTTAAAAGTATTTGAATATTTTTAAAATGTATTTTGTTTATTACAAAATTAAATTAATATAAAAAAATAATTTGTTTAAATTAAAAGTTAATTCATAATATTTTTAGTTGGTTTTGTGTACCTGAATATGACAGTTATGCTGTCGAAATATATCGTGCTGTGATTATGAATGTTTTGAATGTTTTTAAATAGTTTAAGTATGTTAAATTATGTTTATGTATTGTTTTTTTAAAAAAAACTTTTTTAAACATTATCTTTGATTGTGCTATTAAAATTTTATCTCATATTGTTGCTGAAACAAATTCTTCTGCTGGATTATCGACCTTTGCAGATAAAACCTTACATGTATGTGAACAAGAACAATTGTCTATTGCTATAAAAGACTGTTGAGACTCGTCTTTTAACCATCACAACACTTGGATTTGAAATATTGAATAAATTCATATACATATTGAAAGATTTGCTTTGCTCTTTGCAGCAACATCTATACTTTTTTACTCAACTCTGTAAGAAAACAACGTTTAAATAAAATACTGATATTCAATACTGGCAAAAATTAACAAATTAATATGTTCTTCCGATTTTCTAATAAATACTGAAAAGAAAAGCAAATGAATCATGAGATCGTCACTAATTTTTTTTGTAAAGAGGCTCCTTAAAAGAAGGTTTGAGAAACATTGGATTCTTATTTATTTCTTTGGACAGTAATAATTTTTTTTTAAACCGCAGTTGTTTAAATTAAAACCATTTAAATTTGCAAATAAATATTTTTAACCATTTTCAAACCCATATGTCATTTTAATTTGTTATTAATAAAATATGGGTCCTTCCTTTTTACTACTCTAATATTACTTTAATTTTAAATTGTGAAATTTTACAGTAGAAATTCACTCATATTAAATTTTGGAATCAATTTAAAATTATTTTTAAAAAATAATTAAATATTTATTTTTATTATTCGTGATTAAGGCCTAATTACATTCACGTTATATAGTAAAGGAAAAATTTATGAATAAAATTTACTAATATTTAATTATTTAAATTAATGAAAATAAGTGTAATATTAAAACAGTTTATTAATTCACATGATACAGATTTCGAATATTTTTACAAAATCCAAAATATACTGCAAAACCTTTTTTAAATAATTGAATGTTTAAACAATATAATAATTAATATTGAAAAAATATTGTTGTGAAGTTAAAAAAATCAAGAATAAAAATATTATTTTATCAATTCTCGTCAACTATCTATCATGAAATTCCCAAACAACCTGAATCTCTAGCTAGGTATTCACATTTAAAACCATATTCCCAAAGGACAAATGAACTTTATTTACTCTTTGCCAGACTATTTCTTTTGCACCACATGCTCCTTCATTTGTCATCAACATTTTAACATTATTCGACATAATCTTATTAACTAAATTTTTCAATATTCAATGTCACTTTTGTAAAATTTTACAATAGTTAGAAATAAATGTATAAATTAATAAAATTAATAAATTAAAATAAATCATTTGCATTAAATATTAAATATTGATATTATGATCATAGTAATTGTTAGCAATTATTTATATTTGAATGGTGGTTCTGAGTCTGGGAATAACATTTTGTTATTTAATTTGTTGTTTACATTTTGGATTTTGATCGCCATTCACTATTTTATTTTAATAATAATAACTTTCAAATGACAGAAAAAAATTTTTTTTAATGTCATGGAAAACTGTAAAGAACTCAGAGGTGACAATCAAAAGTAGTCTTTATAATAATAATAATAATAATTACAATTACTTTTATTTAATAATATAAATAATATGTATCCAAAATATTTCAGATTTTTATACTAAATGAAACAAACATCTTGAGCACTTGCTATGACAATAAATGTGCATGTGTGATGAACCTGCTCAAAGCAATTATCAATAAATTGGCTTGTTGTGTAATACTTTTATAAATAATTCGTGTGCTATACAACTTGTTGATAGAACTGCCAACATAGCAATAATTACACGACGTATCATGCATGTCATATTAATAATTGGAGAAAATAGCAGTTGAATTCCATTTCGTTTTGTAGATACTTATCATGTGACTCAACTTATTCTTTTTTCTGGGATTTCTTTTCCCTAAGAAAGATTTTTTTTGTTAAGTTTTTACAACTCTGTAATCATTCTTGACTTTATTTGAAATTCCTATTTATATACATTAGTATTAATCCATTTAATTTAGCGACACATTCTGCTGACTTGTAGTATGTTTTTAGTACTTAAGCGTGTTGAGAGATCAATTGTAATTATTTGGAATTAAATAATTCTCTGACTTCACGTGCTCTAAAAACATCCACTGAAGAAACTCAACGCAGAAATAATTTTTATTTACGTTACACTCAAAATATTCTTGTAACAAGTCTGATTAGGTTCTACTCAATGCTTTTTATTTTCTTTTTCAATTTCATAAATTTTTTGTTAAAGTTTTCCCGCCAATCTTTCCTTAGCAACTAATAGAGTTCTTTCAAATTTTTATAAGGCTCTCGGGAAACTAATGGACTAATTTTGTTTTCCTCAATGCTGCCAGCTGTTCTCCGACACAAATTGAATTTTGGAATAATCAGTTCCTACATAATTAAAAAGATTTTGGAGAATTTCTCACTAATTTAATTTATTTGTTTTCGTCATTTTTAATTAATTAATTTATTTATATTTTCTTAATAAATTGTTCTATTATTTTCGGAAAACATTGATTTTGATTTTTGATTACATTTAATTGATTATTTTATTTTTCCAATTTCGTACCTATTTATTAGAACTTTTGAAAACTGCATAACCCAACAAGCGTAACAACTTTTTCCCTCAGTTATTGTCACAGTAATTATTGTAATAAAGCACGAATATATATATCGAGTGTTTCAAAAGTGATGGACCATAAAGAATTTAAATATTTGGAAAATCATTTCAAATAATATAAATTTTTTAGTTTGTTTTATTGCATCACTATCACTAATTTTATTTTATTGTAATTTAAATATTTTGCAAATCATTTCAAATAATATAAATATTTTAGTTTGTTTTATTGCATAATTATCACTAATTTTATTTTATAAGAAATGGTTCAATTTTCAATTAACGATAGTGATTTTACTAAATGCTATTATAGTCTAAAACATTTAATTTTGGTAGAGAGGGAATAGGTAAAAATCACAAACGGTAAACATTTAATCTTAAACCGCCATTCTTAAGAATATTGTCTATAATGAGCATTATGACAATTTGGAAGATATAAAGAAAATAATAATTCATTCATTTGCTCAAATTACATTACAAGATATCCAGAATGTGTGTCACGCTGTATTAAAACGTGTAAACTTTCCATTGATGTAGATGGTGAACACTTTGAGTATTTATTGTAATTCCTGTTTTAATTAATATAATTTAAATATCTGTTATCTTAAATAATAATAAAAAATTAACATTTATATTGCTTTAAAAATATTTATAAATAAAAAGAACCTTTTGAAACACTCGGTATATATATATATATATATATATATATATATATATATATATATATGATTTTTTTCATCTAATTAGTATTTATTCCTTAAAATTTGGTAAATACTTTAAAAAATGTTATTTTAAATACTACATGACAATTTGCATTTTTTAAACTAATTTAGGTATAAAAATATAATAAATAAAAATAAGTTTTTAAATCAAAATATTTTGTCTTTTAGTTTCAAAGCATTGGAATTTAAACATGATGATTCAGGGAATTTTTTACATTTATTATAACATTGACAAGATCCACTGGCGCAGTCAGGAATTTAATAAGGAATAAGGTTAGAGTTGAGAAATATTTATTAATATTATGGTCAATAATTTCAAGCATGGACAAATAAGGGTGCCGAAGGCTCGAAGCCCCTCATGATTAAGGTTTCTGATATTATCAGACTGATAGATTAAAATGGTTTAAATTGTTAAAAAATTAATATTAAATCTTATTTTTATGACAAATGGAAAATGAAGATTCCATTAAAATTAAAAAGTTCAAATTTATTAAAGACTTCCAACTTTCAAGTAAACAACAGTCAACAGTGACAGTTCAAAGAAGAGAAGGGAATTATAAGCCATATAATTACTATCGTCTATTGTCATTCTATTTTAGACTTCATCACCCAACAACAATTTAGGCTATAATGCAAAGTCTATAATGCAAACGTCTTTTTTGTTTGATAAATACATTGATCACTTCATCTGTAGATGATTTATGTTCTCAATAGATATTGAAAAGGCCCAGTCCATTGAGTCGTGTTTCGCTGGTAGTGTTTTGTAGAGTTTTTGTAGCAATACAAACAACTAGAGCCTCTAAGGAAATAAAGAAAAAAGTGCCTTTATATTTTTTCTTATTTAGATGGATGATCTTTTAGGCACGTGACGTCGATAAATATTTGTAAATGGAAAATTCAATAAAAGGGAATTGTTTAAACTCTTTAATTCTCTTTGGCTACGTCACTGATTAGATCTAGCTGATAAATATAATAATAATAATAATAATAATAATAATAATAATAATAATAATAATAATAATAATAATAATAATAATAATAATAAAAATAATAATAATAATAATAATAATAATAATTATAATAATAATAATAATAATAATAATAATAATAATAATAATAATAATAATAATTATAATAATAATAATTATAATTATAATATCTAAATTATCAGTAACATTTTCATCTTCATAAAATTTATATGAAAATTTATATGTTGTGCATAAAATTTTTATGAACTTTCATTTATTTTCAAAATAATTATTGATCAATTGTCACCGAATAGCAAAAACATTATAATTGGTAAATAATTTTATTACAATATTTATTGAAAACAAACAATTCTACACCATTAAAACAACAAAAATATCTATTAATTAAAATAACAATATTCAAAAAATAAATTTTACCATTTTTTGTTTTAGCGAAAACAGAAACTCACTTCAATAAATTATAAAAATTGATTTCTCTATCTCAGGGGCAAGGAGGCTTTTAAAAACCAGCTTTAATCCACAAATAAAACTTTTCTCAGGAGACTTTTACGCTTTTTATAATTAAAAATTGCATTTTATAGATTTAAATTTTCACTTTATTATTAATCACAATCGGTTAGGTCGTTATTTAATTGTATTTAAAGTTTTAGATATTTATGCAATGGCCAGCAATTCTGACGTTTTCCACAAAGCCCATCAAAAGATCATTGCGATTAATGGATCAGAAGCATTGATGAAATGCTATATTTTAGTTAATCTAAATTTATCTGTAAGCAAAATAATAATAATACTCATAATAATAATAATAATAATAATAATTATAATAATAATAATAATAATAATAATAATAATAATAATAATAATAATAATAATAATAATAATAATAATAATAACAATAACAATAATAATAATAATAATAATAATAATAATAATAATAATAATAATAATAATAATAATAATAATAATAATAATAATAATAATAATAATAATAATAAAAATAATAATAAAAATAATAATTACAATAATAATAATAATAATAATAATAAAATAATTGTAAATAAAAAAATCTGAATTCTTAAATAATTATTCTACTGAAAACAAATTTTTTTTGGCGTCTGCTGAAGTTTAATTATTGAAATTTACACTTACTCATTAAAATGCCATTCAAATGAAAATCTAAAATTTTATTATTCTCAATTAATTTCAAAAAAAAATCATTTAATATAAATTTTATACTTTTATTTACGTTTGTTTATATTATTTGGTTATTTTTGAAATTAAATTCAAATTCACTTTTGGATTTTAATATCTTTTGACTTTTAAGTGACAGTCATTTCAAAGATGAAGACTAAACTCTAAACATTAGCACCATATATTCTAAGAGTGGTAACAATTCTTTCAGATTAGACTAAAATATGTCATCAACATTCCAATCGTACATCCAAAGTTTCACGAATGAGAGATAAGAAAATTTATATTCCAATTATAAATATTATTATAATCAATATTAATATATTATTATTAAATCAAATTAAAAAAATAACTATGTAAGCCACTTTCCGTAATGTTTATTCATAAAATATAAAATATTTCGACATAAAATAATTCCTGATCATTCACAAACAAAAACAAAATTTGATAAGTCTTTCGATTTCTGCTTTTCCGAATAATCTTTTTTATCAAATTTTTTCAAAAATATATGCACATTTAAATAAATTTCTCAAATTTAATTTGTCAACATTATAAAAATTGAATAGATCAGAATAAATTTTTATATAGATTAAGACAAATTTTTTAAAAAATATTTTAAAATTTAATTTTCTCATTTATAAAAAAATTTGAATAAATTCATAAATGATTTGGAATTCTTTTATTAAAGTTTAGATTCTCGGCATTTTGCCTACAAATTAAATTTGAGAAATTTGTTTAAATGTGTATAAAACAGTTAAAAGAAAAGATCAACGAGGGAAAAAGGAGAAAACGAAAGACTTATTAAATTTTGTTTTTGTTTGTAAATGATCAGGAATTGTTTTATATTTCATAATTTATGATTAAACATTGCGGAAATTGGCTTATATAGTTATTTATTTACATTTTATTTACATAAATGATTCCGTTATCAACAATAAAAAATAATTTTAAGTTTAAAGTTTATTATTATAATTACTATTATTATTATTACTATTATTATTATTATTTTTATTATTATTAATATTTTTATAATTAAAACCAACTTTTATCCGTCACCAACTTGAAGTAACTATTTTCTTTGAAAAACCAAGTCATTTGAATATATTTCTGAATGATACAAATGTTTTATGCATATGTTATATAAGCATACTCAAATATATAATGTATTTCACTATTCTTATTTTTAAAATGATACTCTTTTATTAAGCAATATATGAATATTTCTTGGATCAAATCTCCCAGACAAATTTTAACGAGAGGATTCTATAGAGTAACCGAAAATAATAGATTCCATCCACAATCACCTGCAATTTTAAACACTCAAAGTTTCAATTTAAAAATATCCCCTGTTTTAATTGAAGACGAAGGTCAGTATAGATGCAATTTTATATTTGGCCGCAAAATATATGTGAAAGAAGTAACTCTCGTCGTTCATGGTAAATATAATAATTATGAATAAATATAACTACTATCTGTTGTGAGTATTATACATTTTGCATATATTTCAGTTCCACCGAAAATAACAAAGCATCCAGCAGCATTGGTTAAAGTTGATGAAGATAACAAAATTAAATTAACTTGTCAAGCATTTGGTAAACCACAGCCCAATATTAGTTGGTATTTGGTTACGTATCCCATTGGTGAGATGAAACTGACTCCCATCCACTTTGCTTTAGGAGGATTTGATACAGGTGTGTAGCATAATTTCGGTAGTAATAATAATAATAATAATAATAATAATAATATAATAATAATAATAATAATAATAATAACTTTAGACATAATCTTCTTTCACAGTATAAATAATAATAATAATAATAATAATAATAATAATAATAATAATAATAATAATAATAACTTTAGACATAATCGCATCTGATGGAAATTTAATAATTGAAAAAGCAAACAGAAAAATGAGAGGAACCTACAGATGTTTTGCTGAAAGTATTTTAGGATCCATATATTGGGATACTCAAATATTGGTGCTATGTAAAACGCATTTATTTGTTTGTTTGACGTGTATTTTTATTTGTTTCAGACCCCCCTGAAATTATTATGGCAAATGAAGTTATCACCCAGAATATTAACCAGAACACTGTTGTAGAATGTACAATGAGTTCGTATCCGCCAGGACAAATAAACTGGTATTTTGGAAATATTTCCCTCAAAACCGTTGTGTGCGGAGTGTTTACGGATAAGTCAACTAAATATTGCATGGGTAAGCTTGAAATTAGTTTTTCCATTCTCTTTCAAATGGAGGATTAAATTTTAATAAAAAATTGTTTCTAAAAGAAAAACTCTAAAATTTACAGACAATTGAAATTGTTGATTCTGATTGTTTTCATTATGATATTTATTTTGGAACTTATTTAAAATAATTAATTTAATATACAATTATTGTGGAATCTAATTTTCATAATTTTTTATTCATGATTATTAAATGATTCAAAAATATTTTAGTTAAACTACTTTTATTTATTTAATAAAAATTTCAATTAAAACTTAATTGTATAAAAACTAATTGTTTATAATTTATTCATAACCAAATAATTAATAGTTAATATATAAAATTAACATAGACTAATTAAAACAAAATTAACAATATCAAATGAAAAATTAACACTATTTAATGTCAAGATCACTCTAATAGTATATTTTATTTATTATTTTTATTAATTTAATGAGTGATGATATTTTAATCATTTTACTTGAAATATATCTGATGAGGATTTTCTTAAAGATTTTTTGTCAAGTCCTACAAAAGTGCAGTAATGTTGAGGTCAGTGACGGAAGCATTATAGTCATTACCTAACATTTCAATTATTTCTGTAAATAAATTCTCTTCTTAATATCTTTTCCAAATATAATGGTGTTATTAATTCCTTTTCAATTTCTATGTTTCCTTCTAGATATCGTCGAAATTAGTTCAATGTCATAACAGAATCTTCATTCTGTTTCATTAAAGTTACAACGCACTGATTTTTTGTTCAGTCGAATTATGGACGAAATATTTTATGTTTAATTCAACGACTTTTGCAAACATCACTTTCAAGGACTTTCGTTCAATCTTTAAAGGTCTAATTCATATTTTATAACCATTATACTCTGCGTTTCACTTGTCTAAAGCTCTGTGAAATTTTACATGTCTGATTCCAATGTTCTACTTTTGTTTGTGTCGATATGTGTTTCTTACATTTTCAGATATAAATTTATACTAATTCTTATTTGAAGACCTGCTAATGAATTCCTTAATACGATTCTTTCCGGTTTTTTGAAAACTTATTTCGTTTTCTTACTATTTTACTGCTTGTCGAGATGTCTTCCGGTTTTGATGTTCACTCTTTCAAGTTCCAATGGAACCAATTTGAATGGAAAATTCTTTAACGTTTGAACATTGCCAAATAATTCATAGTAAATATGTCACTTTGTGAAAGGTAGTATTTTAATTAGACTAATTTATTGGCGATTGACTAAATATCCTTTCATCATTGACCTGTCTGACCTCATTGAACGGATCACTTGTTATTTGTTTGTTTTTCTTTTATAGTGAATTTGTTATGAACCGCATAATATTATTAATCTTGATCGTTTAGAAGAGCAAAGGCCAGTTTCTGAAACAAATGAAATGAAAGTGATTTCCAGATTAAATTTGATCAATTTAGCTAAACCAGATTACGGAATTTATACATGCAAAAGCAAAACCTTATTAGGATCAGCTAGTGGATCAACTCATGTCAAAAGTTACAACATTTTAATATAGTTTTAGAATTTGTAATAAATTTAATTTAGTGACAACGGTTCATTCTTTGGATACTGAATTGCTCCCGTTTGATATAAATGGTAAGTGTAAATTTGTTGTTTTATTAGACAGATTTTTATATAGTACTGACAGTTCAGCATCCTCATTTGTCGAAGAAATCGTTTCCGTTTGTTTTAATTTTACTATAGATGTTTATATTGCAGTTTTGAAAATGTTATTGTTTTAATTTTGGGAGCATATATTTTTAGTGCTATTGGTGCACAATGAGATTCTGCGTAACATGTATATTAAAAAAAAGTTTATTTAAATCTATTTAAATTTAAACTTCAAATTTAAATTATTTGTGTGTTGAGATTTGTAAAAATATTTTTATACTATTAATTTCAGAAATTTATTCTTGAAAAGGTTACAATTAAAACAATTTTAAAAATCTTATCTTGTTCTTCTGAAACCCATTGGGAACGCTAGCTTTCATAAATTTTAATCATACGAAAATGAAAAATTATATATTTATATTCAAAACAATATTCTTTGACTTATTTTTGTTGAAAATTTATTTTAAAAAATGTTCACTTGTATACAACATCAAACTGTTTTCAAATTAAAACACAAAATATTCGCAACTGCGCTCATATCTCCCTATTTTATATAATTGCAGAAGAAAGCTTTTTAAAGAAATAAAAAATGTGTTAAGGCTTCATTACATGACTTGGAATACTAAATCTTCATTGAAATGGTTTTCTCCCAATTTCTACTTCTATAACTTTGGTTTTTACAACTATTCAATAAGCAAACTTGTATATGGATTTTTAGGTGTTTTAGTCAAAAATAAAAGAACAATCTTTTTTTGTCACATATAGAAGGGCTGTCTATAGTGTGCTATTTTGGCGCTTGAATGTCCAGCCTCCAGTGCTTCCATACATACTTTAGTTTCAGATTTTCCAAAATTACTCAAATTAATAAATAAATAGGCCTATGCTGTTTCGATTCCATTGTCAACAGTTTTTAGAGTTCCTGCCTCTTTATCAAGTATATTTTTTTATCATCGAACCTTTTGCAGGGTCTTATATCGAAGGATTTGATATTATGTTGAATCGAATTTAGAATTTTAAATTATTTCCTGTCAAATTATTTGAATTTGTTGAAAATAAGGCTCAAAGCTGGGTGAGTTTTGAATTATCATTTGTTTCCGCCAGTTTCTGTAATTATCAAAGCAGCAGTAAAATCATAAATTTTACTTCTTAAACTTCCATTAACATTAATTACAAATAAAGAAAATTCATCATTTACAAACAAAACTAATGTTTTCGAAAAGAATTTTCTTACTCAAGAAAAAAATTTTTAATCATAAAAAACCGACATTTTTTAATCATTCATACAAAAAAAGCAACCATCTTTGTACAGAATTAAAATATTTAAATATTACATTTTAAAAAATTTAGTCACATGCAGACTTTTCAATTTGCCAGCTATCATTTATAAAAGAAAAGTTTTAATTATACGATTATACAAGGAGAAGTATTTCGAAAATGAATGACCAGCTAGAACATATTTAGTTTTTCAGTTTATATTTTGATCTCTCGGTCAGATCATCTACATTTCTAAAATGATCTTATATTTTGTAAATTTGAGTTCTAAAGAAATTTTCTTTTCAACAGTTTTAGTCAAAAATGCCAATCGAAAATCAACATTAAACTTTTTGAACACAAGATCAAGTAATACACTTCAGGATTCCAATTCCAAGCAAATTTCCGGGCATAGTAATTATTATTATTATTATTATTATTATTATTATTATTATTATTATTATTATTATTATTATTATTATTATTATTATTATTATTATTATTATAATTATAATTATTTTTATTATTATTATTATTATTATTATTATTATTATTATTATTATTATTATTATTATTATTATTATTATTATTATTATTATTATTATTATTATTATTATTATTATTATTATTATTATTATTATTATTATTATTATTATTATTATTATTATTATTATTATTATTATTATTATTATTATTATTATTATTATTATTATTATCATTATTATTATTATTATTATTGAAAAAACTTTTTTCTAGTTTTCACCTCTGATTGCTTTTCATTTTATGACATAAAGAATTTTTTTTATTATTTAACTATGAATCAGATGTTTTATTGTGATTTAGATCAATATGTATTTATTAAGATAAAATAGTCCCAAAAATATTAGTTTTTTAATATTGTATATTGATTTTTTTGGTTAAAAGTATAATTGAGTTTTAGATTTTAATTTCAGATTTATTTTAAAAATTGTTTTTTTTATTTTAATTTTACATATAAATTCTAAATTTTGAATTTATAAAAATTTTTATTATTAATTCGAATTTTTATTAATTTATGTTAGTTGTTATCATTATTATTATTATTATTATTATTATTATTATTATTATTATTATTATTATTATTATTATTATTATTATTATTATTATTATTATTATTATTATTATTATTATTATTATTATTATTGTTATTATTAATTCTATTATAAGTGTCATTTTTATATATTAATATATATATGTGTGTGATCACTTTGAAAAATAACACAATTTAGTATTTATAAAACCATTTTGGACAACCTCAACTACTGAACACTAGTTAAACAAAAATTATAATAACAGTTATACTTTATTTTTAAAACGTTTTTAATATAATGTTTACCATCAGAATCAATGGAACTTCATCAACAATCTGGAGAATCGTCAAGAATCTCAGTTCCTTCATTATATATAATTCTTCATGCATTGTTTGTTTTACTTATAAATTAGAAAATTGATTTATCATTGTATTATTATTATTATTAATATTACATGTGTCACATGATAAAGATTAAATATATTGTTTTGTTGGTTGTCATTTCATTATTTATTCTTGTAAGAACTTGTTTTATATATATAGCAAAAGGTGATCATGGTGCAACTCAAACAACTGTAAGATATCGTAAAGTAACGAAAGCAAGCAAAGTTTTTACATGTTGAAATTGAAAATAATACATTCAATCATTTGTAAACCGTATTAATGGTTTTGCTGTCAATTTTGCATTTATATACACTAAATGACATTTAATAAAGGTTTATAGAACATAATTTAAGAACAAGTTAATTGATCTAACGCAGTGGTAAGTTATTTTAATATACAAAATATTTTAGTTGTAATTCTTTTGATAAAAAAATATTTTAAGAGTACTTTGTAAATAATTTCATGATTAATTTTAATGTTTTTTTAATTTAATGAGAATTTTGATTATTTTCTAAAATGAGTTTTAATATGATTAATTTTGTTTAATAACTTTTTCTTTATATTTTGTTCACTTTGGCAACATTTATTTTTTAAAAAAGTATAATTTAACTAAATTTTTTCTATGTAAAAAGTTTTGAAATAAAAATATTTTATAATATTTATTTAAAAATTTGAAGTTTATTAAAATTCAAATCAATTTTTCTTTTATAAATAAAATTAATTTACGGAATAAGTATCACAAAGATTTAATCAGTTTATGAAAAAACCAATATACAATTAAGAGTGACAGTTACTGAATTTTAATGAATCAATTTTGATTTCCTTTTTGAGCGCTTTATTTATCTAACAAAATAATTACTTAATGTGATACTTACCAAATGTGACACTTATCGAGAATTAATTGTACACTATTTTTATTTTTGTGATATTATTCTTTGGTTTTTATGTGGTTACCTTCTTTTATTGATGACATTTTGTTTATTTTCATTTTGGCAAAAGATCAAAAAATAAAAGTATAAAAATTTTTCATAATTCTAAAATATCTCAATGAGTTATCATGTAAACGTTTTAACTTCTTCTCCCGTGATCTGTTATTTACGATTTCATTTGTATTTATTTATTCAAAATATGCTGTTTTTTATTTAACATATTGAACTATATTTTGAAAGAATTAAGATAAACAAAATGTATTTCAAATTAGTTATCAAATAAGTAGTGGGATGTGTCACATCCAGCACAGTACCCCCTCCCCCCTCCCCCCCGGCTGAGAGAAAATTTTTCTAAGTCCAAAAGACAAAGACCATGACTCATTCAAGGTCATTGAAACAAAGACCATGACTCATTCAAGGTCATTGGATGACTCATCATATTTTTTCAAGGTCATTTAAACAAGGACCATGACTCATTCAAGGTCATTGGATGACTCATCATATTTTTTCAAGGTCATTTAAACAAAGACCATGACTCATTTAAGGTCATTGGATGACTCATCATATTTTTCAAGGTCATTTAAACAAAGACCATGACTCATTCAAGGTCATTGGATGACTCATCAAAAATTTTCAAGGTCATTCAAAAGTAGGTCAAGGTCATTCAAAAGTAGGTCAAGGTCATTCAAAAGTAGGTCAAGATCATTGGATGACTCATCATATTTTTTCAAGGTCATTCAAAAGTAGGTCAAGGTCATTCAAAAGTAGGTCAAGGTCATATTATTTTTAAACATTTTTAAATTTAAATTTACTACTTATAAAAATAAGTAGTATATATTTTGTAAATTTATTTTATTATTATTTTTATTATTATTACTATTATTATTATTATATATTGAAAACCGAGACAAATACAACAAATTTATTATAAAGAGACAATTCTACTATAGTTGTATTGTCTAAGAGCTTTATTCAAAGCCCATTCCACATACTTCCGATATCGGGCGGCGCAGCAATGACATCCATCACCACAAGGGTATTCGGGTTCCATATCTTTTGACAAATTGTTTTGTTCGATATCCCATAGGAACTCATCTATTACAGTAAATATCCATATTGATGTATGATTGAATATCAAGTCTGGAATTATTGATGCAGGCTTATCCATGATTCCATGTATTTCTGGATAATAGAATTCCAGACGTTCTTTAATAACTTTAAAATAATCATCTAAAAGCAAGTAATAATAATAATATTAATAATAAATTACCGTAATGTTTAATTTCATTCATAGCTTGAACTGCGCTCGGTACAACCATTTTAATGATAAAAAATGAAATAACAATTACTTTTATACTAATTTAGAGACACACACACACATCTTTAGCTATAAACAATAAATATTAATTTATATAGATTTAAAAATGATTAAAGAAATTTTATTATTATTATTAGTTTTTAATATGGCCAACTCAATTGTTGTAACCGTTCAAGGTAAAAATTCAACAAGATGTGTATGTCCAGATACCGCTGTATTGATGGATATTTTGTATATGATAGATAGGCCTAGATATTTGAAAACTCCAGTCAAAAGATTATCTGAAAGAATGAGTAATTTAGAATTCCGATTTGAACATACATATGAGACTTTAAAAAGAGCTAAAAACGAATTATAAGACCATTGGTACTATCAAAAATGAATTAAGAAAATCAATATTAGAATTGAAAGAAAATCATAAACTTAATGAAAAAATGATGAATCAAGTTCAATATAGTATAAAATTTTATTCTAATAAAACAACTGATCAGTTCAATCGTATAATGAAATTACAACAACACCCAGTTAACAGTGGCGGCAACAGCTTGAAAGAAGTTAACAGTGCCAACAAATCATCATTGCCATTTCCATTATATATTTTTACATATTTTCTTAGTATTACATGATTCTGATTGGCCGAATATAGTATAAATAAGCTTACACTTTCATATATTTTTATAAAATGCCAGAAACTAAATTTTTTATAACTTTGTTGAATGAGCTGGTCTCTAATAATAGAGAAGAAGATGAAATCATTAAAAACATGAAATTTATGGTAAACCGTACCGAGAAAATCGTTGAAGACATCCCATTCGATTATGAAAAAATTCTCAATTTGCCACCATTGGAGAGAAAGAAGGCATTCCAATCAATATTTAGTTACATGTTCGATGAAAATAATAAATGGATGCGAATAATAGTAGGATTAATGTACATGAAACACATGATATTAAAATCTGGATCCGACTATGAAAATTATTTCCAATGGTCTATAGAGGTATATTACTTTATATTGTTATTAATTTATTATTATTTAGGTGATAGAAACAAAAATTGATCCGTGGGTAGAATCAAACGGTGGATGGACAACGATTATTCAAGTTGCCGCAGAAGCCAAACGCTCTGATATTTATATCGAGAATTGCAAATTTTTATTAAAACTATTCACTGGAGTATCTGTTTTATATTTATGTAATAAGGTTTATCATAGATTTTAATAAATATTTCTTTGTTATTTTTATTAATAAAAAACTATATTTTAAGGATTTATTGATTATTACATGTACATTCTTCATCACCACAAGATTCTATCATAATATTTTCTATAACATGATCAATACAATTCTTAAATTCGGTAGGCTCATCTTTTTCGGTAGCTTCTTCAACATTAATAATTTCTTCAGAATCATTAATAATTTCAGTATCTCCATCATTAACAATTTCATCACTCTGACATCCAGAATCACTCTGACATTCAGATTCGCAATCCGATTCTTTACTCAATGCTTCAACTAGAGTCAACATATCTCTAATTTTTACACCGGTTATTTCTTCAAGTTTATCAAACAAAAGTTTATTAAATATTCTAAACCAAAATTAATTAATTATTTATATTTTATATTTTACCTTTTTCAGACATCATTTTAACACTATTTTAAAACTACTTATAATTTTGTTTATAGAATAACAAAGAAACATTAATACATTTATTAAACACTATACATTAAAATAACTGTGAAAGTCTAGCAGTAACAATTTTCCAGATTGGAGAAAGCACATCGTTTTGATCTGCTTTATATCCTTGGATTGTTATTGTTATATACCAGTTTTCCTGTTCTTTGAATCCTATTTCTGTAAATGCATCATAATATCTGGTATATTGACTCGTGAAGAAAGCATTTTCATTGCATTTTAAATTGGAATTGATCTTTTTGAATGTATTATCAATATCCTTGATATCTAACATTGAGAGAGTACCAGCAAGAGATTGAAATTGCGTTTTATTGAGTTTGACTGGATTTGCCAATTGCATATTGATAGGCGCCTTTAAAAAATACATTTTATAATTGTGGAACATCTGAACTGGTTGGACACTTATTTTCTTGGTCATGTTTGATTTATGATCTTTATAATGTGGTGACGCACTTTTATACCCTGACAGATACTGATTAACCAATCAGAATCATGCATGATCACAAAGACAATGCATGATAAGTGCATGATAAGTGCAAGACAAGTGCGTGACTGGAAAACTGTATGTGAATTAACTCGTGGATTTTGTATATGATTTTACGCATTCATCTATATAAAATGTATTATTAACATCACGTGTTTTATTATTATTATTATTATTATTATTATTATTATTATTAATATTATTTTTATTATTATTATTATAAATATTATTATTATGTGTTTAATTAAAGCTAATGCATCATCATAAAGACAGTGCATGATAAGCGCGTGATCATAAAGACAGTGCAAGATAAGTGCGTGACTGGAAAACTGTATGTGAATTAACCCGTTGAGTTTACATATATGATTTTACACATTCATCTATAAAAATGTATTATTAATATCACGTTTTTATTATCATTATTATTATTATTGTTATTATTTTAATTATCATGATTTTTATTATTATTATTACTATACTAATAAAATTACTATTTTTATTATTACCAACATCAAAATAAAACTATTACTATCAAAACATTTATTATTATCACCAAAATAAAACTAACAAAACAACAAAAATAAAATACAAAAACATTTATTACTAACAATAAAACTACCAAAACAATCAAAATAAAATACATTTATTTTCTTAACAGTTTCATTTTTTGAAAATTTCGTATTGAATTTGTCAGATTCCATTCGACATAGCGCTAATATCGGAAATCACAGCAGCTACACCCAGAATGCAGGGGTATTCAGTTTCCATCTCCTTGACCATTCGGTTTATTTCATTGTCCCAAAGAGCTTGCTTAATGAGATTGGAAATATCTATTCTTGTTTCATTGTATATTAACTGTTGATGCATTGACGGTTCTTGATTCTTCAAAATCTCCTTTATTTGAGGATAGTAATAAATAATGCGATCTATTATCATTGGGACATATTGGTCTAAATAAAATATAAAAAAATGAAATAAAAAAAGATAAATTTACCGTAATCAGCGATATTTTTCTTTGGCATAGCATACATAATATTTTCCATTTTAAAAATGAAATCAAATGAATAAGCAAGTTGTTTTAAACAATCATTGGCCAATCAGATATCGACCAATCCGGTGATTTCATTTTGTATGTCACAAACAATATTTTTGTACTCTAGATTTCGCACCCCTAATATAACTATTTTGCCACTAGCAAACACGTTAACACACATTGGGTTGTATTTTAAAAGCCTCAGTGCAGGAAATAATTCTGGTTCGAACATACAAAGACATTTTGTTGACATGTTGTATAGATTGATAGATTGTCCTATATCCATGGTAACTGTAATTGACTGTATTTTAAGATCCTTTATTCTATATTGTAATTTATTGACATCTAAAGGTTTCTTACATCCCATGATTCTGCATTTGCCTGATTTGAAAAATATTATAGGGTATTTTCCACTCCTATCTACAATTTGCTGGGGTTTACCATTTGGAAACGTCATTTTTGATACATCGAATGTTCCTTTATAATTTATATTTGATAACATAATTAAACAATAAAGAAATATTAAGCTATATATATATAATTTTTAGGAAGAGTTCATTAAATCATATAATATAAACAAAAACCTATAATTATACAAATTAATAATGGAATTAAGAAATGATGCGGTATATCAAATCGTTGGCCCAAGTGGTAGTGGTAAAACTATGTTTGTGTGTAAATTACTGAAATCTAATTTATTTCAAACAAAATTCAACAAGATTTATTGGCATAAGGGTGCAGATGAAGAACATGGATTAACTCAAGATAATTTCTGTAAATTGAAAAACATGAAAATAGTAAAGGGTTTCGATAAAAACTGGTCAAGTCGATTAAGGAAAGGTGATGTCATCATTATTGATGATTTGTATCAGGAAGCTAATAAAGAAAAGGATTTTAATAATTTATTCACAAAAATCAGTAGACATGTTGGTGTTACTGTGATCTTTATTACTCAAAATCTATTTCATCAGGGTGGCGCACATCGAACAAGGAATTTAAATGTTCAATATTTAGTTATTTTCAAGAATCCT
Source organism: Schmidtea mediterranea (assembly GCA_022537955.1). Taxonomy (NCBI): domain Eukaryota; kingdom Metazoa; phylum Platyhelminthes; order Tricladida; family Dugesiidae; genus Schmidtea; species Schmidtea mediterranea. The sequence continues at coordinate 284,776,389 of CM039679.1, forward strand.
AGAGATGCAACAGTTATTGATTTTCTTGCTCGACAGGCATACCCTAATAATCGTAATTTTCTCATCAGTGCATTTCAAGATGCTACAAAATCACCACATGGATATATATTTCTTGATTTCACACAACAATGCAATGACGATTTAAGGGTAAAAACCGATATTTTCAATAAAGAAGGTGCCATGGTATATAAACAAAGTTGAAAACTTTAACATGTAAAAATGTTTATGAAATCCAGACTTAAAAATATCCGAAAACTTAGACAGAGTATTAAAAAGACTATAAATAAAGTTCCACCAAAAACCAGTTATACACCATCTAAAAAAGCTAATAACCGAGAATTACCCTGCAATGAATCTAATTTCGAAAAACATTATTAAAAGAGTAAGAAACAGATAAAATTGTAAAAAATCATAGGAGTTTCCCATATTTTAATGCATTGTTAAAGGCTTCGAGTATGAAAAGAATGTCTATTTTACAATCATTTCCAACTTTTGTTGTCGATGATTTACTCAAAATTCTATTAAAAGTAGTCAGAGGTAAAATTAAAATCAGTAATTCTAAAAAACTAGTACTGAATAAACATCGTAAGCCGTTGTTATCACTAGTAAATAATAAAAATCGTAAGCAAATGAGAAAAATCATATATAAACAACAAGGTGGTTTTATCGGAGCAATGTTACCATTAGCATTATCATTATTATCACAATAAACGATGGGGCAATCATTACCTAATGTTAAATTAAAATTTAAATCATCTTGTTGTAATGGAGAAGATTTGGACGAACCCAGAAGACGAAGCAGGTTTCGGTGGAGTGGCAAAGTTAAAGAAAAGAGTCCCAAAGTCGAAAAAGGAAACGCAAAAGTGGTTGTCAGATCAGCTTGCGTACAGTTTAAACAAACCAATGCGGAAAAGATTTCCAACGAGAGCTTATAAACATTCGGTATTAATGATTTATGGCAAATGGATTTGATGGAGATGATACCGTATTCGAAAATTAACAAGGGTTATAAATATATTTTAACGTGTATTGATGTTTTCAGTCGTTTTGCTCGCGGTGTACCAACAAAGACAAAATCTGCAGAGGAAATATCTAAAGCAATTAACTCAATGTTTAAAAATGAGCATCCAGACAATTTGCAAACCGATTTAGGTATTATTATTATTATTATTATTATTATTATTATTATTATAATTATTAATATTATTATTATTTATTATTATTATAGGCAAGGAGTTTTACAATAGTAAAGTTAAGCAAATCCTGGATCGTCTGAAAATAAATCATTATTCTGTACATTCTCAATACAAAGCCGCTCATGTTGAAAGATTTAACCGGACATTGAGGATAGATTGAAGAAATATTTCGTGCATCAAGGTAATAAAATATGGATAAATGTATTACCGAAAATACTTGTTAGTTATAATAATTCATCACATCGAGGTCTGAATGGTTTGAGACCCGTAGATATCAGCTCGAAAACATTAGCTAAATCAGTACGATCTAAAACAGTTGCTATTACAAAACCAAAATATAAAGTTGGTGATTACGTTAGAATTAGTAAAATATCTGCTTCACCTTTCATCAAAAATTTCGATAGTAATTGGAGTGATGAGGTATTTCAAATTACTAAAATTAATACTAAACAGAGTCCTGTAATGTATGTTATTAAAGATAGTGATAACAATTTAATACAAGGGAAATTCTATGAACAGGAATTACAAGTTATTTCCAAACCTACAGTGTTCAGAATTCAGAAAATATTGAAAACTAAAATGGTGGGTAAGGATAAACAATACTATGTCAAATGGCATGGATATCAAAAACCCTCATGGATATCATCAAAAGACCTAGTAAAATGAGTTTCTATACAATTTTACCGAGTAATAGTTACCCACTAATCCATCCGGAAAATCAAGCAAGTAAATTTATGGTTGATCTTCAAAATCCCATTTATTTACATGGAAATTGGGAAGTTGCTTTGCAAGACTTTACATTTGTGTACAATACATTCCCATTTTATAGTCATTGTAAAATCGGTTACAAGAAACGTGTACCCAAAACCTGTAGTGGTATTTTCTCAATCAATAATTTTGAACGATATTGTCATATTCCGAATCAGATTTTAGATGAAAATTGTGGAATGTTTTTCAGGGATGGATTGAATGTTAGTTGTGATTATAGTCCATTTACAATAAAGTTTGAAAGTATTGAGGATGCCAAGCGAATGGGTTGTGATAAGCTTAGCATTGTTGTTCCTGGTACTGAATACCTAATACGTTTCAAAACATTTGATGAAAAAAGTGTAACAATCGAAAACATCAAAATATCACTATCATATATTAATGAAGTTGAAGAGACATTTACATTTACTAATGATTTATATATTGAAACACTTGAAGAATTACATAAATATATTTCATTCAATTGTTTACATATATTTAAAACTATTGAATTTGTTAAAGATGGATTATGTAAATTCAGTCTGAATAATAACATTTGTGAAATTACATTTGATAAAAATTTGGCTAATACATTGGGATTAGATAAGCAAACATATAGGACAAGTGCTTTTGGTGTACGCAAACCAAAAATAATAAAACTTCATAGGCAAATGTTCATATATACTAACATCATCGATCCTATAATTGTTGGTGATTCTTTGGTTCCTCTTTTGAAATCTGTTTGGGTTGATAAACATGACCAGGATGAAGTTGTCAATATAAATATCGATAATCCCATGTACTTACCGGTATCAACATCATGTATAAACAATATAGAAATAAATATTCGTGATGATAGCGGTAAATTTATTGAATTTAGTAAAGATACAAAAACTCATTTGACATTACATTTTCGTAAATTAGATGGCCAATAACGATATTATTAGTATGTATAGTGGTAGCCAAAGTGGTGGCGAATTACCATATTTTATTGGTAAACAGTATGGATCAGGTTGGTTGAGAACAATTGGTAGATTTGCACTTCCTATTCTTAAACGCCTTGGTAGTTTTGGTATGAAAACTGCTAAAGATGTGATAATGAATGAGCAGAAAATATTGCCATCTCTGAAATCAAATGCATTATCCGAGTTAGGGAAAGTTCTACCTAGTGTTGCAGGTATGTTTCAAAAACAGGAACCAGCACCGGCACCAGCTCAAAACGTAAAAGACATCATAAACATATAAACAAACGAATGAAAGGACATGGAACTATATTTCAAAAATGATTTGTGGTAAATCTGAATTGTGCTTATTTGATAGACCGTCTCCCAAGCAGTAATTGAAATGGGGGCTTTTGAAGATGTATTCTCGATGAATTCTATTATGGATAGTAGAACTGATATTGAATTTTATATTAATGGTTCCCAAACTGAATATCTAGATTTGAACGATACATTGTTAACTGTTCAGATCAAAGTTGTAGATAAAGATAGAAAACCGTTGGGTGAACCTAGTGATGTAATACCAAACAATTTCTTGTTTCATACACTTTTTAAAGATGCAGTTCTCGGATTTAATAATATCAAGATTGAGGGTGGTAACAGTACATATATTCACAAAGCTCTAATAGAAACTATTATAAATTACAATAGTGATACTAAAAATACATGTTTAACTCCTATGGGTTATGGTAGTGATGATGATAGGAAAAGTGGATTAAAGGATCGAAATTATTTACCATGTGCTCATCATTACAACTCGATTTTATGGATCAACCGAAATATTTACTCCCAGGTGTTAATGTACACATTAGATTGAAAAGATCTGATTCGGCATTATCACTAACAAGTGCCACCACAACACCAATTCTTCAATTAGTTGATGCAAAATTATTGGTAAGAAGAGTTCGTGTTGAGCCTTCTGTATTAGCAGGTCATCAATTGGGGCTTAATTCTAAGCATGCAATATATCCATTGAAAACAAAGGAAATTGTTCAATTTGCTATTGCTAAGGTTCAGCTTCTTTCTATAAGGAACAAATATTTGGAGATAGAAGAATGCCCAACTTTATATTGGTAACATTTCAAAGTGAATCTCAATATAATGGATCATACTTAACATCGAGCTCAATTTTCAAAAACTTTGGTGTAACATCGCTAACTTTATCGAAAAATAGTGATTATAGAGAAACATATACTCAAGATTTCGAAAATGATAATTATTGTGCTACATATATGCAGAGTATAGTTAGAAATATGGGTTATTTGGATAAAAACCTTAATTGTGGTATAACTCTTGAAGATTTTAAAAGCAAATATCCATTCTTCACATTTGTTTTGGCACCCGATTTCGATTTAAATCAGTGTCAATTACCTCAAAATGGTAATTTACGATTAAATATAAAGTTTGCTAAAGCTACAACTGAACCGGTACATGTTGTAATATATGGAGTGTTTGAAAATGAAGTTCAAATAACTGCAAACAGAACAGTGTTGGTTTGAACAGAGTTCAAACATTGTTGGTTTGAACGAACATTGTTGGTTTGAAAATGTTGTATAAATGTATAGATAATTTATGATAGTTTGTCATGGAGTAAGTTTTTAAATGTATTATTAATATTATTGATGTAGTTCTGTTCAGGTCTATCGAATTGGAAAACAAATACTAGGACATGAATTTTTAGGGGTTTTTCCTCTTGATAAAATTCCATATTTACGTAATAATCAAGCCATAATCGTCAATACTCAATCATCTCATCTGGGTGGAGAACATTGTTAGCAATATATATGAAGCCTAGCAAGATATTTGTATTTGATCCTATGGGTTTCTATTATCCGGCTTTAATGGTTTCGAAACTGCAAACAATGGGTAAACCTATTGTCTATAATAAAACTATGTATCAAAAACCATGGACCTTAACATGTGGTCAACATTGTTTAGCTTGGTTATTATCCAAGAGATTTGATGATTAATAAATGTATTAATGTTTATTGTTATGTTTTAACTATTAATATTTTTATTTATTATTACTTTTTATAAATATTATTATTTTATTATTATTATTATTATTATTATTAATATTATTATTATTATTAATATTTTTTATTTTATATTATTATTATATTATTATTATTTTATTATTTATTATTATGTGTTTAATTAAAGCTAATGCATCATCACAAAGACAGTGCATGATAAGCGCGTGATCACAAAGACAGTGCATGATAAGTGCGTGATCATCACATGATAAGTGCATGCATACACAAAATTGAATAAAGAAAACACATGCAAACTCAATGTATGTGATTTACAAAGAAAACACATACAAACAAAAGTATGTATGTGATTTTACAAAGAACGCATGCAGTCACAGTGTAGACTGCATGTGTTTTACAAAGAAAACATGTCTAAAAATCTCTCACCTATATGTGTGTATTGCTTAAATGTGATTGGCTAAATCCTGAAAATATTATTCTCTTTATAAACATTGACAAATGTAGAATTTGTCACAATTATTTCAAAATTTTACTCGCGGGATTTCAAAAATTTTAAAATGGAGAACTCAAGAATTTTACGCCAATTGTTGGTCGATGAAAATGGTAAGGATTTTTAATTTATTTTTAATTTTATTATTATATTTTTCTAGATTGGTATACTTTAACAGAAATACAAGATCAGTTAGATCGTCAAAATGATGTTATAATTATCGAAGATGATGGTAAATTTTAATTTTATATATGTTTTATTTATAAATTATTTTAGAAGTTATTTTAATCGAAGATACAATTGTTATCAACGATAGCGAAGAGGATATTATCGAAGATGGTAAATTTTAATTTATATATGTTTTATTTATAAATTATTTTAGAAGTTATTTTAATCGAAGATACAATTGTTATCAGCGATAGCGAAGAGGATATTATCGAAGATGGTAAATTTTAATTTAATTTTATTATATATTTAAAAAACATTTTAGTTGATTTGGATGCAGATGATCATCATAATGCCACCGTTTTTGGAGATGCCCCCATTTCTAGGGATGACAATAATTATGCCACCGTTTTTGGAGATGCCCCCATTTCTGGGGATGACAATAATTATGCCACCGTTTTTGGAGATGCCCTCGTTACTGGGGAAGATATGGAGGACCTCTCTTCTATAGAGGATGATGATTCGTCGGAATCAGGAGATAAATGTTAGTTTTTTATTTATTTTTATTTATCGAAATTAAGTTAATGATATTTGAAGTATTATTAAAATATTACATCAAATATCAATAATTTATAATAATTTATAATAAATTTATAATAAGGATCTATTTATTTCAAAAGTTTTATGATAAATATATTTTTAAATTGATGAAATTTAAAGTATTATTTTAATAATACTTCAAATATCATTAATTTATAATATATTTTAAAAAGTATTATTACTGAAACATATATTAACATAATAAATTATAAACAAATATAGTTGAACAAATAGTTTTTGAATTATATAGGCATTTTTATTATAGATCTTACGTAATTGAATTATATATATGAATTATATAGGAATTATTTTAATAGATATTTTATTTAATAGTTTGCAGTGAGCATGCAAATATTATTGTATTTAAGGTTTTATTTATTAGAATTATTTAATAGTTTGCAGTGAGCATGCAAATATTATTGTATATAGGTTTATATATTAGAATTATTAGATATTTTATTAAATAGTTTGCAGTGAGCATGCAAATATTATTGTATATAGGTTTATTTGTTAGAATTATTAGATATTTTATATCATAGTTACTTTATATAGGTTTTTAATTTAATACTTTTATTAGGCACTTTTTATCCAAGATATTGCATCTCATCATTGCAACATAATGAAAGTTGCCATGAAGAAATGAAAAAATATTACCGCCATAGATTTAATGGCATCAACTTTTTTATCTGCGCCATATGCAAAACATCCCAGAACATTAAATATAAAGAATTTTATAGGGAACATGGGGTTCATTTAAATTCTTTCAAGTCGAGTAAAATAAATATGTTTAAGAAAATTAATAAAAATAACGTCGATATTTTGAATATACTACAAAATAAAAAAACATCAAATAAAAAGAATAAAAGACCTGCTGCACCTATTAAAATTAATATCCCAAATAAAATAATTAAAAAAGAAGTCATCGAAATCAGTGATGATGATGACTCTAATATTATAAATAATGAAAATATTATAAATAATATACCTATTATAAATAATGAAAATACTATAAATAATGAAAATATTATAAATAATATACCTATTATAATTAATGAAAATACTATAAATAATGAAAATATTATAAATAATATACCTATTATAATTAATGAAAATACTATAAATAATGAAAATATTATAAATAATATACCTATTATAATTAATGAAAATACTATACCTACTATAAATAATGAAAATATTATACAATTCGGAGGTTCTGTATTAGAGAATGAGCCGAACATTTCAGTAAATTTAAATGGCGCTATCAAAACTTTACGTTTTGATATATCTAACGCGCAACTAATTACAGTAACTTTAACTGAGCGAATCAGTAATAAATTAATTTTTGAGATAAATAAAATGGGGAGCGTTAAAATTCAATTCGCGATATTAATTAAAGATGGCGAGATCCGTGACAATTATTTTTCAAATAATGCGGAGACATTTTCAGATAACTTTTTAAGTGAAGGGGTTAATAAGCTTAATGAAAAAATAGAACAATTCACCCATTTAGGCAGTGGATGGCGTGTTATTAATATTATGGAAATTCACTTTATTTTAACAAAATATGCTCCTATTAATCGTTTGTCTGGACATAAATATATTAAAACCCCTTCTGCATTGAAAAATAAAGGAGCCATAGTAAATATAAAAAACAATGACGACAAGTGCTTCCTTTACTCTATTCTTTATTTATTAAAGAAAGATATAATTGGTGAAAACCCCCAAAGAGTATCTAAATATACCGAGTTTTTAGACGAATTAGAGTACGATGAGATCACGGATTGTCCCATGAAATTAATAAACATCCCAAAGTTCGAAAAGAAAAATTCGACTTTAAAATTAGCAATAAATGTGTTTTTGTACACACCAACTGTTATAATTGATGAGGTTCCAGATAATTATGTCTTTCACCATCCTCATTTAAGTTTGATCCATAGAAGCAAAGTCACTGACGGAAACCCTATTTATTTATTACTACTTGAAAATAATGATAGATATCATTATACCGCTGTGACCAATATCAACTGGTTAATGAATTGCCATCAAAACCCTGACTGTAACATTCAAATTAGATGTCGTTGGTGTCCACATTGCCTTAATGGGTTTAGATTAGATAATGCATTCAATACACATGTTGCATTATGCGCCAAAAATCAGACTGGCACAACCCTATACACGCTCCCCGAAAATAAAAATTTAGAATTCCTAAATTATTCTAAACATATCACCCCACCTTTTGTGATTTATGCCGATTTTGAATCGGTTTTACCTCCTGATGATAGACATCATCAAATTCATATGCCTATTGCAGCAGGCCTTTTATTAATTAATAATTATACTAACACAAAATCATATTATTACTTTTACGGACTTGATTGCATTCCTGATTTTCTTAAGAAAATTGAGGAAATTGCAACTGAAATTGTTATTCCGTACTATGATTCGGAAGGTGATAAATTGATAGGGCCTATGTCTTTCAGTGAGGTTCGACAGTTTAAATCTTGTCGAACCTGTTATTTATGTAAAAAACCAATTGTAAATCCGGTTAGAGATCATTGCCATTTTACTGGTAATTATCTAGGGGCAGCTTGCCGAAAATGTAATATAGCTCGTAGGATTTATCGGTTACTACCTATAGTCTTTCATAATTTAAGAGGGTATGACCTTCACCATATTTTAAAATATGGTCTCGATCGCTTTCCTTCATGGAATTTAGATATCATACCGACCTCTACAGAAAATTTATTTCATTAATTGTTCACATTAACAAATTGGCTGTTCGCTTTATCGACAGTATGCAATTTGTTAATTGTTCGTTAGCTAAGGCTGTGAAAACGTTAACTTCTCTTCCATTGACTTCGTCTGTCTTTCAAGGTTCTATAGTCGACTGTAAAGGTATTTTTCCATATAATTTTGCTGTTTCGGAGGAAGTTCTTGAGACTACTTATGAGTTGCCTCCAATTTGGGAGGGCGTAAGTGAAGATGAGTACGATAGGGCACAACTAATCTGGACGCAGCAAAACTGTAGGACTTTGCGTGATTATATGTTAATTTACCTTAAACTTGATGTATTCCTCCTTGCGGACTATTTTCAACAATTCCGTGCCAAGGCTATTGTTTACAATGGTCTTGAACCTCTAAACTTTTATGGCATTCCGGGTATGTCATGGGCTTCAGCGCTTATGACATTAACGGAACCCATTGAACTTTTACAGGACATGGAAATGTTCAATTTTTACGAAGGTGGAATACGGGGTGGGTTAACATTTGTTAACAAACATTACATTGCTGCTTCGGAGGATACAGAATTATTGTACATAGATATAAATAATCTGTATGGTTGGGCTCTCAGCCAAAGTCTTCCTTACGCTGATTTTACTTGGGTGTATGATGGTTTGGATGAGGTTTTGAATGAATGTGCGAATGTTGTGGATATTGAAATCCTTCCATATGGATATACTATGGAAGTTGATATCGAGATTCCAGATAATTTACATGATTTTCTAAATGACTTTCCGATTGGACCGGAAAAGATGTGCCCACCAAATTCAAAAGTTGAGAAGTTAATGCTAACGCATTATCCTAAGAAGAACTATGTTCTTCATTGGAGGCTTCTCAGGCTTTATCTTTCTCTCGGGCTAAGGTTACACACATACATAGAGCTATTAAATACAAGCAAGCTCCTATTTTTAAACATTATATCGATAAAAACACTAACTTGCGTGCAAATGCAGTTAGTGAATTATATAGAGATTTATTTAAATTGTATAACAACAGTCTGTATGGTAAATCTGTTGAGAACCTTAAAAAGAGGATGAATTTGCGATTATGTAATTCAGCTGAAAAGTTAATTACATATTCGTCAAAACCGGCATTTAGAAAAACAATAGAGATTACTGATGATCTTTTTGCCGCTCATCTTAATAAGGACTCAATATGTTTGGATAGACCTAGTTATATCGGTCAATCAGTTCTAGATTTATCCAAACTACGGATGTACCAGTTACAGTATGTTGAGTTACAAAAATATCGTGATATTTACAATTGTGATATCAATCTAGTAGCGGGTGATACAGATAGCTTCTTTTTGGAGATAAAAAATTTAAAATTAGAAATTTTATTAAAAGCTATGATTTCGGATGATCTGTTAGATACATCAAATTATGATCCTTCTCATCCTTTATATTCTAGACGACTTGACTCGGTTATTGGCAAGTTCAAGGATGAGAGTAAAGGGTTAGGATATAGCGAGTGGGTTTTCTTGCGCCCTAAATGTTATAGCTTGCTAGGAAATAAATCAACAATGCGATCATATTTGAATTGTTATAATAACAATAGTATTATGTCGGTACCTCAAACTAGGATAGGGACCCGAAATCATCAGCTGTTCACTTTTAAAAATTCTAAAATAGCATTAAATAATCATGACGACAAGAGAGCTTGGGTAGGGAAAAACTCGAGTTTTGCATATGGTCATTATAGAGGGGTTGATGTCCTTGATGTTGGTGGTAATATAATCATGCCTGAAACCGATCCAACAGTTCGCAATCAGCAATTTGATGAGATATTTGAGAATGTTATTGATATTTATTAACAAATTTGTATATAAAAATAAAAATTGTGAAAATTTCTCTTTGGTATTTTCATTTGTTATAATTTATTATTATTATTTTTATTAGCAATATTTTCATAATCAAATGCCAAGCGTGAAGAAACGTGAAATAAAACTTGATATTTGTTTAATTGTATAATTAATAATTGATTTACTTTTTTATGAAGTTGTTGTTTTTTTTTTATATATAGTTGTTTTTATATAGATGTTTTTTATATAGTTGTTTTATGTATTTGTTTTTTTATATATATATAAATGTATTATTAATAAAAAGTAATAAAAATAATGATAATAATATTTATAATAATAAATAAAAAGAATAATAAAAAAGAATAATAAATAAAACTTGTAATAAAAATTAAAACATGTAATAAAAATTAAAATATGTAATAATAATAATAATAATAAATATAATAATAATAAAAATAATAATATTAATTATAAATAAAGCTTGTAATAAAAAAAAAAATTAAAACATGTAATAATAATAAAAATTATAATCTTAATAAATAAAACTTGTAATAAAAATTAAAATATGTAATAATAATAATAAAAATTATAATCTTAATAAATAAAACTTGTAATAATAATAATAAAAATTATAATCTTAATAAATAAAACTTGTAATAATAATAATAAAAATTATAATCTTAATAAATAAAGCTTGTAATAATAATAAAAATATTAATAATAATAAAAATAATAATAAAAATAAAAAGAATAATATTAATAATAATAATAATAAAAATAATAATAAAAATAAAAAGAATAATATTAATAATAATAATAATAAAAATAATAATAATAATATTAATAATCTTAATAAATAAAACTTGTAATAATAATAAAAATATTAATAATAATAAAAATAATAATAAAAATAAAAAGAATAATATTAATAATAATAATAATAATAATAATAATAATAATAATATTAATAATATTAATAATAATAATAATAATAATAATAATAAAATAATTGACTTGATTAAAACAAACAATTTAATTTAATAATAATAAAATAAATGTACAAAATATATACTACTTATTTTTATAAGTATTAAATTTAAATTTAAAAATGTTTAAAAATAATATGACCTTGAGAAATTTTGAATGACCTTGACCTACTTTTGAATGACCTTGAAAAAATATGACGAGTCATCCAATGACCTTGACCTACTTTTGAATGACCTTGAAAAAATACGATGAGTCATCCAATGACCTTGACCTACTTTTGAATGACCTTGACCTACTTTTGAATGACCTTGAAAATTTTTGATGAGTCATCCAATGACCTTGAATGAGTCATGGTCTTTGTTTTAATGACCTTGAAAAAATATGATGAGTCATCCAATGACCTTGAATGAGTCATGGTATTTGTTTCAATGACCTTGAATGAGTCATGGTCTTTGTTTAAATGACCTTGAAAAAATATGATGAGTCATCCAATGACCTTGAATGAGTCATTGCCTTTGTTTAAATGACCTTGAAAAAATATGATGAGTCATCCAATGACCTTGAATGAGTCATGGTCTTTGTTTAAATGACCTTGAAAAATATGATGAGTCATCCAATGACCTTGACCTACTTTTGAATGACCTTGACCTACTTTTGAATGACCTTGAAAATTTTTGATGAGTCATCCAATGACCTTGAATGAGTCATGGTCTTTGTTTTAATGACCTTGAAAAAATATGATGAGTCATCCAATGACCTTGAATGAGTCATGGTATTTGTTTCAATGACCTTGAATGAGTCATGGTCTTTGTTTAAATGACCTTGAAAAAATATGATGAGTCATCCAATGACCTTGAATGAGTCATTGCCTTTGTTTAAATGACCTTGAAAAAATATGATGAGTCATCCAATGACCTTGAATGAGTCATGGTCTTTGTTTAAATGACCTTGAAAAATATGATGAGTCATCCAATGACCTTAAATGAGTCATGGTCTTTGTTTAAATAACCTTAAAAAAATATGATGAGTCATCCAATGACCTTGAATGAGTCATGGTCTTTGTTTCAATGACCTTGAATGAGTCATGGTCTTTGTTTAAATGATCTTGAAAAATATGATGAGTCATCCAATGACCTTGAATGAGTCATGGTCTTTGTTTAAATGACCTTGAAAAAATATGATGAGTCATCCAATGACCTTAAATGAGTCATGGTCTTTGTTTAAATGACCTTGAAAAAATATGATGAGTCATCCAATGACCTTGAATGAGTCATGGTCTTTGTTTCAATGACCTTGAATGAGTCATGGTCTTTGTCTTTTGGACTTAGAAAAATTTTCTCTCAGCCGGGGGGGTACTGTGCTGGATGTGACATGTGCTGGATGTGACACATCCCACTACTCAAATAACAGAAATAACATCAAATATAGGGTGATCCAAAAAGAAAGTTCACTTTTTATAGTATAGTATTCGACTAAATATATATTATGTTATTAGTGTGCATACTCATAGTACGTATTATTCAATACTTTTTACAGTTATTTCTGATTATTATTGTATCCATATGACGTGGTATTACGTTTTTCGTATATATGTGCTTTATTTCATTATTCTTAGAATGTGTGTTTGATTATGAATCCTACTACAGAGAACGTGAATTGTTTCGTTGAAACGATGAAAAGTAACAACTGTAAAGCCACTGAAACTCGCAATCTCCTCGTTAATGTGTTGGGCCCTGATAACATTTGCTCATTACGACAAGTTGAAAGCATTGTAAAGAAATTCTCCTGAAAGGTGAAAGAGAAGATTTTGGACGAAAAGATGGATCTGGGGGACCAAGAGAGGCTCGAATTGAAGATAAGATTAACGCCATTGCGAATTTGGTTGCCAATGACGCCTCTATGATGAGCATCACAGTACTCGCAGATGCTATTGAACTGTCTTGCTCATCAGTGCGGAGAATTCTTATCGAAGATCTCAAGAAACAAAACTTTTGTGCTCGATGGGTCCCTCACGTCCTCAACGACAATCAACTGCATCAGCAAGTAGATGATGCATCACTACTTCTGCAAGATCTACATGGGGCTGTGGTAGTCATCCATAAAAAGTAGCTTTATGCAAAACCAATGCCGACGAAAGAAATGAACCGCTTTTAGGTGGACGCTGGTGGTGAACGTCCACAACATTCTCGCCAAATCATCGGCAACAAAAAATTCCATATTTCCGTGGCGATAATTTTTTTCGAGGAGAACATTAATTGGATTACCCTATATGTGAGAGTTTTATTGAATGACTGTTTATATTTTTTCATGTCATACAATAATGGTGTTCTCTCTGGAATTTCTCGATAAATAGCTTTTGAATAAATTTTAATTAAAGAAAGTAGAAGAAATTGTTTAGAATCAAAACATTTTGTTTACTTTTGAAACTAGCAATAAAATAAATTCTTCGGACAATATGAAATAAATTTATTCGATTTGACCAAATGCTATTTCGTTTTCAAAATTCCTAAATTAGATATTAATATAATGATATCCACTGGAGGTCTTCGTGTCTTTGTTATGAAATGATCCTATTCACATTATGTCATGGATGCAAACGAATGTCAATTTATTTCGCAAGAGAATAGATTTTTATACATGAATTTTTTCTACAAACTTTTTTTCATATACAATTCGTCTGTAGTGTAACAAGATCGTAGAAAAACAATGTATTTGACCAGGAAAAACAAACGACTCCCGTTAACCGCTCTCATAATCGAAATTATTATTAAACCTCCGGCGTAATTTTAAGTAAATTAATTGAAATTATTATTTACGGTTCTCTTTAATGTTTATCCTGTTAAAATTTTAATAATAATAATAATAATAATAATAATAATAATAATAATAATAATAATAATAATAATAATAATAATAATAATAATAATAATAATAATAATAATAATAATAATAATAATAATAAATTATAATAATTACAAATACTGAGAAGAGTATTAAAGTAAATTTTATTAAGAATAATTAGATAAATAATTTATAACAAATAAAATTTGTTTCTGTAATTTAAAAATATTAAAAAAAAGTTTTTCTATCAATAATTTATAATTTTTATCGAAATCGTTATAAATATTCGTAGTAAAAATAATTCAACTTGTAAACTCGTCGCGCCTTTTAAGAATTTTTTATTCACTTCCGTTTCCGATTTAATGAAGATAATAGCGTATTGCGCAATCAATTTCTAATCTAATCAAAGAAATATTTCAGAACTCCATCAATTGTGAAAGAAAATTATAAACAGATTTTAATTTGACACTATAACAACAAAATTTGAAAGGAAAAGGATAACAATAAATTTTTATTGATCAGCTTGGTTACGTAATGCAGAGAAAAAAAAAAATAATTATAATATTATTATTAATTATTTAAATTTTGCTCCGTCTGTCCCATAATATTTGATATTTTTGTCCGTTTCGCTTTTCCTATATTACTGGAAATAGATTTTTGCTACAATTTGAATACTCACATGGTATTTAGCTGAAATGGAATTGTATATTGCCTTCTTCGTTCATCGGAAAGTTCAAGTTTATTTAGTTTCATATTTGTGGATAAAAATTTGAAAAAATAAACTTTTATGACGAAAACCTGAAATGGTGTTTAAGTTAGGTTTACAATAAAGTTTAAAATTATTAATTTTTACTTTAAATTTTTATTTATTTTATTATATGGAAAATGTTTAAGAAAAATAAAATACTGTAATGTTTTTAAAATGTATTTTTTAAAATAGAAATATTATTTATGAAAAGATTTTTAAAAGAAATATTGATTAATTTTCTTAAATTATATAAAATAAATTTTTTTGTCCGTTTTGATTTTCCTATATTACTGGATATAGATTTTTGCTACAATTTGAATACTCACATGGTATTTAGCTGAAATGGAATTGTATATTGCCTTCTTCGTTCATCGGAAAGTTCAAGTTTATTTAGTTTCATATTTGTGGATAAAAATTTGAAAAAATAAACTTTTATGACGAAAACCTGAAATGGTGTTTAAGTTAAGTTTACAATAAAGTTTAAAATTATTAATTTTTATTTGAAATTTTTATTTATTTTATTATATGGAAAATGTTTAAGAAAAATAAAATACTGTAATGTTTTTAAAATGTATTTTTTAAAATAAAAATATTATTTATGAAAAGATTTTTAAAAGAAATATTGATTAATTTTCTTAATTTATATAAAATTAATTTTTTTGTTCGTTTTGATTTTCCTATATTACTGGATATAGATTTTTGCTACAATTTGAATACTCACATGGTATTTAGCTGAAATGGAATTGTATAATGCCTTCTTCGTTCATCGGAAAGTTCACGTTTATTTAGTTTCATATTTGTGGATAAAAATTTGAAAAAATTAAAACTTTTAGAAATATTATTTAAAAAGATTTTCAAAAGAAATATTGGATAATTTCCTTAATTTATATAAAATAAATTTGTTTAAATTAACTATTTATTAAAAATCAATTTATATAGTTATTTCAAATTAAGAAAAATGGTTTATGTACCACCAGATCAGATTTGGATTGTTGTTGTTGGTTTCCTAATCGCTTTTATATTGGCATTTGGAATCGGGGCCAATGATGTGGCAAATTCTTTCGGAACAAGTGTCGGCTCAAAGGTTATTTCTTTAAGAAAGGCTTGCATTCTGGCATCGATTTTTGAAGTATTAGGATCAATCTTATTGGGTAGGATCAATTTATTTCAATTATTATTTATTTGAATTATATAAAGGCGCAAAAGTGTCTGACACGATACGGAAAGGTGTTATATCACCGGATGCACTGGCAGCTCAGAACCTTACAAATTTACCTCAAGTTATGATGATAGGCCAATTATCCTCACTATCAGGTCGGTCCTTATTCATTTGTTTCATGAAATTTAATTTCTATTTAGGTGGTTGTCTTTGGTTATTAGTGGCAACGTTTTTGAAATTGCCAGTTTCGGGATCCCACAGTATTGTGGGGGCCATGGTTGGTTTTGCCTTGATTATTCAAGGCCCTGCTGGAATTGCATGGAAGAAATTGGGAATGATTGGTACTTTTTAGTTTTCTATAAATCACTATTTTTAGATTAGTAAATATTTTTTGATTCTAAAGGTCGATAATATAATTATTATGTAACCTTCAATAAATTTGTCGAAACAAAATATTACGTAATTGATTAAAAATTAATTTGTTTTTCTTTTCAGTTGCTTCGTGGTTCGTGTCTCCTCTTTTAAGTGGCCTGGTTTCAGCATTCGTATTTTTTATTTTCGATAAATTCATCTTGAAGAAAGTAAGGATATGCTTGAATGATTTATGAAATTATCATATGAATTTAGTCCGAATCGAGAGAACCGGCGTTGAACTTTTTACCTTTTATTTATGCTATTACAATTTTTATTAATTTCTTCTCGATCTTTTTGACAGGTCCTACTTGTAAGTAGTATATTTTAAGCAACCAATAAATTAATGAAATTTTTAGTACTAAAGTTCGACAAAATTCCTCTTTATGGAAATTTTATTATTAGCATTGGACTTTCCGTTATAACAATAATTGTCGTTCGATTCGCATTGGTTCCTTATTTAAGGAAAATTATTTTAAGTAAGTTTTTTTTTCAAATATATTCTGATTTATTCAATTTATTAAGAAAGCGAACCGATTGAAGGCGTGACAGTTGTGAGCAATGTTCCCTCAGTGGAAGAGGGTTAATATATATTATTTTCATCAATATATTTCATGCAAAATATTTCTCTAGTCAATGAAAAACTTGATGAAAATACACAAACAAACAAAATAAATTCGGAAGAAGAAACGATTACAATCAAAATATCCGAAGAGAAAAAAACAGAAACTGAAACTGACTTAACTAAAAAGGAAATGTGTGAAGTTTCGCTTGAAGATATAAAAGAAAATTCTACAGAAGTTGAATGTAAAACGGTGGAAAAAACTGTCATTAAAGATAAACCGGAATTGGTTACGATATTTTCTTGGGTTCAAGTCTTGACTGCAATATTTGGATCGTTTGCTCATGGAGGAAATGACGTCAGGTAAGATTTCTATGAAATGATTATTATTCATTTTGTCTATTTATCAGTAATGCGATTGGCCCGCTCGTTGGTTTATGGATAATTGCTATTACTCAAGATGTCTATAGTACTGAAGCTGTTCCTATCTGGGTTCTTGTCTACGGTGGTCTGGGGATTACTGTTGGTTTGTGGGTTTGGGGACGAAGGGTCATGAAAACTATTGGAGATGATTTAACAACAATTACACCAACAAGGTAATATTTATCTTTTAAATTATTATTTAATTTATTAATTATTATTTATTTTATTAAATTATTATTTATTTTATTAAATTATTATTTATTTTATTAAATTATTATTTATTTTATTAAATTATTATTTATTTTATTATTGCCCATTAATCTTTCTTTCACAAGTTATTTACATGAATTTAACAAATTATAAATAATTTATAAATTTTCAGTGGAGTGAGCATAGAATTAGGAGCTGCTGTAACAGTTTTAATTGCCTCTAACATTGGAATTCCAATCTCAACTACTCATTGCAAGGTCGGTTCAATTGTAGCCGTTGGAAGATACAGATCGAATAACAACGTCGACTGGTCTATTTTCAGAAATATATGCTTTGCATGGCTGGTCACGGTGCCAGTTTCGGCAGGAATAAGCGCACTTACAATGTTCCTTTTGAGAATGCTCATTTAGTGAATAATATTTTATTGAATTTATATTTTGGAAGATTTTTTTATTTTAGTTTTTTATTATGTAATTTGTATAATAAATGCATTCCTTAATTTTTTTAAAAATGTTGATTAAACTAAGTTTATCCTTGTAATAATTTTTCAATACTTGTTATAATAATTATAATTATTTTTTACTTGTTAAAACTTTAAAAAAACAAAAAAAATTATTATATATTAAACACAAAAGTGGTATAAGAAAGGTGGTCAAAAGACATTTTGAAGCCAATAATTCGGATAATTATATTTTAAAAACTAAATAAAAAGACTCTTAAAAGTATAAAATAAAAAAACGTTTGTGGGTGGTATAAGAAATGTGGACAAAAGACATTTTGAATCCAACAGCCACTTATGTTTTATATCCGGTAAACAATTCGGATAATTATATTTTAAAAACTAAATAAAAAGACTAAATAATCTAGGATCAGGTCCTGAATTCTTTTTATTTTCAAATTTGAATTCAATAACCTTTTTATAAAAATAAAAATGACTTCTAAGGAAGATGGTGAAACAAGTGATTTTAAATTGAAAATAAAAAACTTTAAATTATACAACAGAAAATGGATGTGGAAATAATGAAAATTAATTTAGAGAATCAAGACGTTAAAAACAAAGTAATTATCCCATTAGAAGATTTAGAATTTAACAAACAATATGAACTAAAGTATAATACTTTGAAAAATATACCGCTATGATACCTGCAACCACGAAATTGGTGAAAATCATGTATGATTTCAATATCGAATTGTCCACTGAGCTTTAAGAATCAGAAAGAGAACCCGAGGAATTTGAAAAAACGGTGAAAACAATAGAACCAAATTGGGTTAGTGGGTGTAATAAACACGTACAGATTAAAACAAACCTCGCAAATATGGAAGCAAAGTAATTACGTGTTATATAGAAAAAAGCCCCAACAAGGTAGAGAAATAACGAAAGCCTTCTATGGTAGCTCATGAGCCGAAAGGTTTTCTAGGGTATTAGCAGTCATGGTATATAGCTCGCCTTTTACTAGAAACCACCCATTATGATAAATTGCAAACGTCATTTTTACGGGTATCCAATGGTTTTATCTCTTGTGCGCGCATCTGGTGGAAATCCCTCGCAAGTGACCAAAAATATTAAATCTTTTACCCATCAGGTGCCTAACATTAGTTAGAATCATTGAATACTTTAAATAAATCTGATTCTTAGTCAAATTTTGTAGAAAATATTATGTCACTTATAAAGAAATCATCGGTGAAAAAGAAAAAAAAGTCATTATAATATCATTTTTTATATATTTTTTTGATTGTATTTTATGTGATTTTAAATGTTTAAATCATAGTAAATCTAGCCAGTAACCTAATTTTAATGTCTAATTGTTTAGGTATTCACTTAACTTTTAATACTAATATAATTTAAGATGAATTTATTATTATTATAATTTAATTTTTACTTTCAAAACCTTTAACTTATAAAATTTTGTTGACTCTAACGCTTTTCGCATATATTAAATGGTTTGATCCCGTTTTCAATCCAACCATATATAGACAGAATTTAATTTTCTATAAGATTGCTTGATTAGAAATGTGAAATGTTGTAGTATGTGTGCTACACACGTGTTTCGTTGTATTGTTGGGCTTTTACATAATTTACATACAGTTATGGAATAATTGTTCTAATAAAGTATAACTAAAATTTAGTTCTCTATAATATGGCTTGATTGTAAATTTAAAATGATGTTGTTGTGTGCTACACATGATTTTTGTGATTTATGCACCTTTTCAACTAGTTAACATGTTTTTTAATGTTCATTATGTTTTTGTTGTAATAATCTGCATGTATAATTAAAGATTCTATAATATGACTTGATTTGAAATTTGAAATGTTGTTGTAAAATTTGCACTTTTTACTTATTTAACAAAATTTTATAGAGTTTCTGTTGTAATAAAGTATATTTAAAATTAAATTCCTTATAATGTGTCTTGATCAGAAATTTGTGTTGTGAATTTGATAAAAATATGTTATTAATTTGTTGCGATTTAAAGAAATCATTTATAATTCATGCAATATAAATCTGATAAAATCAAGAAAGATAGAGAAAAACAAAGAAAATATTTACCGTATATGAAGGAATTAGTATACAATCCTAAAGATATGACAATGAAACTGTGTGATATCCCGACTTTTGAGACAAAAAATCCAGGTTTGGAAATCAATTTAATGATTTATAATAACAAAAATCATGTGGATAAAGAAGATATTGTTATGAAACATCCACATTTGGATACAATTCATCGAAAAAAGTAACTGGAGTAGATCCAATATATTTGTTATTGAAAAAGAAAGTTGAAAAGTATCATTATACTGCAGTGACTAATTTACAAACGTTAATGAATTGTCATAAAAACAATGATTGTAATGTTTGATTCAGTGGCTACAGCTGTTAAGACATTGAACAATCTACCCTTAACAAAATCGGTATTCGATGGAACTATATGAATATCCCCATATAATTTTGCAACTTCTTTAGAAAATTTGGAAGCCACATATGTATTACTACCTATATGGGAAGAAGTTACAGAAGATGAATATCAAAAGGCAAAGAAAATATGGAAATAAACAAACTGTAAATTCTTATTGGATTAGATGATGGTTTATTTGAAATTGGATATTTTCTTGATTGCCGACTTTTTTGAACAATTTCGATCGAAATCTATAGTTCATAATAGATTGAATTATTACAAGACATGGAAAGGGGGAATTCGTGGTGGTTTGAAAATCAACATTAAAGTTCCAGGCAAATTTTCGGGTATTGTAATTATTATTATTATTATTATTATTATTATTATTATTATTATTATTGAAAAAACGTTTTTCTAGTTTTCACCTCTGATTGCTTTTCATTTTATGACATTAAGAATTTTTTTTATTATTTAACTATGAATCAAATGTTTTATTGTAATTTAGATCAATATGTATTTATTAAGATAAAATAGTCCCAAAAGTATTATTTTTTTTAATATTGTATATTAATTTTTTTTGGTTAAAAGTATAATTGAGTTTTAGATTTTAATTTCAGATTTATTTTAAAAATTGTTTTTTTTTAATTTTAAATATAAATTCTAAATTTTGAATTTATAAAAATTTTTATTATTGATTCGAATTTTTATTAATTATGTTAGTTATTATTATTATTATTAATTCTATTATAAGTGTCATTTTTATATATTAATATATATGATCACAGTAGAGGGATATGAGGACTATGCCCCGTGAATATTTGGCTTGAAAAAATCCCGAGACCCCCCCCTAAAAAAAAATTTAGGGGGGGGTGTTAATTTTTTTTTTTAATTATTTGTTTTAATGATCAAATTTAAAATTTTTAAAAAATTTTAATTCATGATAAAAAACTGTAAGTATTTTTATCGATTTAAAGCCTAAAAAAATAAAAATTGGCTTAAATCGACTATGATTGATCGTACTGATGATTATTTTCAAATAAAATTGGTTCAAACCCGAGAACCTAAAAATATTATATAAAAGCCTAAGAATTTTTTTCTTTATTCATCAAAAATGGCTCAATTCGCCTGTCAACTAAAAAGCCTAAATATATTTGCTCGATTAAAAATCATTATTATTTTTATTTACTTTAATTATTTGTTTAAGTCAATAATAATATTTATTTATATTTTAATTATATTAAATTTAATTATTTGTTTAAGTCAATAATATTATTTATTTATATTTTAATTATATTATTATTAAATTTAATTGTTTGTTTTAATCAAGTCAATTATTTATTTTTTAAATAATATATTTTTAAATTAAATTGTTTGTTTTAATGAAGTGAATTAAATAATTATTTTTTATTTTCATTTAATTATATATTTTATATTATTATTATTATTATTATTATTTTATATCAATATTATTATTTTATTATTATTAACATTTTATTTTTTTTTTAATGAATGAAAAAAAAAAAAAAAAACTTTTAATCCATACAAATATTTTTATTGACAAGATTAAAAAAGATTAATTTTTATTTCAAATCAAAAATATCCGAGTAATATGTTTTACGCATTTCGGCCAACAATATATGGATTTACCTTTTGACATTTTTTAATACTTAATAAATAATTATACTAACTTAAAAACAAAAAAATTATAAACATCAACAAAAATATACAAAAACAAAGAATATTTTCAAATAATTTATTCATTCAAAATTCTTCATAATCGTCATATTCTTCATTAAACTCTGAAAATTCTTCTGGACTGTTACCTAAAACCACATCACCTCCTCTATAATGACCATATGCCACACTTATATTTTTCCCCACCCAAACCCTTTTATCATCCTTATTTGTTAATGCAGTTTTACTGATTTTAATTGTAAATAATTGATGTTTTTTACTAGTAATACGAGTTTGTGGTACAGAAAAAATTAAGTTTTTGTTATAGCAATCTAGGTATGACTTATGTTTTAAGTCAGTACCCTTCAATGTTATACCCTTAGCTTTGATACTTTCAACTTCAGACAAGAGGCTATAACATTTTGGACGAAGAAACACCCACTCCTTGTATTTAAGTCCTTTATTCTCGTCTTTGAACTTTCCAATGACAGAATCAAGATTCCTACTATACAAGGGATGTTTTGGGTCATAATTAGAAGTATCGAGGAGATTATCACGAACCATAGCAGATAAAAGAATGTCTAACTTACAATTCTTAATTTCTAAAAAAAGGAATCGGTGTCCCCAGCAACTATATTAATTTCACAAGTGAATTCGTTTCGATATTTTTCTAACTCTATATATTGTAATTGATACATCCTAAGTTTAGATAAATCGAGTACAGTTTGTCCAATGTAACTCGGTCGATCTAAACACACCGATTCCTTATTTAATAACACAGAGACCAAATCATTGTCGATTTTAAATGATTTTCGAAAAGTTGGTTTTGAGCAATAATTAATTAATTTGTTTGCAGAATTACATAATCTTAAATTAATTCGTTTTTTAAGATTTTCAACGGTTTTTCCGTAGAGGCTATTATTTAAAAGTTTATAATAGTTTTTATCTAAGTCATTGGTTGATTGCGCTATAAGTTGTGTGTTAGTGTCTATATACTTTTTAAATATTGATTTTTGATTATATTTAATAGCTCTATGTACATGTGTAATTTTAATTTGTAAAGAAACAAAAAGCTGCAAAAGTCTCCAATGAAGAACATAATTCTTCTTTGGATAATGCGTTAGCATTAACTTCTCAACCTTAGAACCCGGAGCGCACATCTTTTCAGCAGCTACTGGAAAATCATTAAGTTTATCATGAAGAAATGTTGGGATTTCTAAATCTACTTCAAATGTGACAGCAAATGACAGTGATTCAAGATCCTTATTCAAAAAACTAATTAAATTATTTATTTGATTAGTATCAGTGACCCATTCAAAATTTCCATATGGTAATGGTTGACTTAAAGCCCAACCATAGAGATTATTGATGTCAATGTAAAGCAGTTCGGTGTTTTCATCAGATACTACGTGATGTTTATTAACAAAGGTTAATCCTCCACGGATTCCCCCTTCGAAAAAATTATACATCTCCATATGAGTGAGAAGTTCAATTGGTTCATCAAGAGTCATAAGAGCCGATGCCCAAGACATACCGGCAATTCCATAAAAGTTAAGTTATTCCAATCGGTTATGAGTTAAGGACTTTGAACGAAATTGCTGAACAAAGTCAGCCAAAAGAAAAACATCAAGTTTGAGGTAAACCATCATATAATCTAGTAAAGAGTTACAATTGGTTTCTTCCCAAATAGATTGAGCCTTACTATATTCGGCTTCAGTTACATCTTCCCAAATCGGTGGAAGTTCATATGTAGTTTCTAACACTTCTTGAGAAGTTGCAAAGTTATAAGGGAAAATGCCTTTAGTATCGATAATACTACCTACAAATTCCGAACGAGTGAAAGGAAGAGTTGTCAATGTTTTAACTGCATTACTTAATGAACTATTAATAAATTGACAAGAATCAATGAATTTTACAGTTAATCCACTGATTCTTGCTGACAAAGAAAGAAACTTTTCACTTGTTACAGGAATACAACTTATTTCCCACATTTTAAAATCACTCATACCATACTTGAGGATGTGGTGAAGATCATACCCTCTGAAATTATGAAAAACAACTGGAAATTCAAACCTTATTTGTCGAGAAATATTACATTTTGAACAAGCTGCTCCCAAATATTTTCCAGTAAAGTGATCATGGTCGTTAAGCGGTACTGATAAAATCTTATTACACAAATAACAACAAGTTGCCGAAGAAAACGAAAGAATGTCTGAGTCAGTTAATATTATTTTCTTTTTATAATTATTTTGATAAAAGGGTAAAACAGTATTAATTGAAATATTATTTATTTCTTGTAGAAAATTAACTACACAATCATCACCCAGGAAACTCTTGTATGATTTTTCACCTGTAAAATTGTTAATTAAAAGTAAACCGGCTGAAATCGGCATATGTATTTGAAAATGTATATCATCTGAAGGTAAGATAGCCTCAAAATCAGCGTAAAGGACGAAAGGAGGAGTAACAGTTTTAGCCCAATTCTTAAATTCCAAGTTTTTATTATAAGGTAAAGTATAAAGAGTTGTGCCTAATTGATTTTTATCACACAACCCTTTATGTTTATTTAATGAAATTATATTGCGAAAACCATTTAGACATCGATGGCACCATATACTTTGAACTCTAGTATCAGTAAAAGAATGATTCCTATAATTTAAAAGCCTATCTAATTTAGTAACAGCGATATAATGATAGGAATCAAGGCTTTCTAATAAAATTAAATTAATGGGTTGTCCCCCAACAACTTTAGAACGATGAATTATTTCGACAAAATGGTGTTTGAAAACTTCAGGGTTAGAAAAATCATTAATTAAATTATTTTCATCATACGTAAGAACATTAATTGAAAACAATAGATCCAAATTGGGTTAGTGGGTGTAATAAACACGTACAGATTAAAACCAACCTCGCAAATATGGAAGCAAAATAATTAATTTTTACTTTCAAAATTTTGTTGACTCTAACGCTTTTCGCATATATTAAATGGTTTGATCCCGTTTTCAATCCAACCATATATAGACAGAATTTAATTTTCTATAAGATTGCTTGATTAGAAATGTGAAATGTTGTAGTATGTGTGCTACACACGTGTTTCGTTGTATTGTTGGGCTTTTACATAATTTACATACAGTTATGGAATAATTGTTCTAATAAAGTATAACTAAAATTTAGTTCTCTATAATATGGCTTGATTGTAAATTTAAAATGATGTTGTTGTGTGCTACACATGATTTTTGTGATTTATGCACCTTTTCAACTAGTTAACATGTTTTTTAATGTTCATTATGTTTTTGTTGTAATAATCTGCATGTATAATTAAAGATTCTATAATATGACTTGATTTGAAATTTGAAATGTTGTTGTAAAATTTGCACTTTTTACTTATTTAACAAAATTTTATAGAGTTTCTGTTGTAATAAAGTATATTTAAAATTAAATTCCTTATAATGTGTCTTGATCAGAAATTTGTGTTGTGTGTACTAAACACATGATATTTTATGAATTATGGATTTTTTTTGGATTTTACATAGTAAAATGTAGTGTATTACAATGAAATAATTTAGTAATTTGTTGTAATATTTAAGTATTTTGTTGCAATTCACTGCAATATTTTTCTTATTTTGTTAGAATTCGTTGGAATATTTTATTAATTGGTTGTAATATTTAAATATTTTATTTGGTTAGAATTTGATAAAAATATGTTATTAATTTGTTGCGATTTAAAGAAATCATTTATAATTCATGCAATATAAATCTGATAAAATCAAGAAATATAGAGAAAAACAAAGAAAATATTTACCGTATATGAAGGAATTAGTATACAATCCTAAAGATATGACAATGAAACTGTGTGATATCCCGACTTTTGAGACAAAAAATCCAGGTTTGGAAATCAATTTAATGATTTATAATAACAAAAATCATGTGGATAAAGAAGATATTGTTATGAAACATCCACATTTGGATACAATTCATCGAAAAAAGTAACTGGAGTAGATCCAATATATTTGTTATTGAAAAAGAAAGTTGAAAAGTATCATTATACTGCAGTGACTAATTTACAAACGTTAATGAATTGTCATAAAAACAATGATTGTAATGTTTGATTCAGTGGCTACAGCTGTTAAGACATTGAACAATCTACCCTTAACAAAATCGGTATTCGATGGAACTATATGAATATCCCCATATAATTTTGCAACTTCTTTAGAAAATTTGGAAGCCACATATGTATTACTACCTATATGGGAAGAAGTTACAGAAGATGAATATCAAAAGGCAAAGAAAATATGGAAATAAACAAACTGTAAATTCTTATTGGATTAGATGATGGTTTATTTGAAATTGGATATTTTCTTGATTGCCGACTTTTTTGAACAATTTCGATCGAAATCTATAGTTCATAATAGATTGAATTATTACAAGACATGGAAAGGGGGAATTCGTGGTGGTTTGAAAATCAACATTAAAGTTCCAGGCAAATTTTCGGGTATTGTAATTATTATAATAATAATAATAATAATTATTATTATTATCATTATTATTATTATTATTATTATTATTATTATTATTATTATTATTATTATTATTATTATTATTATTATTATTATTATTATTATTATTATTATTATTGAAAAAACGGTTTTCTAGTTTTCACCTCTGATTGCTTTTCATTTTATGACATTAAGAATTTTTTTTATTATTTAACTATGAATCAAATGTTTTATTGTAATTTAAATCAATATGTATTTATTAAGATAAAATAGTCCCAAAAGTATTATTTTTTTAATATTGTATATTAATTTTTTTGGTTAAAAGTATAATTGAGTTTTAGATTTTAATTTCAGATTTATTTTAAAAATTGTTTTTTTTATTTTAATTTTACATATAAATTCTAAATTTTGAATTTATAAAAATTTTTATTATTGATTCGAATTTTTATTAATTATGTTAGTTATTATTATTATTATTAATTCTATTATAAGTGTCATTTTTACATATTAATATATATGTGATCACTTTGAAAAATAACTCAATTTAGTATTTATAAAACCATTTTGGACAACCTCAACTACTGAACACTAGTTAAACAAAAATTATAATAACAGTTATACTTTATTTTTAAAACGTTTTAATATAATGTTTACCATCAGAATCAATGGAACTTCATCAACAATCTGGAGAATCGTCAAGAATCTCAGTTCCTTCATTATATATAATTCTTCATGCATTGTTTGTTTTACTTATAAATTAGAAAAATGATTTATCATTGTATTATTATTATTATTAATATTACATGTGTCACATGATAAAGATTAAATATATTGTTTTGTTGGTTGTCATTTCATTATTTATTCTTGTAAGAACTTGTTTTATATATATAGCAAAAGGTGATCATGGTGCAACTCAAACAACTGTAAGATATCGTAAAGTAACGAAAGCAAGCAAAGTTTTTACATGTTGAAATTGAAAATAATACATTCAATCATTTGTAAACCGTATTAATGGTTTTGCTGTCAATTATGCATTTATATACACTAAATGACATTTAATAAAGGTTTATAGAACATAATTTAAGAACAAGTTAATTGATCTAACGCAGTGGTAAGTTATTTTAATATACAAAATATTTTAGTTGTAATTCTTTTGATAAAAAAATATTTTAAGAGTACTTTGTAAATAATTTCATGATTAATTTTAATGTTTTTTTTAATTTAATCAGAATTTTGATTATTTTCTAAAATGAGTTTTAATATGATTAATTTTGTTTAATAACTTTTTCTTTATATTTTGTTCACTTTGGCAACATTTATTTTTAAAAAAAGTATAATTTAACTAAATTTTTTCTATGTAAAAAAGTTTTGAAATAAAAATATTTTATAATATTTATTTAAAAATTTGAAGTTTATTAAAATTCAAATCAATTTTTCTTTTATAAATAAAATTAATTTACGGAATAAGAATCACAAAGATTTAATCAGTTTATGAAAAAACCAATATACAATTAAGAGTGACAGTTACTGAATTTTAATGAATCAATTTTGATTTCCTTTTTGAGCGCTTTATTTATCTAACAAAATAATTACTTAATGTGATACTTACCAAATGTGACACTTATCGAGAATTAATTGTACATTATTGTTATTTTTGTGATATTAACCTTGTAAACGTTTAATCATGTAAACGTTTTAACTTCTTCTCCCGTGATCTGCTATTTACGATTTCATTTGAATTTATTTATTCAAAATATGCTGTTTTTTATTTAACATATTGAACTATATTCTGAAAGAATTAAGATAAACAAAATGTATTTCAAATTAATTATCAAATAACAGAAATAACATCAAATATAGTTGTGGGATGTGTCACATCCAGCACACCCCCTCCCCCCTGCAGAGAGAAAATTTTTCTAAGACAAAGACAATGAATCATTGGATGAATCATCATAATTTCTCAAGGTCATTGAAAATAGTGACATATGAGGACCATGCCCCGTGGATATTCGGCTTGAAAAAAAAACCGAGACCCCCCCTAAAACATTTGCAGGGTAGCGGGGTTTAAAATTTTTTTTTATTATTTGTTTTAATGAATGAAAAAAATTTTGTTTAAAAATTTTGTTTTAATGAACGTAATTTTTTTTTATTATTTGTTTAAATGTTCAAATTTTAAATTTTAAAATATCGAATAAAAACCTAAATATTTTTTTCATACTTAAAAACCCATAAAACTAAAATTGGATTAAATCGCCTGTCGAATAAAAATCATGAATTATTTTTATTTTTTATTTTTATTTACTTTAATTGTTAAGTCAATAATATTATTTATTTATATTTTAATTATATTATTATTAAATTGTTTGTTTTAACGAAGTGAATTAAATAATTATTTTTTATTTTCATTTAATTTTTATTTTATATTATTATTATTTTATCAGTTCTTAACATTTTTTTTATTTTTTTATAAAATTTAATTCCAAGTCTAAGAATAATTTTTCAATGTAATAAAGATAAATCATCGATAAATTTTAAATAGTAAAAATAACAAACTTTCAATGCATACAAATATTTTTATTGATTATTTTTCGGTCACCAGATCCTTGAACGTTGTCATAGTGAATCTCGAGAAGTTCTTCAATGTTAATATCTGTAAAATGGTAAATTTTTGTTGCGAGTAACTCTGGTGCGCAATAATCCAAAGTATTTTTAATTCTTGGTTAAAGTTCCTGAATTTTCTTTAAAATTACTTCTAAGATATAAACTAAATAATAAAATAAAATACATATTTAAATATACATGATTTACCTTTTGACATTTTTTAATACTTAATAAATGAAACAAATTCAAACAAAATATTTATTAATTTATTAACATAGTTATTTCTGATTTAATATTTTCCACATAATCATTATAATCCAAGGATTTTATTCCGAGTATTACTACTTTCCCACTTGAAAATATATTGACACATGATGGATTATATTTTTGAAGACGTAATGCTGGAAATATTTCTGGTTCAAATATACAATTCACCTTACTTTGTAATTCATATAGATTTATAAATTTTCCAATATCGATTGTTACAGTGATTGATTGAATTTGTAAATCATGTATATTATATTTCAAATCCCCAGTTTTTAGAGGTTGCTTACATCCCATTACCCGACATTTCCCCGATCTGAAAATATTATTGGATACTTACCTGATCGATCTACAACTTGCTGTGGTTTTGTAAATGGGAATTTTATATCAGGTATAGAATATCTTCCTTTATAATTTATGTTACTCAACATTTTCAAATAATTTCAATTCAAGTAATTCTAAAAATTAAAACAAATATAAACAATTAAATAAATAATTAATAATAAAATGGAATTAAGAAATGATGCTGTATATCAAGTAGTTGGACCAGGTGGTTGCAGAAAGACTTTATTTGTATGCAATTTATTACAATCGAACTTGTTCAAATCAAAATTCAACAAAATATATTTGCATAGAGGAGCTGACGAAGAACATGGACTTACTCAAAATCAATTCTGTAAATTGAAAATGACAATAATTAAAGGATTTGATAAAAATTTGTCATCTAGATTACATCAAGGCGATGTTATTATTATTATCGATGATCTATACCAGGAAGCTAATTAAGAAAAGGATTTTAATAATTTATTTACAAAAATTGCTCGACATTTTGAGTTACTGTTATTTTCATTACTCAAAACTTGTTTCATCAAGAGGACGATCATAGAACTCGTAATTTAAATGTACAATACTTGGTTATTTTTAAAAACCCTCGAGATGCAACCATTATAGATTTTCTTGCTAGACAAGCTTATCCCAATGATAGAAAATTTTTAATTGATTCGTTTCAAGATGCAACAAAGGTTCCCCACGGATATTTGTTCTTTGATTTTACTCAGCAAAATCCTGATGAATTACGTATTAGAACTGATATGTTCAATGAGAAAGGTGTTACGATTTATAAACAAAATTGAAATCTGAAAATAATTACTTGAAATGATGTTTAAAAAAGTTATTGTTCAACGTGAAAAATCAACAAAGAAAAAAGTTACAAAGAAATGGGTTACTAAACGTAAAATAATAAAAACGAGTAAGAAGATTGTTAAAGATAAAAAGTGGATTAAAATATAAGCAAAACAGCTGGATGAAAAATGTATTTAATATGAAAGTTGAACGTAGTCTACCATACTTTAATGCCTTGATGAAGGCTCCAAATAATAAAAGAATGAATATTTTACAGAATTTTCCTTCATTTGTTATAGATGATCTAGTTGAAGTTATTGTTAATGTAGTTCGTGGTAATGTAAACATTACTAAAGTTAAAAACTTGTATTACAAAAGCATAAAAGATCACTTTTATCTTTACTAAATACTAAGAATCGTCGTTTGATGCGAAAAATAATATATAAAAAAATGGTGGATTTTTGGGGGAATTAATTCCAATAGTATTATCTGCAATAAGCGCAATTTCATCATTAACTTCTTAATGGGTACCAAGAATTCATTACCGGATAAACATAATTTAGATTTAAATATTTTGACAACTTGTTGTAATAATGAAGGAAACATTAACCAAAAATCGAAACACAGTGAAAAAGATCGAAAAAGTATGAACAGACCCAAAACATCCCGCTGGTTTTGGTGGTGTAAGAAAACTGGCGATGGAAGTAGTTAATTCAAAGAAAGAAACTCAGAATTGGTTATCTGGTCAAATAACGGACAGTTTAAATAAACCAATGTTGAAGAAATTAAAAACCCGTAGTTATAAAACAATGGGAGTTGATGATTTATGGCAAATGGATTTGATCGAAATGATACCATTCTCTAAAATTAATAAGGGATACAAATATATTTTGACATGTGTTGATATATTTAGTCGATTCGGTCGTGTTATTACAACAAAAACCAAATCGGCCAATGAAATTGCTGAAGCAATCAAGGAATTATTTATTGATGGCAGTAGTAGGATGTGAGCCCGTCAGATACAACCCCCCGCACACTTACTATGTCACTGGTCACACTTATTAAGTCACTACTCGGAGACTAGTTACCTAACTGTTATTATGTCACGTAGTTGTGGACCAACACACCTACCTTCTAGAACCTTCCACACACCTACCGACTTCCACACACCTACCTTCTAGAACCTTCCACACACCTACCTTCTAGAACCTTCCACACACCTACATTCTAGAACCTTCCACACACCTACAATCTTAAACATTACTCACACACATACCAACCAACGATCCACACACACACACACACACACCCATCCGCACCCATCCGTACCCATCCGCACCGATCCGCACCGATCCACACCTATCCGCACCGATCCACACCGATCCACACCGATCAGCACCGATCCGTACTGATCCGTACCGATCCGTACCTATCCGCACCGATCCGTACCGATCCGTACCTATCCGCACCGATCCGTACCGATCCGTACCTATCCGCACCGATCCGCGCCCAACACGCCTACAACTACGTCTACGACTTAGCCTACAACTACGTCTACGACTTAGCCTACAACTACGTCTACGACTTAGCCTACAACTACGTCTACGACTTAAAAATCACTCACTAGTACTATTGGTATATTATTATACTTTTTACTTCATATAAACGTATGAGTTTCGTTTACCTCATTGATTCATGTTACTTACATGTGATATATTAAAAAATTATATTTACATGAAATTTTCAATTGTTAATTATATTATTACATAAAAAATTATAAAATAATCATTAAACATAATAAATTAAGATCAAACTCGTCTTAAAAATAAATGTTCAATTCTAAATTATTTAGCTTACTGACTATTTTGTTAGTAGTATATTACATAACAATTTTATCAAAATAATCATAAAACTTTAATAATTTTCATGAAAATTTAAGTTTAAAAGCACTATAGTATATTCATAGTTTATTTAATTAAAAGTCACTCAAAACTTAAATTTTATCACTGGATTTACAAAATTTTAAGAAAATAATTCAACAAGTTTAAAATTTCAACTTAACTAAATGTAAAAAATTAAATTATACAAGATTTACTTTACCAATTTCTATAAAATTTTAAATTTACACCAAATAAAATATACAGATTTATATTCTATTAAAAAATTTAATTTTTAAAATAAAAAATAATTCGCCCACTATAGGAGTTGAACCCTCAAACGAATTATTACCGACACCACTGATGTAAGAATTTTGAAAATAACTCATTCAAGATAGAATTTAAACATTGGATTAGTTTATGAAAATAATTAATAGGATTATTTGCATGTAAATACTTAACCAAATTCTATAAATTTATAGCAAATATACTGTTTCTAATGAAAATTCAATATTTTGATAATAATTCACGTTGTTAGTCGGATACTAATTTACAAGTTCATTCGACTCTATAAATTATTAGCGATACCATCAACTAAATTCGTTGTGTTTTTAGTGTTTTTATGAAAATAAGTCACTGGGTTTACAAATGAAAGTAACCGATAATTTCGGACATTAAAGCTTTATGTAGCCAAAACTGATTAAATAACCATTAAAAATTCATCAGGTGATACCTATTAAATATTTCAATAATTTATGATTCAAACTAGGTATATTATAATACTTTTCGATAAATTTATGGATAAACTATTACATGGTTTGTTATAAAGTTATTTAAAAGGTTAAGAATTTTAACCCTAAATAACGAAAGATAACTTTTAACCCTAAAAGATGAAATATAATTTTTAACCCTATGTGATTAAAAGTTATAACATTATGTAAACCAATAATTACTAAATACCAAGTAAACACATGTCTTTAATAAAGAGTAGTTGGTAAAAAGCATACATATATTAAAAATCGTTGACAATTTTTAAGTACCTATTAAAAATGTTTTGAAAATATGAATAAATATTTGAATATTAAATTGAAAATCTCTATTGAAATTAAAAAGTATATAAATTTGTTAATCGTCAATAAACTCGTAAAATTATTGATTGATTAAATGCAATTGTTAATTAGAAATATTATTGACTGAACTTATTTTTTAATAGAAAGTTATTCTTGAAACAACATAAAAAAAAAATCATATTTCAATAACTTTTCTTTAAATTAATTTTGAAAAAGTAGAAACCACATACTTTATTTTGATTGGCTGTTACTATTTACAACGACATTATTTTGCGATAAATTTAATCGCTAAACTCAAAATACTAATAAATATATTAAAATTATTACGGTTTTCTTGAAAATAATTTGAAAAAGTAGAAACCACATACTTTATTTTGATTGGCTGTTACTATTGACAACGACATTATTTTTCGATAAATTTAATCGCTAAACTCAAAATACTAATAAATATATTAAAATTATTACAGTTTTCTTGAAAATAATTTGAAAACATACAAACTATTTTTCAATAAACTTATTATTATTTAACTAAAACCGGTTGTTGAAAATACTAATAAATTTATCAATTAAAATAATTAAAATTTTAATGAAAATAATAATTTGAAAATGAAATATAGAATACTTGATTTTGATTGGTTAATTCTATTTATTACCAACGACTCAAATTAATTCAAATTTTAATGTTCAAATTATTTTCTAAATATTATTGGTACCGCATTGATAGGAAATCATACTATTCAATCGAACATAATTTCATTAATCTTTTTAAATAAATCAACAAAAGTCATTTAAAATTATTATAATGTTGAACTTGTTGCTAATCACCAACTTATTTAACACTTATCCGAATCTAATTATATGCATTGTAAAACACTACAAGTAATAATTCTTTGATGCTCCTATTAACATTAAAACTTTTACATGCTGGACCAATACATTTTCCTGTAAAATGGTCTAACCTTATTTACTATGTTCTTATTACACAAATAACAATATTCACAATTATCAAATGAATATTCTTCAAAATTCATAGTTTTAACCAATGAAATGATGGTAACTTGTCATATCAGTGAAGTTGTTGATTAATAAGAATCCATCAGAAATTGGCAAATGTTTTTGAAAATGTTATCTTTTGGTAAAATAGATAACGAAACTAGGTGTTATCGTTTTTAAACTCCAAATATTTATCTTTTGGTAATGTATATAGCGTAGTACCCAACTGATTTTTCTTACATAATTGGTGTTTTTCAAAGGATTTTGGCTTACGAAATCCATTTAAACAATTTTCACACCATTTGCAACAAATTCGAACATTACAATCATTATTTTTATGACAATTCATCAAGGATTGTAAATTAGTTACTGTTGTATAATGATATTTTTCACCCTCCTTTATCAATAATAAATAAATTTGATCCAATCCAGTTACTTTTGTTCGGTAAATTATATTTAAATATGGATGCTTCGTTATAAGTTCTTCTCTATCCTCAAAATTTTCGTTAAATCATTACATTAATTGCTAAACCAGGATATTTCTTCACAAAAGTTGGGATATCACACAGTTTCATTGTCATATCGTTAGGATCGTATACGGTAAATATTTTCTTGGTCTATCTTTCTTGATTTTATCAGATTTCAATACAGCCAAAACACTATACATGAAACATAAATTATTGGTATTTTGTACGTTAACTATTACCTTTTTACATATTAGAGCTTTAGGTGTTGGAATATAACTATGTCCAGATAACCTAGATATATTAGAAACTTTGGTTACCTTGAAATTTACTTCTAATATTCGGCTTATTTTCAAACTACTTCTGTTCATTCAACAATCTTTTCATTTATTTTCTTTGTACCAATGTCAAGAAAAGTTGTAGTCACTGAAGCAGCGTGATTTGATATACTATCTACTTTGAGTTCCCCATCTTTTTCAAATTCTACTTGGACTTCAAATTGAACTTTTGAATGTTTCATTTCATTGAATGTAATTTTTAATTTTTCCAAAAGAGAAGAACTATTTCCTATAAAAATATATACTAATTATCCCTATTAAAAGTTTAACAATTTATTGAACTACACATACTTTTCCTCAATACAAAATGAATTTAACAGTATAAGAAAAACAATATTTGTTAGCATATTAATAAAAATTGATATACTTTAATGTCCAAATGGATATCCAACCACCTTAAAATCTTCGATAAAATTTTAATGAATTTCTATTATAGTATCAATAAATACCACAAATCATCGACAAAAAGGATAAATCTACTCAATCCTTGAATTTATCTTCGATTCACATAAAATCTATCATGTTACCAGTAAAGATTGCATTAATAAGCTACAATTTACTGACAATAATTCTACATATAAAGCTAATTATTGATTTCTCTACTTTACATTGGATTTAACCCCTAAAGTTACTGTAATTTAATGAATTACCACATTGAAATTTGTTTACATAAATCCTGCAATAGCTAGATTTATTAAAATGCAGTAAGAATCTTTAATGAATTTCTCTTACATGCAATAGTAAGACCCTAATATCCCAACAAATATTTGATTAAGACTCCTCAATCGTAACCAATTATTAAACTTATCACATTTATTTGGTAAATTACCGATCATTTCACGTAAAACTCTACTTTTATCTGTACATACTTAATATTTAACCATAATATTCTTCTTAAAATTGATATATTGCTGATCATTTTCATTAAAAACCCTATATTTATCTGTACAAACTCAATATTTAGCGAAAATATCTACTTTAAATCGATATATTACTGATCATTTAAAACCCTATATTTATCTACACATACTCAATATTTAGCCATAATTTATCCCTTAAAATTGATATATTACTGATCATTTTCATTAAAAACCCTATATTTATCTGTACAAACTCAATATTTAGCGAAAATATCTACTTTAAATCGATATATTACTGATCATTTAAAACCCTATATTTATCTACACATACTCAATATTTAGCCATAATTTATCCCTTAAAATTGATATATTACTGATCATTTTCATTAAAACCCCTATATACTTATCTGTACAAACTCAATATTTAGCCATAATTTATCCCTTAAAATTGATATATTACTGAGCATTTCACGTAAAACTCTACTTTTATCTGTACATACTTAATATTTAACCATAATATTCTTCTTAAAATTGATATATTACTGATCATTTTCATGTAAAACTCTACATTTATCGATACAAACTCAATATTTAGCCATAATTTATCCCTTAAAATTGATATATTACTGATAATTTTCATGTAAAATCTAACATTGAATGATTATTTCTACTCAATATTTACCGTTGATTAATTTCTTTTAACACTGTATAAAATGATATACAAATTATTATTACGTCATAATAAATCGATTAAATTTCTCACTCAATATTTCCCTTAGTAACTTACTACATCTAAACTCGATATTTAAACTTGTGAAGCATACTAGAATTGATCAAACTACCAATCCATAGTGATAAATCTAACCTTTGAATTATATCTAAATCTCTGAAATATTCATATGTTGGAATACTCTCTCTAAAATCGACACAGTTCTCTTAAAAGTTTACGTCAAATTATTTTATAATTTTTTATGTAATAATATAATTAACAATTGAAAATTCATGTAAATATAATTTTTTAATATATCACATGTAAGTAACATGAATCAATGAGGTAAACAAAACTCATACGTTTATATGAAGTAAAAAGTATAATAATAATACCAATAGTACTAGTGAGTGATTTTGTTAAGTCTACGACTTAGTCGTAGACTTAGTCGTAGACGTAGTTGTAGGCGTGTTGGGCGCGGATCGGTGCGGATAGGTACGGATCGGTGCGGATCGGTGCGGATAGGTACGGATCGGTACGGATCAGTACGGATCGGTGCTGATCGGTGTGGATCGGTGTGGATCGGTGCGGATAGGTGTGGATCGGTGCGGATCGGTGCGGATGGGTACGGATGGGTGCGGATGGGTGTGTGTGTGTGTGGATCGTTGGTTGGTATGTGTGTGAGTAATGTTTAAGATTGTAGGTGTGTGGAAGGTTCTAGAATGTAGGTGTGTGGAAGGTTCTAGAAGGTAGGTGTGTTGGTCCACAACTACGTGACATAATAACAGTTAGGTAACTAGTCTCCGAGTAGTGACTTAATAAGTGTGACCAGTGACATAATAAGTGTGCACTGACCAGTGGTCAAGTGATGTAATCATGAGGTCACTGACCAAAGGTCAATTACTAGGTAGCAACTAGTGGTCAAAGGTCAATCTCCAGGTAGCAACAGCGCGTGCAGAGGTCAAATGTTACGTAATAATTACGTAAGCTAGTGGGGGGGTTGTATCTGACGGGCTCACATCCTACTACTGATGGCAAGCCTCGTAATTTACAAACTTATTTGGGCATGTAATTAAATAAATTAATTAAATTAAATTTATTCTTTAGGTAAAGAATTTTATAATAGTAAAGTTAAAGAAATTATCAAAGGAATAAATCATTACTCTGTATTTTCTCAATTTAAAGCCGCCCACGTGGAAAGATTTAAACGAACTCTAAGAGATCGCTTGAAAAAATATTTCGTATATAAAGGAAATAAAACCTTGATAAATGTTTTACAGAAAGCAATTTATAGCTACAATTATTCGCCACATAGGGGTTTAAATGGATAGCGACCAATTGATGTTTATTAAACGAATAATATGGATAATTGGATATCACAACAATTTAAAGTGGGTAATCACGTTAGAATAAGTAAAATCAGTGTTTCTCCTTTCATCAAGAATTTCGACAACAATTGGAGCGATGAAGTATTTCAAATCTCAGAAAATGATACGAATCAGAATCCTGTAACGTACTTTATCAAAGATGAGGAAAGCAATCAAGTTAGTGGAAAATTCTACGAGCAAGAACTCCAAGTTATAGAAGCCCCTACTGT
The DNA here is from genome assembly GCA_022537955.1 of Schmidtea mediterranea. NCBI lineage: Eukaryota > Metazoa > Platyhelminthes > Tricladida > Dugesiidae > Schmidtea > Schmidtea mediterranea. The sequence continues at coordinate 284,815,459 of CM039679.1, forward strand.
ATTCAGAATTCAAAAGATATTAAAAACCAAGAATGTTGGTAAATATAAACAATACTATGTTAAATGGCATGGATATGAAACTCCAACTTGGATATCTGAAAATCAACTAATTAAATAAATATTATGAAAGAAAACCAGTTTTATATGATTTTACCTAGTAATAGTTGTCCGCTTATTTTTCCTAATAATGAAGCTAGTAATTTTAATGTCGAATTTCAAAATCCTATTTACTTGGATAGTGAGTGGAAAGTTGCTTTGATTGATTTTACTTTTGTGTATAAAACATTTCCGTTTTATAGTAATTCTTACTTAAGTTATGAAACGATGAAGAGTGTTACTGAAATAAAATATTTGAAAATAAATAATCAAAATGAAACTTATGAATTAATAAATCCTAAACATACCCCTGATGTTGATGTTTTTATTGAAAAATATGAGAACTTGGTTATTGTCTGTCCACATGTTCCATTTAAAGTAACATTCCCTGACATTCAACATGCGTTTAGTTTTGGATTAAAATCTATATTCGTCATTAATGAAGATGATCATTGTCGATTAAAATTACCAAAATTTACAGATGATGGTGTTATGGAACAATTCTGGATATTTATAAGTTATGAAGAAAAAACAATATTTGAAAAATATTTTGAAGATAATTTACTCATAAACACATTATCTGAATTACAAGGACATTTATTGTCATTTATTCCGTCTTCTTTTAAAGAACTAAAAATCGAAAACAATGAATTGGTTAAAATAAGACTTGCAGATAACATTTCAAAAATATATTTTGACAACCATTTAATCGAAACCTTAGGATTAAATAAACAAACATTTAGTGATAAAGACATCATTGATAATGAAGTTCCAAGATTATTACATCATCATCTACAAATGTTCATTTATTCGAATATTATTGAACCAATAACTGTTGGAGATGTAAGACTTCTTTTATTAAAATCTATATGGATTGAAAAACATAAAAACGATGGTCTAGTTCAAATTATAGAGAAAAACCCAATGTATTTGTCTGTATCGTCAACATATATAAACAATATAGAAATCAATATTCGTGACGATAGTGGAAAATATATATTTGGTAAAGAAGATAAAACTTTTCTTACATTACATTTTCGTAAAATAAATGAGCAATCCTGACATTGTAAATTTTTATAATAGTAGTCAATCTGGTTGAGAATTACCATATTTTATAGATAAACAATATGGAACCGGTTGGTTGAAAACAATTGGTAGATCTGCATTGCCTATTCTTAGGCGTATAGGCAATTTCGGTATGAAAACGGCAAATGACGTAAAAAATAATAATTCTGATTTTTTACCTGCTTTAAAATCAAATGCAATATCTGAAATTAAAGAATCTTTACCTGGTGTTATGCAAACTTTACCTAGTGTTATTGATAAAGTAAGTGATGTATTTAATCGTGAAAATGAACAAAAAGGAGAGACACTTAAACGTAGAAAGATTATGAAGAAACATATAAACAAAAGAATGAGAGGATTCAGAACTATATTTGAAAAATGATTAGTGCAAAATCTGAATTATTTCTTTTTGGTAGACCATCCCCTCAAGCAGTAGTTGAACATGGTTCATTTGAAGATATTTTCCCAGTGAATTCAATAACTGATGCTGGTACCTCTTCGATTCAATTTTACATTAACGGATCACAAACAGAATATTTAGATTTGAACGATACTTTGTTATATATTCAGTTGAAAGTTGCAAATAGCTTAGGTGAAAATATTACACAAGAAGCTGATGTAACAGCAAACAATTTCTTTTTTCAAACTCTTTTTGAAGACGCTGAATTAGTTTTTAATTCTACTAAAATTGAAGGAGCAAATGATAGTTTTGCACACAAAGCTCTAATTGAAACTATTATAAATTATAATCAAGATACTAAACATACATCTTTAAGGGGAATGGGTTACACTGAAAATGATCTGATGCGAAAAACATTTCAAAAAAATAAACAAAATCAAAAGCATTTCCATTATGTCCACCACTCTAATTTGATTTCTTTGATCAACCCAAATATTTATTACCAGGTGTTAGTGTCCAAATTAAATTAACAAGAACAAATCCAGAAAAAAGTCTGACATGAACTAAATTTGTACCTAAAATAGTATTGCTAGATGCAAAATTAATGGTTACAAGAGTTCGTGTTGAACCTTCTGCTTTAGCGGGTCATCAAATAGGTCTTGCTACAAGAAATGCAATTTATACAATGCGAAGAAAAGAAGTTGTTGAACATTCTTTACCTATTGGATCTTCTTCTTTTTATAAGGAACAAATATTTGGTGATAGACGATTACCTAATTTTATCCTTATAACTTTCCAGGGATATAAAAGATTTAGTGGTTCGTTTTTAGATACATTTACTATGTTTGATCACTTTAACGTTAAGTCAATAACTTTAAGTAAATTATTATTATCATATCTATAACCACATCACCTATTTTATATTTGTCCCACGTGTAAAACCACCCATAAAATGAATTATACCGACGTTTATTGAACCATAAGGAACATTTAACACAGTTTAACTGTAAAAGAAAATATATTTTTAAATTACCATTGAGTGATAATAATAATATTAATAATAATAATAGTAATAATAATAAAAATAATAATAATAATAATAATAATAAAAATAATAATAATAATAATAATAATAATAACACAAAAAGAAAAGAAAAACAAATAATAATAATAATCCAAACTCTTCGAAAGTTCCTAAAATTATAGATACTATTATACTTTCTGACTCTGACGAATCAAATATGGTTGATGATGTAATAATCATTTCTGATTCAGATGATGTTTCTGATGTTTTTCCTGTTGATACTCCTTCTGTTATTGTTAATCAATATGGTGGCTCGATAGCACCTATTGTTAACTTCGATTTAAACAAATCTCATGCCATTGTTAGAATGGATGTTTCGAATTTAAATTTAAAGTTAATTACAGTACCCACACAGTTAATTAATAAATTAAATAATGTTATCAATCAAATTGGATCTGTTAAGATTCAATTTTGTATTGATGTAGAGTTTGAAAAATATGGAGAATTTTAATCTTTCATTATTTCAAACTCTGACAGAATAATGAGTGATTCATTTTTAGATGAAGGTGCCACTCTTCTTGACGAAAAAATAACATTAATTAATGATAAGGGTAGTAACTGGGTTATAAATAAAATAAAAGAAATTCATTTTGTTCTTACCAAGTTTTTACAAATAAATCGGTTGAGTGGTCATGGATTTATTCCAACACCATTATCATTATTAAATAAACATTGTACTGTAAATGTTGCTAATTCCGATAATTTATGCTTCATTTACAGTATTTTAGCTATTTTAAATCATGAAAATATAAGTAACTATCATAGAAATGAAACCTTTAGCTACAACACATCTGAACATGACTTTTCACCTTCGGACTTACCTATTAAACTTTGTGACATTCCAAAATTTGAAGCTAAAAATCAAAATCTTTCAATTAATGTCCTTACCTATGATGAAAATAATTTATTTAATGATTTTTCTAACCCTGAAGTTTTCAAACACCCTTATGTCGAAATAATTCATCGTTCTAAAGTTGTTGGGGGACAACCTATTAATTTAATTTTATTAGAAAGCCTTGATTCCTATCATTATATCGTTGTTACTAAATTAGATAGGTGTCATCGATGTCTAAATGGTTTTCGCAATATAATTTCATTAAATAAACATAAAGGGTTGTGTAAAAAAATCAATTAGGCACAACTCTTTATACATTACCTTTAAATAAAAACTTGGAATTTAAGAATTGGACTAAAACAGTTACTCTTCCTTTCGTCCTTTATGATGATTTTGAGGCTATCTTACCTTCAGATGACATACATTTTCAAATATATATGCCGATTTCGGCCGGTTTACTTTTAATTAACAATTTTACAGGTGAAAAATCCTATAAGAGTTTCCTGGGTGATGATTGTGTAGTTAATTTTCTACAAGAAATAAATAATATTTCAATTAATACTGTTTTACACTTTTATCAAAATAATTATAAAAAGAAAATCTTATTAACAGACTCAGACATTCTTTCGTTTTCTTCGGCAACTTGTTGTTATTTGTGTAATAAGATTTTATCAGTACCGCTTAACGACCATGATCACTTTACTGGAAAATATTTGGGAGCAGCTTGTTTCAAATGTAATATTTCTCGACAAATAAGGTTTGAATTTCCAGTTGTTTTTCATAATTTGAGAGGATATGATCTTCACCATATCCTCAAGTATGGTATGAGTGATTTTAACACATGGAAAATAAGTTGTATTCCTGTAACAAGTGAAACGTTTCTTTCTTTGTCGGCAAGAATCAGTGGGTTAACTGTAAAATTCATTGATTCTTGTCAATTTATTAATAGTTCATTAAGTAACACAGTTAAAACATTGACCACTCTTCCTTTAACTCGTTCGGAATTTGTAGGTAGTATTATTGATACTAAAGGCATTTTCCCTTATAACCTTGCAACTTCTCAAAAAGTTTTAGAAACTACATATGACCTTCCACCGATTTGGGAAGATGTAACTTAATCCGAATATAGTAAGGCTCAATCTATTTGGAAAGAAACCAATTGTAACTCTTTACTAGATTATATGATGGTTTACCTCAAACTTGATGTTTTTCTTTTGGCTGACTTTTTCCAGCAATTTCGTTCAAAGTCCTTAGCTCATAACCGATTGGAATAACTTAACTTTTATGGAATTGCCGGTATGTCTTGGGCATCGGTTCTTATGACTCTTGACGAACCAATTGAACTTCTCACTGACATGGAGATGTATAAATTTTTCTAAGGGGGAATCCGTGGTGGATTAACCTTTGTTAATAAACATCACGTAGTATCTGATGACAGCACCGAACTGCTTTACATTGACATCCATAACCATATGGAAATTTTGAATGGGTTACTGATACTAATCAATTAAATAATTTAATTAGTTTTTTGAATAAGGATCTTGAATCATTGTCATTTGCTGTCACATTTGAAGTAGATTTAGAAATCCCAACATTTCTTCATGATAAACTTAATGATTTTCCAGTAGCTGCTGAAAAGATGTGCGCTCCGGGTTCTAAGGTTGAGAAGTTAATGTTAACACAGTATCCAAAGAAGAATTATGTTCTTCATTGGAGACTTTTGCAGCTTTTTGTTTCTTTACAAATTAAAATTACACATGTACATAGAGCCATTAAATATAATCAAAATTCAATATTTAAAAAGTATATAGACACTAACACACAACTTAGAGCGCAATCAACCAATGACTTAGATAAAAACTATTATAAACTTTTAAATAATAAATTTTTTATAAATGATTTTTTAAGATGAAGTTTTTAGTATAATTTTTAATATATATAATTTAAAATATAATTTTTCAAAGTAATAAATTTTTAACATAATTATATATTGAAATTTTTTATACAAGATTTTAGCATGTTTTCGGTATAATTTTATCGATGAATTTTTATATACGATTTTTTAAGGTAAAATTTTTAAGATAATTTTTACAATGAAATTTTTATACATTTTGATTACGATCAAAAATAATAATAATAATAATAATAATAATAATAATAATAATAATAAGAATTCAACCAATTAAAATCTTTATAAGAAACTATAAGCACATAAAATAAACTTGTAAAAGATCAAAATTTATTTACATCATCACAAATCTGATTATAATAAGCTCTTCTTAGCTCAGCCAACAATATATGTACAACTTCCTTCTTCTTGTAGTCCCTGCAGCATCTGCATCTAAATGGACAAGTCAACATTGAGGGATCTGCACAAACAATGCAGTCATCTAAACATTGCAAACCAGATCCTTGAACTGATTTGTAGTGCATCCGTACAATTTCTTCGATGTTGATTCCTGTCATTGGATAGATCCGTGTAGCCAAGTATTCAGGAGCACAATAGGAAAGTTTCTTTTTCATATTCGGAAACAGTTTTTCCATCTTCATCAGAATTGTTTCGAATACGTATGCTTCTTGCTCGTTGATCATTATTAATTTTTATAATCGTCAAAATTCAATCTATTTAAACACAATGAGTGCTTAATAAATAATCTAGTATTTCTTCGTCGGTATTAAGATTATTAATTAAAAGTTTTATAAAACTAAATATTTCTTGTACTAGACTGTTATATTCCAGTGTTTTTATCCCCATGACAACGACTTTTCCGCTTGCAAATACATTCACACAAAGTGGATTATACTTGACAAGTCTTAATGCAGGAAACAGTTCCGGTTCGTAAATGTTCTGTGTTTTGGTAGACAAATCATACAAGTTGATTCGACAACCCATGTCAATATTCAAAGATAATGATTGAAGTTGTAAATCTTGAATCTGATATTTGAGATCTCCTTCCTGTAATGGTCTCTTGTATCCCATTATTCTGCATTTTCCCCTCTTAAAGAATAAGATTGGATATTTTCCACTTTTATCCACTACATGTTGAGGTTTTCCGGTCGGGAACTTCATTCCAGTTACTTCACATCTTCCTCTATAATTAATATTACTAATCATTTTCCGATATCAATTTAAATGATTCAGTATATCAAATTATAAACAAATTAAATTAAATTAAATTAAATGGAATTAAGAAATGATGCAGTATATCAAATTGTAGGGCCTAGTGGAAGCGGAAAAACTTTATTTGTATGTAATTTATTGCAGTCAAACATGTTCATATCAAAATTCAATAAAATATATTGGCATAGGGGTGCAGACGAAGAACATGGATTGACACAAAATCAGTTTTGTAAATTGAAAATGACAATAGTTAAGGGATTTGATAAAAACTGGTCGTCTAGGTTACGTTGAGGCGATGTAATAATTATAGATGATTTGTATCAAGAAGCAAATAAGAAAAAAGATTTCAATAACTTGTTCACAAAAATCAGTAGACATTGCGGAATTACTGTTATTTTCATAAAACAAAATTTATTTCATCAAGGAGGAAGTCATCGAACTCGTAATTTGAATGTTCAATACCTAGTTATTTTCAAAAATCCTCGCGATCAAACGATTATAGATTTCTTAGCCATGCAAGCTTATCCAAACAATAGAAAATTTTTAATTGAATCATTCCAAGATGCTACAAGCGTTCCCCACGGATATTTATTCTTTGACTTTACACAACAATGTAGTGACGATTTACGTATCCGAACAGATATTTTTAATGAAAAAGGTGTTACGATTTATAAACAAAATTGAAAACAATAAATGATTATCAATCATGTCATTTAAAAGAGTACTTGTCAAAAACGAAATTCAACCCAAAAAAGTTATTCGTAAAATCAAATCAAAAGTAAAGAAGAATCTAAAAAAGAAGTGGATCAAATTATAAACAATAATAATTAATTGTAAATAGTAAACATGAAATTTGAAAGTAGTCTACCATATTTTAATGCATTGGTAAAGGCTCAAAATAATAAAAGAATAGCAATTTTACAAGCTTTCCCTTCATTTGTTATCGACGATTTGCTTGAAGTAATTGTAAATATAGTTCGAGGTAATGTCAATATTAGTAAAGTTAAAAGAGCGGTATTACAAAGACATAAGAGATCCCTTTTATCATTGGTAAACACTAAAAATAGACGTTTAATGAAAAGAATAATGTATAAACAAAAGGGATGGTTCTTGGGTACATTAATTCCTATAGTTTTATCGGCAATTAGTGCAATTTTTTCCCTAAGATCTTAATGGGTTTACAACACGCTAAACCAGATAAAGTTGATTTAAATATTTTAACATCTTGTTGTAGTAATGAAGGAACCAATTACCAAAAATCCACTCAAAACAATATGGACAAACCCAAAAGATCCAGATGGTTTTGGTGTGTAGAAAAATTATCAAAAAGAGTGATTAATTCTAAAAAAGAGACTCAAAAATGGTTATCGGACCAACTAGCATATAGTTTAAATAAACCAATGTTGAAAAGATTCCCAACCAGACCTTACAAAACAAGAAGAATCAATGATTTGTGGCAAATTGACTTGATGGAAATGATACCTTATTCGAGAATCAAAAAGGGGTACAAATATATTTTAACTTGTATTGATGTTTTCAGCAGATATGCCCGTGCTATTCCAACATAAACTAAATCTGCTAATGAAATGGCCATTGCAATTAAAAATTTATTTAAAGACGGACAACCTCACAATCTACAGACTGATTTGGGTAATTAATTTAATTAATTATTATTTTTTTTATTGTATTTTAGGTAGAGAATTTTATAATAGCAAAGTAAAAGAAGTTATCAAAGCCAATCATTACTCTATATTCTCGCAATTCCAAGTTTGTTATGTGGAAAGATTTAATCGAACTTTGAGAGCAAGATTGAAAAAATACTTTTTGCATCAAGGTAATAAAACTTGGATACATGTTTTACCGAAAATTATTTTTAGTTACAATCATTCGTCACATAAAGGATTAAATGGTCTCAGACCTGTTGACATTACAGACACCAACAGAGACCAAACATTAAAGAAAGTGTTGGGCCAGAACACAAATGGCCTTGTAAAGTGTTTAAATAAATCGGTAATACACACGCAGACACAACATGCAGATTTAAAATCAAACCTATAAAACATCAACTAACCCTGCTAAAATATGAGAAAGAAAACAATTAAATATAAAATTATAAAACACAAAAATAAATTAAAATAATAACAAAAGTGCAACAAGATCCGCACGAAATAAACATAAAAATAACACGAAAACCTAACAATTTGACCGAAATTCGACAATTTACCAAAAACGCGAAATTCCATGAAAATTGAATAAAAATCAAATCATTTGAATTGGAAACAATTCAATTAAAAAATTCAAAAGAAAAATTGTCAAATAAAATTACAAAATAATAAAATTAAGAATAGAATATACTAGAAAATCACAAGGTCAAATTTTGTTTTACTAAATCAAAAATAACACGCAAGGTTAGGGTCGTACAATAGGTATATATACCTATTCATTTTCACATAACTTTAATCAAATTTCTTAAATCGAATTTTTGAATCGAAACCATCGTCTAATCAGTTTTACTCAGTGTGAAATCTAGAAACTTTGATGTGAGTGAGAGAATGTTTAAAACTAACTACACGTCGCATCCTCACAACCTCGAATGAGCTCTGCTTGGATATCGGCGTGGGGAGAGAGAGTGATGATATATTATGCACGAAGATTATTAATGGACTACAATGTATTATGTGGCAAAATATATATTTATCTAAATAAATAGAATTTTTCCGTCGAAATTTTTCCGGCCTACAGCCGAAACATCTTATAAGTCATTAAAATCAAACACACAATCGAATTGTGTAAGTGCGTGTACAATCGCCAATAATTCTTGCTCGTGAAGGCTCCGGTGTGAGAACGCAGGAGCTGAAACGTCAATATCATTCCGCATAGGGGAAAAGGGTGAAGGGGAAATAGTCTTTTGGCTGTTTCGTCGTCACTCATTTCCCATAAACTCGACCTAAAAATATTTTTCACATACGACTAAAATTCAAACATCGAGTAGTCCAGTGGGCACTCAATAACTATAATATAAACACAAACGCGCCTAAGATCAATTAAAAGGGATGGATACGTGAAACAAAAATTATGAGATCATTGCTATATCTTACTAACTTCACGTCGTAAAAAAATTTAGTAAAATACCTAGAAATCAAACTCTAATAGTACGTCTTAAAGAACTTAGTAAAAATCAATAGTAGAATAAATGTAAATCAAACCCTAAAATCACGTCCTAAAAGAATTTAATCAAACCCAAAGTATAGAAAAGTAAATATTGGATAAATAATCACGATCGCAGTTGACGAAATAAAAGAGAAATAGAATATAGTAAAATTTTCTTGTTTCTTGAAAAAGCAATTCCTCAACATAGTAATGGTTAATCAGATACAAGAATATACCAGATCCCGCAGAGAACAAATTAACTCGCCATAATTATGAATCGATGCCAATTTAAAACGGATTCGAGCTATAAACTGCAAAAACTTTAAACAAATTCTCAGGACCCACTCTAGACCTGATCACTTAGCGAATAAGGGTATCAATATGGAACAAATTTACTTTACCTTTCACCCAATGATATCTATTCTAGCATATATCAACCAAAGAATAGACAGCTATTTAACATATGTTTATTATAAAATATCCAACATCATCTTAAGAGACAAAATTTGAGATCATTTATTCACTAAAAATTGATAACGGTCTTTCTACGCACTAAAAATACAAATATGGATACGCCATCAGGATTCACATGTCCAACAATTCCTCCGCAGTTGTTGCCATCGGAAATAGAGAGCCGTTTAATCAATTCTCGTCAATACTATTGCTAAGGATAGTATTGTTCCCCATAGATAGCCGGTCATCGTCAAGTCGATTTGTAGATGAAATTGTCTGCCACACTCGAATAATAAATCCGACAGATCACGCATAAATCACTAGAGTAGCCCATAGTAATATAGAAATTGAACCCATCGAAAGTAAGAGTTGATCATGAATATTAAATCCCCTAAAATGCAAAAGAAAAATCATCTACCAAACCCATTAATAACTTACAATGAAGTACAAACGATAAGTTTCGTAAATTTCCTAAAGATATTCAAATTCATCCTATGCATCTACTGACAGTGATCAATTCCCTCACATGAAATGGAGGGGGTCAGAATGAGGCCGTTTTTCGGTTTGAACGCCACACTCAAAAAGCAATTCCTAGCGAGATATAACCCGAATAAAAACGAAGTAAATTAAAATTAATACTTACTAAAGAAAACCGTGATAATTGCCCACTAGAAAACGTTTCCACTATAAACTCCAAAAAATTTAATAAATGAATCAGATTGACTAGAAATAAAGCTAATGACCGAAAAGCAACTAAGTGTGTGCCATGACCTTTTTCTAAAATATCAACGATAAGGAATTGTGGTGCGCAGATACACAACCACTAACTGGTGATACTAACAACCCAACATAATAGCGAGCAAGACACACACCTACGCGTGGTCGAGGAAGTTTGCACATATCACAGAGATTCATGCATCATTAAACACACAATCCGTATAAGAATTGGCTCGACTGAAAATCATTCATTTAAGTCACTATTAACATATCCCGAAAACCAGAGCAAACTTCAAGAAAACGCCATGAGTGCAAGGAACCCAACATTGCTAGCGTCAGCGGACCTTCATATCCAGGTAAATTTCCAAGTTTTATTATTTTAATATTAATGTACTTTCCGAGCCTTAAAGCAAACATGACCCAACCAGCGAACCTTTCCGGACACAACCCGAACGAACCCAATCAGAGACCTATGACAGTTTTTTCGATAGACATAATAAATACGCTGAGTAAATCGATCAATCCATATTGTTTTTTTGATGAATGCTTACTTATCTTACATCTAAATAAATGACAAATATAAGAAAGAAAACATAATACGGACTTACCACCCAATCAATTATCTAATTACCAACCGTGATTTTAAATAGCCCGTGAATACGAACGCTCAAACTGATATTTACAAATCGTTGGTAGATGTCAGGAGTCATTTCGGCAGATCCTCATGGGGTTGACTATATTTTCACTTGAATTTGAGATTTGGTATTTTCTTCAATTCCCGACTATAATGGAAAAGAACAAATAAAGTAACTTACTATCATACTTAGAGTACGTTTGCTAAACCGCCAGCATGAGTAGTAAATGTTTATTAATTTATTAACAGTTATAAGTAAATTGACTTTGATAATTAAATAATTTTGATATAAAAGTATGAGTATCATTTCGAATCTAATGTTTATTAACTTATTAGTAGTTATAAGTAGATTAAACTTTGATAAATAAATGATTTTGATATAAAAGTATGAGTAAAATTTCGAATCTAAATGCTTATTCATATATTAGTAGTTATAAGTAAATTGAACTTTGATGAATAAATGATTTTAATATAACAGTATGAGTATCATTTCGGATCTAAATGTTTATTAATTTATTGGTAGTTATAAGTAAATCAAACTTTAATAAATAAATGCTTTTGATTTAAGATACCTATATAAAAGTGTGAGAATCGTTTCGAATCTAAATGTTTGCTAGTTTATTAGTAGTTATATGTAAACTGAGCCTTGATAAATAAATGATAATGCATAAACTGTATCTACATAAAAGTATTATTCTCATTTTGGACCTAAACTTTTGTTATCTGATTAGTGTTTAAAAGCGAACTGAGTTTTGATAAATTGTCGATTATGATTATACTCATATAAACGTGTTAGCATCATTGTTAGTCCGGCAATCGTTAAATTACCGGTGGAGTCAAATAAATTGTCCATCCAACGTTCTTTTCAAACTAGATTAAAATAGATACCCATTAAAGTAGAATAAAATCAATCAGTATCATAAATAATGTGGATATTTAGCGGACTCGAGGAGAATAAGTAAAGTGGTGCTACAATTGATTGAAACCATTTAATAAATCGAGTTACAACTAGAATTTAAAGTAGAAATATTAAACTAAATATTCATTAGGATCTCCAATCTTGCGGACTTAAGCAATGTATACAAACTACACCATGATATAAATAGAAAAATAAATTTCTTCTTGAATTAAAGGAGTATAATCATAATCATTACAAAGATAAGAACGAGAAATCCAAAGCCCATCACGAGAGTAAACTTTTGGCGGAATATAGTTTAATGTATGTCTAAAAGTTTATTACCAATAGTCAGTTAACTACAAACTCGAAACGAGTTCGATGGAAGAGGGAACCTCAAGAGGCCCCCATGAATCAATGTTGTAGACGAACTCCTGCCCACTACCAACGAACTGTGGAAATTCGGAAACTACTACGTGAATAGACCATGATCAAGAGTTTTGATCCCTGACGCAGAACAACCCGCATAAGTCACCTTAATCTACCTAGACCCGGAATCAGTCTATCAAAATAAATAACCCGACAGATATCAATTTGTCAATGATAATTTTATTGTTTCTAGAAGACTCGTGGATCGACGCATCCCGAGTAATAGCTCGGTTTCCCGCTCACTCGGCTGGCCGATGCAGGCAGGCGATGTGGGACACGGGATTTTCTATTTCCCCGGTCCGCGAAACCCGAGCTGGCATGCAACGAGACACTGATGAGGTCGATCTTCCCTATGTGGCTATTAAGAGAGAGCCAGGAAGAAACTCGGCTAGGGAAATGCGAGGACAGGCCGATACATAAGATTTATGTAATGATCGCTTACCGAGGTTATGGAAATTCAAACGCGAACTCTAACTACCCTGCGACGACCCAATAATAAATGTTATGATAATAGATGATTACGTCTGTGGAAATCAGCATGAATAAATTTGATTTATTTACAGAAATGGAAGGGCGTCAATTCTCCATCTTGCAACAAGAACTGGATAAGGCCCGGGCTGCCAACCGGAACCTACAGGAGCAACTTATGCAGATTTCTCGGGAGATCCAACAGGTCAAAGGGACCTGGATCGAACCGAAAAGGATGAAAACGATCTATCAAAAGATGGAAGCGGCCCAAAGGGGATGGGCTAGTGAACGACGACTGACGCAAAATCTGAAACCGCAAATCAAGGGCCTGGAAACAGCATTGTCGGCGTGTCAAGAGGAGGCCTTAGTAACTTACCCATTGGTTTTCGCCCCGGCACAGCTGGCCTATCGGGACACAATATCTCTATCGACATCTCCATCACCCTCAAAGCTAAACCCAAAAAAAACCGGCCAGGAAGAGCTGAGCGCGCAAAACGACGAGCGGCTCAAGTGCGAGGTGGACAAACTCAAGTGTAAACAATCTCCTAGAAATGTCTAATAAATTTTTTTTTCCAATAAAATTTTTCTTTTATGTGTTACTATGAATAAACCATGCATAAGATGTTTCATCGTAATAATGAGAAGCAACTGCAAAAGGTGGACATATTTTCGGAAAGGACCAAAGGAAGAAAACCGCACACAGGTATTCTAACGGCAGTGCGTTGAACCCAGTTGAGGTCGGGCCAGAGCAGTTCCGATGTGGCGCTCACCTTTGGCGATCTCGACGCCGATGGTTACATTACCAACGTTGTTTAGCAACGGGTAGCCATTTGGGGTAGAAAACATTTTCATTTGGGGTCGAGATATCGTCGAAACCCAAAACCCCACAAAAGAAAAAATCGATAAGCCAAAATACAAGGTTGGTGATCATGTAAGAATTAGTAAAATCAGTACTTCTCCGTCCATCCAGAATTTTGACAACAATTGGAGCGATGAAGTATATGAAATAAAGAAAATAGATACAAAACAGAATCCTGTAATGTATTTAATAGCAGATCATGAAAATAAAGAAATTAGTGGAAAATTCTACGAACAAGAACTTCAAGTCATTCCAATTCCAACAATATTTAGAATTCAAAGGATTTTAAAAACCAAAAATGTTGGTAAATATAAACAATACTATGTTAAGTAGCATGGATACGAAACTCCAACTTGGATATCCTAATCTGTAACCCCACCATATGTTATATATGCAGATTTTGAATCTGTTTTGCCAAAGGACGATGTACACCATCAAATACATTTACCCATTTCGGCAGGACTTTTATAAATAATTAATTTTGATGGGAGTACAATATACAAAGAATGTTTAGGTGAAGATTGTGTTGAACAATTTTTAAAATCAGTAGAAAAAATAGCAAAATATACACTATTACCGTATTATTATAGAATGGGAAATCAAGCAATTAAGGATTTAACAAACCTACAACAGATTCAATTTGATACATGTATAAAATGCTATCTTTGTTTGAAAGATATTGTGGATCCATTGAGCGATCATGATCATTTTACTGGGGAATACTTGGGTGCTGCTTGCAATGACTGTAATATTAATAGAAAAATTAACAAAGTTTTACCAATTATTTTCCATAACTTAAAGGGATATGATATGCATCATATATTAAAATATGGATTGAATAAATTTAAAAATTGGGCTTTAGGATGTATTTCAATAACATCTGAAAAATTTATTTCATTAATTACTCACTTGGGAAAAATTAGTGTGAGATTTATTGATTCTTATCAATTTGTAAATGATTCTTTAGCAAAAGCGTTAAAAACCTTGACAACTTTACCTTTGACTCGATCTGTTTTTACAGGGCTATAGTGGATGAAAAGGGAATCTTCCCATACAATTTTGCAACTAGTTTAGATGTTCTTTACGATACTTATGAGTTACCACCAATTTGGAAAGGTTTCACTGTGGCTGAATATGAAAAAGCTCAGATTATTTGTGATGAAACTAATTGTAGGACTTTACTTGATTATATGAAAGTTTATCTGAAACTAGATTGTATTCTTTTGGCAGACATTTTCCAACAACTTCGAGCGAAATCGATAGCACACAATAGATTAGAACCTTTAAATTATTTTGGGATTCCTGGAATGTCTTGGTCTTCTGCTTTAATGTCATTGGATGAACCTATAGAATTAATTACTGAAAATGAAATGTTTAGCTATTATGAAGGAGGTATTAGAAGTGGTCTTACTTTTGTTAATAAACACTATGTTAAAACCGACGAAAACACAGATTTACTATATATTGATATTAATAATTTATATGGTTGGGCTTTAAGTCAACCATTACCATGTGGTGAATTTAATTGGATATTTGACGGATTTGATACAATATTATCTGATTGTTTGACTTTGAATCTTGAATCTTTGTCATATGGGTATACTCTTGAAGTTGATCTTGAGATTCCTTCAGAACTTTATGATAAGTTAGATGATTTTCCAATTGCAGCTGAGAAAATGAAACCTGAGGGCTCAAAGGTTGAAAAATTGTTGCTGACTCATTATCCTAAATATAACTATGTAATTCATTGGAGATTATTAAAATTATACATGTCTCTCGGTGTTAAAGTGACACATGTTAATCGCGGAGTAAGATTCAAACAGTCTAATATTTTTAAAAAGTATATCGACATAAATACTGAACTTCGAGCTAAAAGTACAAATACATTAGATAAAAATTATTATAAGTTGTTAAATAACAGATTATATTGAAAAACTGTTGAAAATCTAAAAAAGAGAATGAATTTGTGTCTTTGCACAACAGATAAAAATCTTGTGACTTATACTTTGAAACCTACCTTTAAAAAATCAATAAAAATTGACAATGATCTTATAGCTGCGTTGTTAAATCCTGATTCGATATGTTTAGATCGACCAAGCTATATAAGACAATCAGTGCTTGAATTGTCGAAACTTAGAATGTATGAGCTTCAGTATAAGGACTTGGAAAAATATCGACAACAATTTAATTGTGAGATTAATATAGTTGCTGGAGATACAGACTCTTTCTTCTTGGAGATTAAAAATTGCAAACTAGATATTCTTTTGTCTGAAATCGGTAAGGATAATCTTTTGGATACATCTAATTACTCTTCTACTCATCCGCTTTATTCTAAAAAACTTGATTCGGTCATTGGAAAATTTAAGGACGAAAGTAAGAGAGAAGGTTATGACGAATGGGTTTTCCTTGGACCAAAATGTTACAGTTTGTTAGGTAAATCTTCTTGTCTAAAAGCTAAGGGTATATCGTTAAAGGATACCGATCTAACACATAAAACTTATTAAGAGTGTTATGAGAAAACTCAGTCTTTTCGGTACCGCAATTTATAATAGGAACAAAAAATCATCAACTTTATAATTTTAAAAATAGTAAAGCAGCACTTACAAATAGAGGTGATAAAAGGGTTTGGGTGTGTACAAATAAACGTTTAGCATACGGGCATATAAATATATCTGGAGAATTGACGTTGATGAAGAAATTGTCACTGATGATGAAATTATTGGAGAAATTGTATCAGGTGACGAAATTACAACAGATGAAATTCAGCAACCTAACGTTGAGGAAGAACTAATAGATATAGGTGATGTGCAGTTCTCTGACGATGATGAAGAAGATGAAGATTTTTACTAAATAAATATTATAGTATAAATTTGTTTGTTTTTTATTTGTTGATTAATTTTATTACATTACAAAGTTTAAATATTTAGTAAAAAAAAAAAGTCACCAATTTAAAATTTATTAATAAAAAACAATTTTATTAATTTTCGGAATTGTTTTGAACATCACTGTTTGATATTTGGTTGATTCACGAGTAATCCGTTTCGTCTGATGATTACAGATTATTTATTATTGTTTGTTGTAATAGAGCATTGTGTTCCGATAAACTGTTCACCTGGATTTCGAGTGTATTAACTTGAGCTCGCAAACCACTATTTAGATTTTCTACTAAAACATATAATTCATTTAACTTGTCAACCTGACTTTGTACGTTTTCTAATTCATACTGTAATCTAGAAATATATATTTGTTGTGCTTCAATTATTTGATTGCTGTTCATGACTTTTTAATAATGTATATTATTGTAATTTGTGGACAAATTATTAATTAATTTATTAAATATAAATTTAAATTATTTTAAATTATTTTAAAATATATAAATTTAAATATACATCAAAAAATATTATCATTTTATATTCAAATATAATAAAAATTTTTATTACTATAAAAATTTATATTTTAAAACTAATACTAAAATTTCATATAAAAAAAATTATACTAAAAATTTTATTATTATTATTAATATTATTATTATTATTAATATTATTATTAATATTATTAATAATATTATTATTAATATTATTATTATTATCATTATTATTATTATTTTTATTACAAGTTTTATTTGTTAAAGTTAATCAAATCCTGGATCGTCTCAAAATAAATCATAATTCTGTACATTCTCAATACAAAGCCGCCCATGTTGAAAGATTTAACCGGACATTGAGGGATAGATTGAAGAAATATTTCGTGCATCAAGGTAATAAAATATGGATAAATGTATTACCGAAAATACTTGTTAGTTATAATAATTACAAAACCTAAATATAAAGTTGGTGATCACGTTAGAATTAGTAAAATATCTGCTTCACCTTTCATCAAAACTTTCGATAGTAATTGGAGTGATGAGGTATTTCAAATTATTAAAATTCATACTAAACAGAGTCCTGTAATGTATGTTATTAAAGATAGTGATAACAATGTAATACAAAGGAAATTCTATGAACAGGAATTACAAGTTATTTCCAAACCTACAGTGTTCAGAATTCAGAAAATATTGAAAATTAAAATGGTGGGTAAGGATAAACAATACCATGTCAAATGGCATGGATATCAAAAACCTTCATGGATATCATCAAAAGACCTAGTAAAATGAGTTTCTATACAATTTTTCCGAGTAATAGTTGCCCACTAAATCCATCCGGAAAATCAAGCAAGTAAATTTATGGTTGATCTTCAAAATCCCATTTATTTACATGGAAATTGGGAAGTTGCTTTGCAAGACTTTACATTTGTGTACAATACATTCCCATTTTATAGTCATTGTAAAATCGGTTACAAGAAACGTGTTCCCAAAACCTATAGTGGTATTTTCTCAATCAATAATTTTGAACGATATTATCATATTCCGAATCAAATTTTAGATGAAAATAGTGGCATGTTTTTCAAAGATGGATTGAATGTTAGTTGTGATTTTAGCCCATTTACAATAAAGTTTGAAAGTATTGATGATGCCAAGCGAATGGGTCGTGATAAGCTAAACATAGTTGTTCCTGGTACTGAATACTTATTACGTTTCAAAACATTTGATGAGAACAGTGTAACGACCGAACACATCAAAATAACTGTATCATATATGTTAATGAGGTGGAAGATACATTTACATTTACTAAAGATTTATATATTGAAACACTTGAAGAATTACATAAATATATTTCATTCAATTGTTTACATATATTTAAAACTATTGAATTTGTTAAAGATGGATTATGTAAATTCAGTCTGAATAATAACATTTGTGAAGTTACATTTGATAAAAATTTGGTTAATATATTGGGATTAGATAAGCAAACATATAGGGCAAATGCTTTTGGTGTACGTAAACCGAAAATAATAAAACTTCATAAACAAATGTGCATATATACTAACATCATCGATCCTATAATTGTTGGTGATTCTTTGGTTCCTCTATTGAAATCTGTTTGGGTTGATAAACATGACCAGGATGAAGTTGTCCATATAAATATCGATAATCTCATGTACTTACCGGTATCAACATCATGTATAAACAATATAGAAATAAATATTCGTGATGATATTATTATTAAACCTCAGGCGTAATTTAGTGTAAATTAATTGAAATTATTATTTACGGTTCTCTTTAATGTTTATCCTGTTAAAATTTTAATAATAATAATAATAATAATAATAATAATAATAATAATAATAATAATAATAATAATAATAATAATAATAATAATAAATTATAATAATGACAAATACTGAGAAGAGTATTAAAGTAAATTTTATTAAGAATAATTAGATAAATAATTTATAACAAATAAAATTTGTTTCTGTAATTTAAAAATATTAAAAAAAAGTTTTTCTATCAATAATTTATAATTTTTATCGAAATCGTTATAAATATTCGTAGTAAAAATAATTCAACTTGTAAACTCGTCGCGCCTTTTAAGAATTTTTTATTCACTTCCGTTTCCGATTTAATGAAGATAATAGCGTATTGCGCAATCAATTTCTAATCTAATCAAAGAAATATTTCAGAACTCCATCAATTGTGAAAGAAAATTATAAACAGATTTTAATTTGACACTATAACAACAAAATTTGAAAGGAAAATGATAACAATAAATTTTTATTGATCAGCTTGGTTACGTAATGCAGAGAAAAAAAATAATAATTATAATATTATTATTAATTATTTAAATTTTACTCCGTCTGTCCCATAATATTTGATATTTTTGTCCGTTTCGCTTTTCCTATATTACTGGATATAGATTTTTGCTACAATTTGAATACTCACATGGTATTTAGCTGAAATGGAATTGTATATTGCCTTCTTCGTTCATCGGAAAGTTCACGTTTATTTAGTTTCATATTTGTGGATAAAAATTTGAAAAATTAAAACTTTTAGAAATATTATTTATGAAAAGATTTTCAAAAGAAATATTGGATAATTTCCTTAATTTATATAAAATAAATTTGTTTAAATTAACTATTTATTAAAAATCAATTTATATAATTATTTCAAATTAAGAAAAATGGTTTATGTACCACCAGATCAGATTTGGATTGTTGTTGTTGGTTTCCTAATCGCTTTTATATTGGCATTTGGAATCGGGGCCAATGATGTGGCAAATTCTTTCGGAACAAGTGTCGGCTCAAAGGTTATTTCTTTAAGAAAGGCTTGCATTCTGGCATCGATTTTTGAAGTATTAGGATCAATCTTATTGGGTAGGATCAATTTATTTCAATTATTATTTATTTGAATTATATAAAGGCGCAAAAGTGTCTGACACGATACGGAAAGGTGTTATATCACCGGATGCACTGGCAGCTCAGAACCTTACAAATTTACCTCAAGTTATGATGATAGGCCAATTATCCTCACTATCAGGTCGGTCCTTATTCACTTTTTGAATGAAATTTAATTCCAATTTAGGTGGTTGTCTTTGGTTATTAGTGGCAACGTTTTTGAAATTGCCAGTTTCGGGATCCCACAGTATTGTGGGGGCCATGGTTGGTTTTGCCTTGATTATTCAAGGCCCTGCTGGAATTGCATGGAAGAAATTGGGAATGATTGGTACTTTTTAGTTTTCTATAAATCACTATTTTTAGATTAGTAAATATTTTTTGATTCTAAAGGTCGATAATATAATTATTATGTAACCTTCAATAAATTTGTCGAAACAAAATATTACGTAATTGATTAAAAATTAATTTGTTTTTCTTTTCAGTTGCTTCGTGGTTTGTCTCTCCTCTTTTAAGTGGTTTGGTTTCAGCATTCGTATTTTTTATTTTCGATAAATTCATCTTGAAGAAAGTAAGGATATGCTTGAATGATTTATGAAATTATCATATGAATTTAGTCCGAATCGAGAGAACCGGCGTTGAACTTTTTACCTTTTATTTATGCTATTACAATTTTTATTAATTTCTTCTCGATCTTTTTGACAGGTCCTACTTGTAAGTAGTATATTTTAAACAACCAATAAATTAATGAAATTTTTAGTACTAAAGTTCGACAAAATTCCTCTTTATGGAAATTTTATTATTAGCATTGGACTTTCCGTTATAACAATAATTGTCGTTCGATTCGCATTGGTTCCTTATTTAAGGAAAATTATTTTAAGTAAGTTTTTTTTACAAATATATTCTGATTTATTCAATTTATTAAGAAAGCGAACCGATTGAAGGCGTGACAGTTGTGAGCAATGTTCCCTCAGTGGAAGAGGGTAAATATATATAATTTTCATCAATATATTTCATGCAAAATATTTCTCTAGTCAATGAAAAACTTGATGAAAATACACAAACAAACAAAATAAATTCGGAAGAAGAAACGATTACAATCAAAATATCCGAAGAGAAAGAAACAGAAACTGAAACTGACTTAACTAAAAAGGAAATGTGTGAAGTTTCGCTTGAAGATATAAAAGAAAATTCTACAGAAGTTGAATGTAAAACGGTGGAAAAAACTGTCATTAAAGATAAACCGGAATTGGTTACGATATTTTCTTGGGTTCAAGTCTTGACTGCAATATTTGGATCGTTTGCTCATGGAGGAAATGACGTCAGGTAAGATTTCTATGAAATGATTATTATTCATTTTGTCTATTTATCAGTAATGCGATTGGCCCGCTCGTTGGTTTATGGATAATTGCTATTACTCAAGATGTCTATAGTACTGAAGCTGTTCCTATCTGGGTTCTTGTCTACGGTGGTCTGGGGATTATTGTTGGTTTGTGGGTTTGGGGACGAAGGGTCATGAAAACTATTGGAGATGATTTAACAACAATTACACCAACAAGGTAATATTTATCTTTAAATTATTATTTAATTTATTAATTATTATTTATTTTTATTAAATTATTATTTATTTTATTAAATTATTATTTATTTTATTAAATTATTATTTATTTTATTAAATTATTATTTATTTTATTATTGCCCATTAATCTTTCTTTCACAAGTTATTTACATGAATTTAACAAATTATAAATAATTTATAAATTTTCAGTGGAGTGAGCATAGAATTAGGAGCTGCTGTAACAGTTTTAATTGCCTCTAACATTGGAATTCCAATCTCAACTACTCATTGCAAGGTCGGTTCAATTGTAGCCGTTGGAAGATACAGATCGAATAACAACGTCGACTGGTCTATTTTCAGAAATATATGCTTTGCATGGCTGGTCACGGTGCCAGTTTCGGCAGGAATAAGCGCACTTACAATGTTCCTTTTGAGAATGCTCATTTAGTGAATAATATTTTATTGAATTTATATTTTGGAAGATTTTTTTATTTTAGTTTTTTATTATGTAATTTGTATAATAAATGCATTCCTTAATTTTTTTAAAAAATGTTGATTAAACTAAGTTTATCCTTGTAATAATTTTTCAATACTTGTTATAATAATTATAATTATTTTTTACTTGTTAAAACTTTAAAAAAAACAAAAAAAATTATTATATATTAAACACAAAAGTGGTATAAGAAAGGTGGTCAAAAGACATTTTGAAGCCAATAATTCGGATAATTATATTTTAAAAACTAAATAAAAAGACTCTTAAAAGTATAAAATAAAAAAACGTTTGTGGGTGGTATAAGAAATGTGGACAAAAGACATTTTGAATCCAACAGCCACTTATGTTTTATATCCGGTAAACAATTCGGATAATTATATTTTAAAAACTAAATAAAAAGACTAAATAATCTAGGATCAGGTCCTGAATTCTTTTTATTTTCAAATTTGAATTCAATAACCTTTTTATAAAAATAAAAATGACTTCTAAGGAAGATGGTGAAACAAGTGATTTTAAATTGAAAATAAAAAACTTTAAATTATACAACAGAAAATGGATGTGGAAATAATGAAAATTAATTTAGAGAATCAAGACGTTAAAAACAAAGTAATTATCCCATTAGAAGATTTAGAATTTAACAAACAATATGAACTAAAGTATAATACTTTGAAAAATATACCGCTATGATACCTGCAACCACGAAATTGGTGAAAATCATGTATGATTTCAATATCGAATTGTCCACTGAGCTTTAAGAATCAGAAAGAGAACCCGAGGAATTTGAAAAAACGGTGAAAACAATAGAACCAAATTGGGTTAGTGGGTGTAATAAACACGTACAGATTAAAACAAACCTCGCAAATATGGAAGCAAAGTAATTACGTGTTATATAGAAAAAAGCCCCAACAAGGTAGAGAAATAACGAAAGCCTTCTATGGTAGCTCATGAGCCGAAAGGTTTTCTAGGGTATTAGCAGTCATGGTATATAGCTCGCCTTTTACTAGAAACCACCCATTATGATAAATTGCAAACGTCATTTTTACGGGTATCCAATGGTTTTATCTCTTGTGCGCGCATCTGGTGGAAATCCCTCGCAAGTGACCAAAAATATTAAATCTTTTACCCATCAGGTGCCTAACATTAGTTAGAATCATTGAATACTTTAAATAAATCTGATTCTTAGTCAAATTTTGTAGAAAATATTATGTCACTTATAAAGAAATCATCGGTGAAAAAGAAAAAAAAGTCATTATAATATCATTTTTTATATATTTTTTTGATTGTATTTTATGTGATTTTAAATGTTTAAATCATAGTAAATCTAGCCAGTAACCTAATTTTAATGTCTAATTGTTTAGGTATTCACTTAACTTTTAATACTAATATAATTTAAGATGAATTTATTATTATTATAATTTAATTTTTACTTTCAAAACCTTTAACTTATAAAATTTTGTTGACTCTAACGCTTTTCGCATATATTAAATGGTTTGATCCCGTTTTCAATCCAACCATATATAGACAGAATTTAATTTTCTATAAGATTGCTTGATTAGAAATGTGAAATGTTGTAGTATGTGTGCTACACACGTGTTTCGTTGTATTGTTGGGCTTTTACATAATTTACATACAGTTATGGAATAATTGTTCTAATAAAGTATAACTAAAATTTAGTTCTCTATAATATGGCTTGATTGTAAATTTAAAATGATGTTGTTGTGTGCTACACATGATTTTTGTGATTTATGCACCTTTTCAACTAGTTAACATGTTTTTTAATGTTCATTATGTTTTTGTTGTAATAATCTGCATGTATAATTAAAGATTCTATAATATGACTTGATTTGAAATTTGAAATGTTGTTGTAAAATTTGCACTTTTTACTTATTTAACAAAATTTTATAGAGTTTCTGTTGTAATAAAGTATATTTAAAATTAAATTCCTTATAATGTGTCTTGATCAGAAATTTGTGTTGTGTGTACACATGATATTTTATGAATTATGTATTTTATGGATTTTACATAGTAAAATGTAGTGTATTACAATGAAATAATTTAGTAATTTGTTGTAATATTTAAGTATTTTGTTGCAATTCACTGCAATATTTTTCTTATTTTGTTAGAATTCGTTGGAATATTTTATTAATTGGTTGTAATATTTTATTTGGTTAGAATTTGATAAAAATATGTTATTAATTTGTTGCGATTTAAAGAAATCATTTATAATTCATGCAATATAAATCTGATAAATTCAAGAAAGATAGAGAAAAACAAAGAAAATATTTTCCGTATATGAAGGAATTAGTATACAATCCTAAAGATATGACAATGAAACTGTGTGATATCCCGACTTTTGAGACGAAAAATCCGGGTTTGGAAATCAATGTAATGATTTATAATAACAAAAATCATGTGGATAAAGAAGATATTGTTATGAAACATCCACATTTGGATACAATTCATCGAAAAAAGTAACTGGAGTAGATCTAATATATTTGTTATTGAAAAAGAAAGTTGAAAAGTATCATTATACTGCAGTGACTAATTTACAAACGTTAATGAATTGTCATAAAAACAATGATTGTAATGTTTGATTCAGTGGCTACAGCTGTTAAGACATTGAACAATCTACCCTTAACAAAATCGGTATTCGATGGAACTATATGAATATCCCCATATAATTTTGCAACTTCTTTAGAAAATTTGGAAGCCACATATGTATTACTACCTATAAGGGAAGAAGTTACAGAAGATGAATATCAAAAGGCAAAGAAAATATGGAAATAAACAAACTGTAAATTCTTATTGGATTAGATGATGGTTTATTTGAAATTTGATATTTTCTTGATTGCCGACTTTTTTGAACAATTTCGATCGAAATCTATAGTTCATAATAGATTGAATTATTACAAGACATGGAAAGGGGGAATTCGTGGTGGTTTGAAAATCAACATTAAAGTTCCAGGCAAATTTTCGGGTATAGTAATTATTATAATAATAATAATTATTATTATTATTATTATCATTATTATTATTATTATTATTATTATTATTATTATTATTATCATTATTATCATTATTATTATTATTATTATTATTATTATTATTATTATTATTATTATTATTATTATTATTATTATTATTATTATTATTGAAAATAGTTTTTCTAGTTTTCACCTCTGATTGCTTTTCATTTTATGACATTAAGAATTTTTTTTATTATTTAACTATGAATCAAATGTTTTATTGTAATTTAAATCAATATGTATTTATTAAGATAAAATAGTCCCAAAAGTATTATTTTTTTAATATTGTATATTAATTTTTTTGGTTAAAAGTAAAATTGAGTTTTAGATTTTAATTTCAGATTTATTTTAAAAATTGTTTTTTTTATTTTAATTTTACATATAAATTCTAAATTTTGAATTTATAAAAATTTTTATTATTGATTCGAATTTTTATTAATTATGTTAGTTATTATTATTATTATTAATTCTATTATAAGTGTCATTTTTACATATTAATATATATGTGATCACTTTGAAAAATAACGCAATTTAGTATTTATAAAACCATTTTGGACAACCTCAACTACTGAACACTAGTTAAACAAAAATTATAATAACAGTTATACTTTATTTTTAAAACGTTTTTAATATAATGTTTACCATCAGAATCAATGGAACTTCATCAACAATCTGGAGAATCGTCAAGAATCTCAGTTCCTTCATTATATATAATTCTTCATGCATTGTTTGTTTTACTTATAAATTAGAAAAATGATTTATTATTGTATTATTATTATTATTAATATTACATGTGTCACATGATAAAGATTAAATATATTGTTTTGTTGGTTGTCATTTCATTATTTATTCTTGTAAGAACTTGTTTTATATATATAGCAAAAGGTGATCATGGTGCAACTCAAACAACTGTAAGATATCGTAAAGTAACGAAAGCAAGCAAATTTTTTACATGTTGAAATTGAAAATAATACATTCAATCATTTGTAAACCGTATTAATGGTTTTGCTGTCAATTTTGCATTTATATACACTAAATGACATTTAATAAAGGTTTATAGAACATAATTTAAGAACAAGTTAATTGATCTAACGCAGTGGTAAGTTATTTTAATATACAAAATATTTTAGTTGTAATTCTTTTGATAAAAAAATATTTTAAGAGTACTTTGTAAATAATTTCATGATTAATTTTAATGTTTTTTTTAATTTAATCAGAATTTTGATTATTTTCTAAAATGAGTTTTAATATGATTAATTTTGTTTAATAACTTTTTCTTTATATTTTGTTCACTTTGGCAACATTTATTTTTAAAAAAAAGTATAATTTAACTAAATTTTTTCTATGTAAAAAAGTTTTGAAATAAAAATATTTTATAATATTTATTTAAAAATTTGAAGTTTATTAAAATTCAAATCAATTTTTCTTTTATAAATAAAATTAATATACAATTAAGAGTGACAGTTACTGAATTTTAATGAATCAATTTTGATTTCCTTTTTGAGCGCTTTATTTATATAACAAAATAATTACTTAATGTGATACTTACCAAATGTGACACTTATCGAGAATTAATTGTACATTATTGTTATTTTTGTGATATTATTCTTTGGTTTTTATGCGGTTACCTTCTTTTATTGATGACATTTTGTTTATTTTCATTTTGGCAAAAGATCAAAAAATAAAAGTATAAAAATTTTTCATAATTCTAAAATATCTCAATGAGTTATCATGTAAACGTTTTAACTTCTTCTCCCGTGATCTGTTATTTACGATTTCATTTGAATTTATTTATTCAAAATATGCTGTTTTTTATTTAACATATTGAACTATATTCTGAAAGAATTAAGATAAACAAAATGTATTTCAAATTAATTATCAAATAACAGAAATAACATCAAATATAGTTGTGGGATGTGTCACATCCAGCACACCCCCTCCCCCCTGCAGAGAGAAAATTTTTCTAAGACAAAGACGATGAATCATCATAATTTCTCAAGGTCATTGAAAATAGTGACATATGAGGACCATGCCCCGTGGATATTCGGCTTGAAAAAAAAACCGAGACCCCCCCTAAAAATTTTTCAGGGGGAGCGGGGTTTAAATTTTTTTTTATTATTTGTTTTAATGAATGAAAAAAATTTTGTTTAAATTATTTGTTTTAATGAACGTAATTTTTTTTTATTATTTGTTTAAATGTTCAAATTTTAAATTTTAAAATATCGAATAAAAACCTTAATATTTTTTTCATACTTAAAAACCCATAAAACTAAAATTGGATTAAATCGCCTGTCGAATAAAAATCATGAATTATTTTTATTTTTTATTTTTATTTACTTTAATTGTTAAGTCAATAATATTATTTATTTATATTTTAATTATATTATTATTAAATTGTTTGTTTTAACGAAGTGAATTAAATAATTATTTTTTATTTTCATTTAATTTTTATTTTATATTATTATTATTTTATCAGTTCTTAACATTTTTTTATTTTTTTATAAAATTTAATTCCAAGCCTAAGAATAATTTTTCAATGTAATAAAGATAAATCATCGATAAATTTTAAATAGTAAAAATAACAAACTTTCAATGCATACAAATATTTTTATTGATTATTTTTATAAAGATTAAATAAAAAAGATTGATTTTTATTTCAAATCAAAAATATCCGAGTAATATGCTTTACGCATTTCGGCCAACAATATATGGATTGTTTGGTCACGTTTGAAATCGTGGCAACATGGACATCCATTTGAACATGTTACTCTCATACTGTCTTTACAAACAATGCAATTTGCAACACATCGGTCACCAGATCCTTGAACGTTGTCATAGTGAATCTCGAGAAGTTCTTCAATGTTAATATCTGTAAAATGGTAAATTTTTGTTGCGAGTAACTCTGGTGCGCAATAATCCAATGTATTTTTAATTCTTGGTTAAAGTTCCTGAATTTTCTTTAAAATTACTTCAAAGATATAAACTAAATAATAAAATAAAATACATATTTAAATATACATGATTTACCTTTTGACATTTTTTAATACTTAATAAATGAAACAAATTCAAACAAAATATTTATTAATTTATTAACATAGTTTTTTTTGTTTTAATATTTTCCACATAATCATTATAATCCAAGGATTTTATTCCTAGTATTACTACTTTCCCACTTGAAAATATATTGACACATGATGGATTATATTTTTGAAGACGTAATGCTGGAAATATTTCTGGTTCAAATATACAATTCACCTTACTTTGTAATTCATATAGATTTATAAATTTTCCAATATCGATTGTTACAGTGATTGATTGAATTTGTAAATCATGTATATTATATTTCAAATCCCCAGTTTTTAGAGGTTGCTTACATCCCATTACCCGACATTTCCCCGATCTGAAAATATTATTGGATACTTACCTGATCGATCTACAACTTGCTGTGGTTTTGTAAATGGGAATTTTATATCAGGTATAGAATATCTTCCTTTATAATTTATGTTACTCAACATTTTCAAATAATTTCAATTCAAGTAATTCTAAAAATTAAAACAAATATAAACAATTAAATAAATAATTAATAATAAAATGGAATTAAGAAATGATGCTGTATATCAAGTAGTTGGACCAGGTGGTGGCAGAAAGACTTTATTTGTATGCAATTTATTACAATCGAACTTGTTCAAATCAAAATTCAACAAAATATATTTGCATAGAGGAGCTGACGAAGAACATGGACTTACTCAAAATCAATTCTGTAAATTGAAAATGACAATAATTAAAGGATTTGATAAAAATTGGTCATCTAGATTACATCAAGGCGATGTTATTATTATTATCGATGATCTATACCAGGAAGCTAATTAAGAAAAGGATTTTAATAATTTATTTACAAAAATTGCTCGACATATTGAGTTACTGTTATTTTCATTACTCAAAACTTGTTTCATCAAGAGGACGATCATAGAACTCGTAATTTAAATGTACAATACTTGGTTATTTTTAAAAACCCTCGAGATGCAACCATTATAGATTTTCTTGCTAGACAAGCTTATCCCAATGATAGAAAATTTTTAATTGATTCGTTTCAAGATGCAACAAAGGTTCCCCACGGATATTTGTTCTTTGATTTTACTCAGCAAAATCCTGATGAATTACGTATTAGAACTGATATGTTCAATGAGAAAGGTGTTACGATTTATAAACAAAATTGAAATCTGAAAATAATTACTTGAAATGATGTTTAAAAAAGTTATTGTTCAACGTGAAAAATCAACAAAGAAAAAAGTTACAAAGAAATGGGTTACTAAACGTAAAATAATAAAAACGAGTAAGAAGATTGTTAAAGATAAAAAGTGGATTAAAATATAAGCAAAACAGCTGGATGAAAAATGTATTTAATATGAAAGTTGAACGTAGTCTACCATACTTTAATGCCTTGATGAAGGCTCCAAATAATAAAAGAATGAATATTTTACAGAATTTTCCTTCATTTGTTATAGATGATCTAGTTGAAGTTATTGTTAATGTAGTTCGTGGTAATGTAAACATTACTAAAGTTAAAAACTTGTATTACAAAAGCATAAAAGATCACTTTTATCTTTAGTAAGTACTAAGAATCGTCGTTTGATGCGAAAAATAATATATAAAAAAATGGTGGATTTTTGAGGGCATTAATTCCAATAGTATTATGTGCAATAAGCGCAATTTCATCATTAACTTCTTAATGGGTACCAAGAATTCATTACCGGATAAACATAATTTAGATTTAAATATTTTGACAACTTGTTGTAATAATGAAGGAAACATTAACCAAAAATCGAAACACAGTGAAAAAGATCGAAAAAGTATGGACAGACCCAAAACATCCCGCTGGTTTTGGTGGTGTAAGAAAACTGGCGATGGAAGTAGTTAATTCAAAGAAAGAAACTCAGAATTGGTTATCTGGGCAAATAACGTACAGTTTAATTAAACCAATGTTGAAGAAATTAAAAACCCGTAGTTATAAAACAATGGGAGTTGATGATTTATGGCAAATGGATTTGATCGAAATGATACCATTCTCTAAAATTAATAAGGGATACAAATATATTTTGACATGTGTTGATATATTTAGTCGATTCGGTCGTGCTATTCCAACAAAAACCAAATCGGCCAATGAAATTGCTGAAGCAATCAAGGAATTATTTATTGATGGCAAGCCTCGTAATTTACAAACTTATTTGGGCATGTAATTAAATAAATTAATTAAATTAAATTTATTCTTTAGGTAAAGAATTTTATAATAGTAAAGTTAAAGAAATTATCAAAGGAATAAATCATTACTCTGTATTTTCTCAATTTAAAGCTGCCCACGTGGAAAGATTTAAACGAACTCTAAGAGATCGCTTGAAAAAATATTTCGTATATAAAGGAAATAAAACCTTGATAAATGTTTTACAGAAAGCAATTTATAGCTACAATTATTCGCCACATAGGGGTTTAAATGGATAGCGACCAACTGATGTTTATTCAACGAATAATATGGATAATTGGATATCACAACAATCTGATTCTATCATTAAAAAGCCTAAATATAAAGTGGGTAATCACGTTAGAATAAGTAAAATCAGTGTTTCTCCTTTCATCAAGAATTTCGACAACAATTGGAGCGATGAAGTATTTCAAATCTCAGAAAATGATACGAATCAGAATCCTGTAACGTACTTTATCAAAGATGAGGAAAGCAATCAAGTTAGTGGAAAATTCTACGAGCAAGAACTCCAAGTTATAGAAGCCCCTACTGTATTCAGAATTCAAAAGATATTAAAAACCAAGAATGTTGGTAAATTTAAACAATACTATGTTAAATGGCATGGATATGAAACTCCAACTTGGATATCTGAAAATCAACTAATTAAATAAATATTATGAAAGAAAACCAGTTTTTTATGATTTTACCTAGTAATAGTTGTCCGCTTATTTTTCCTAATAATGAAGCTAGTAATTTTAATGTCGAATTTCAAAATCCTATTTACTTGGATGGTGAGTGGAAAGTTGCTTTGATTGATTTTACTTTTGTGTATAAAACATTTCCGTTTTATAGTAATTCTTACTTAAGTTATGAAACGATGAAGAGTGTTACTGAAATAAAATATTTGAAAATAAATAATCAAAATGAAACTTATGAATTAATAAATCCTAAACATACCCCTGATGTTGATGTTTTTATTGAAAAATATGAGAACTTGGTTAGTGTCTGTCCACATGTTCCATTTAAAGTAACATTCCCTGACATTCAACATGCGTTTAGTTTTGGATTTAATAAAAAAGAAATAAATTTTGTTGAAAACTTGAATCAAATTAAAATTCCTTCAAATAATCGTAAAATAAAGTTTGATACAATTCGATTAACTATAAATTATTTTTATGATGTCGAGTATACAGATAAATTTGAAGAAAATTTAATCATTACTAATTTATCACAAATAAATGATCAATTAATGACTTTTTATTCGCATCCATTTAAATCTTGCGAAATTGAACAAGGAAGATTAGTCAAAATTAAATTGGAAGATGATGTCAGTAAAGTTAAATTTAGTAAATTCTTAGCTCAAAGTTTAAGATTAAGTAAAGAATCATATTCAGAAAAAGTTAATGTTGGATTACGTTTACCAGAAATTTTGCAAAGTAATCAACAAATGATGATCTATACAAATATCATTGAACCTATTCTTGTTGGTGATGTTTTGATATCTCTATTGAAATGTGTATGGATTGAAAAACATAAAAAGGATGGTCTAGTTAAAATTATATAGAAAAAACGCAATGTATTTGTCTGTATCGTCAACATATATAAACAATATAGAAATCAATATTCGTGACGATAGTGGAAAATATATATTTAGTAAAGAAGATAAAACTTTTCTTACATTACATTTTCGTAAAATAAATGAGCAATCCTGACATTGTAAATTTTTATAATAGTAGTTAATCTGGTTGAGAATTACCATATTTTATAGATAAACAATATGGAACCGGTTGGTTGAAAACAATAGGTAGATCTGCATTACCTATTCTTAGGCGTATAGGCAATTTCGGTATGAAAACGGCAAATGACGTAAAAAATAATAATTCTGATTTTTTACCTGCTTTAAAATCAAATGCAATATCTGAAATTAAAGAATCTTTACCTGGTGTTATGCAAACTTTACCTAGTGTTATTGATAAAGTAAGTGATGTATTTAATCATGAAAATGAACAAAAAGGAGAGACACTTAAACGTAGAAAAATTATGAAGAAACATATAAACAAAAGAATGAGAGGATTCAGAACTATATTTGAAAAATGATTAGTGCAAAATCTGAATTATTTCTTTTTGGTAGACCATCCCCTCAAGCAGTAGTTGAACATGGTTCATTTGAAGATATTTTCCCAATGAATTCAATAACTGATGCTGGTACCTCTTCGATTCAATTTAACATTAACGGATCACAAACAGAATATTTAGATTTGAACGATACTTTTTTATATATTCAGTTGAAAGTTGCAAATAGCTTAGGTGAAAATATTACACAAGAAGCTGATGTAACAGCAAACAATTTCTTTTTTCAAACTCTTTTTGAAGACGCTGAATAAGTTTTTAATTCTACTAAAATTGAAGGAGTAAATGATAGTTTTGCACACAAAGCTCTAATTGAAACTATTATAAATTATAATCAAGATACTAAACATACATCTTTAAGGGGAATGGGTTACACTGAAAATGATCTGATGCGAAAAACATTGCAAAAAAATAAACAAAATCAAAAGCATTTCCATTATGTTCACCACTCTAATTTGATTTCTTTGATCAACCCAAATATTTATTACCAGGTGTTAGTGTCCAAATTAAATTAACAAGAACAAATCCAGAAAAAAGTCTGACATGAACTAAATTTGTACCTAAAATAGTATTGCTAGATGCAAAATTAATGGTTAGAAGAGTTCGTGTTGAACCTTCTGCTTTAGCGGGTCATCAAATAGGTCTTGCTACAAGAAATGCAATTTATACAATGCGAAGAAAAGAAGTTGTTGAACATTCTTTACCTATTGGATCTTCTTCTTTTTATAAGGAACAAATATTTGGTGATAGACGATTACCTAATTTTATCCTTGTAACTTTCCAGGGATATAAAAGATTTAGTGGTTCGTTTTTAGATGCATTTACTATGTTTGATCACTTTAACGTTAAGTCAATAACTTTAAGTAAATTATTATTCTCATATCTATAACCACATCACCTATTTTATATTTGTCCCACGTGTAAAACCACCCATAAAATGAATTATACCGACTTTTATTGAACCATAAGGAACATTTAACACAGTTTAACTGTAAAAGAAAATATATTTTTAAATTACCATTGAGTGATAATAATAATATTAATAATAATAATAGTAATAATAATAAAAATAATAATAATAATAATAATAATAAAAATAATAATAATAATAATAATAATAACACAAAAAAGAAAAGAAAAACAAATAATAATAATAATCCACACTCTTCGAAAGTTCCTAAAATTATAGATACTATTATACTTTCTGACTCTGACGAATCAAATATGGTTGATGATGTAATAATCATTTCTGATTCAGATGATGTTTCTGATGTTTTTCCTGTTGATACTCCTTCTGTTATTGTTAATCAATATGGTGGCTCGATAGCACCTATTGTTAACTTCGATTTAAACAAATCTCATGCCATTGTTAGAATGGATGTTTCGAATTTAAATTTAAAGTTAATTACAGTACCCACACAGTTAATTAATAAATTAAATAATGTTATCAATCAAATGGGATCTGTTAAGATTCAATTTGTATTGATGTAGAGTTTGAAAAACATGGAGAATTTCAATCTTTCATCCCTTCAAACTCTGACAGAATAATGAGTGATTCATTTTTAGATGAAGGTGCTACTCTTCTTGGCGAAAAAATAACATTAATTAATGATAAGGGTAGTAACTGGGTTATAAATAAAATAAAAGAAATTCATTTTGTTCTTACCAAGTTTTTACAAATAAATCGGTTGAGTGGTCATGGATTTATTCCAACACCATTATCATTATTAAATAAACATTGTACTGTAAATGTTGCTAATTCCGATAATTTATGCTTCATTTACAGTATTTTAGCTATTTTAAATCATGAAAATATAAGTAACTATCATAGAAATGAAACCTTTAGCTACAACACATCTGAACTTGACTTTTCCCCTTTGGACTTACCTATTAAACTTTGTGACATTCCAAAATTTGTAGCTAAAAATCCAAATCTTTCAATTAATGTCCTTACGTATGATGAAAATAATTTATTTAATGATTTTTCTAACCCTGAAGTTTTCAAACACCCTTATGTCGAAATAATTCATCGTTCTAAAGTTGTTGGGGGACAACCTATTAATTTAATTTTATTAGAAAGCCTTGATTCATATCATTATATCGTTATTACTAAATTAGATAGGTGTCATCGATGTCTAAATGGTTTTCGCAATATAATTTCATTAAATAAACATAAAGGGTTGTGTAAAAAAAATCAATTAGGCACAACTCTTTATACATTACCTTTAAATAAAAACTTGGAATTTAAGAATTGGACTAAAACAGTTACTCTTCCTTTCGTCCTTTATGATGATTTTGAGGCTATCTTACCTTCAGATGACATACATTTTCAAATATATATGCCGATTTCGGCCGGTTTACTTTTAATTAACAATTTTACAGGTGAAAAATCCTATAAGAGTTTCCTGGGTGATGATTGTGTAGTTAATTTTCTACAAGAAATAAATAATATTTCAATTAATACTGTTTTACACTTTTATCAAAATAATTATAAAAAGAAAATCTTATTAACAGACTCAGACATTCTTTCGTTTTCTTCGGCAACTTGTTGTTATTTGTGTAATAAGATTTTATCAGTACCGCTTAACGACCATGATCACTTTACTGGAAAATATTTGGGAGCAGCTTGTTTCAAATGTAATATTTCTCGACAAATAAGGTTTGAATTTCCAGTTGTTTTTCATAATTTGAGAGGATATGATCTTCACCATATCCTCAAGTATGGTATGAGTGATTTTAACACATGGAAAATAAGTTGTATTCCTGTAACAAGTGAAACGTTTCTTTCTTTGTCGGTAAGAATCAGTGGGTTAACTGTAAAATTCATTGATTCTTGTCAATTTATTAATAGTTCATTAAGTAACACAGTTAAAACATTGACCACTCTTCCTTTAACTCGTTCGGAATTTGTAGGTAGTATTATTGATACTAAAGGCATTTTCCCTTATAACCTTGCAACTTCTCAAAAAGTTTTAGAAACTACATATGAGCTTCCACCGATTTGGGAAGATGTAACTGAATCCGAATATAGTAAGGCTCAATCAATTTGGAAAGAAACCAATTGTAACTTTTTACTAGATTATATGATGGTTTACCTCAAACTTTATGTTTTTCTTTTGGCTGACTTTTTCCAGCAATTTCGTTCAAAGTCCTTAGCTCATAACCGATTGGAACAACTTAACTTTTATAGAATTCCCGGTATGTCTTGGGCATCGGTTCTTATGACTCTTGACGAACCAATTGAACTTCTCACTGACATGGAGATGTATAAATTTTTCTAAGGGGGAATCCGTGGTGGATTAACCTTTGTTAATAAACATCACGTAGTATCTGATGACAGCACCAAACTGCTTTACATTGACATCCATAACCATATGGAAATTTTGAATGGGTTACTGATACTAATCAATTAAATAATTTAATTAGTTTTTTGAATAAGGATCTTGAATCATTGTCATTTGCTGTCACATTTGAAGTAGATTTAGAAATCCCAACATTTCTTCATGATAAACTTAATGATTTTCCAGTAGCTGCTGAAAAGATGTGCGCTCCGGGTTCTAAGGTTGAGAAGTTAATGTTAACACAGTATCCAAAGAAGAATTATGTTCTTCATTGGAGACTTTTGCAGCTTTTTGTTTCTTTACAAATTAAAATTACACATGTACATAGAGCCATTAAATATAATCAAAATTCAATATTTAAAAAGTATATAGACACTAACACACAACTTAGAGCGCGATCAACCAATGACTTAGATAAAAACTATTATAAACTTTTAAATAATAGCCTCTACGGAAAAACCGTTGAAAATCTTAAAAAACGAATTAATTTAAGATTATGTAATTCTGCAAAAAAATTAATTAATTATTGCTACAAAACCAACTTTTCGGAAATCATTTAAAATCGACAATGATTTGGTCTCTGTGTTATTAAATAATGAATCGGTGTGTTTAGATCGACCGAGTTACATTGGACAAACTGTACTCGATTTATCTAAACTTAGGATGTATC
Organism: Schmidtea mediterranea; assembly: GCA_022537955.1. Taxonomy (NCBI): domain Eukaryota; kingdom Metazoa; phylum Platyhelminthes; order Tricladida; family Dugesiidae; genus Schmidtea; species Schmidtea mediterranea. The sequence goes on from CM039679.1 coordinate 284,852,386, forward strand.
AATTACAATATATAGAGTTAGAAAAATATCGAAACGAATTCACCGATTCCTTTTTTCTAGAAATTAAGAATTGTAAGTTAGACATTCTTTTATCTGCTATGGTTCGTGATAATCTCCTCGTTACTTCTAATTATGACCCAAAACATCACTTGTATAGTAGGAACCTTGATTCTGTCATTGGAAAGTTTAAAGACGAGAATAAAAGACTAAAATACAAGTAATGGGTGTTTCTTCGTCCAAAATGTTATAGCCTCTTGTCTTAAGTTGAAAGTATCAAGGCTAAGGGTATAATATTAAAGGGTACTGACTTAAAACATAAGTCATACCTAGATTGTTATAACAAAAACTTAATTTTTTCTGTACCATAAACTCGTTTTACTAGTTAAAAACATCAATTATTTACAATTAAAATCAGTAAAACTGCATTAACAAATAAGGATGATAAAAGGGTTTGGGTGGGGAAAAATATAAGTGTAGCATATGGTCATTATAGGGGAGGTGATGTGGTTTTAGGTAACAGTCCAGAAGAATTTTCGGAATTTAATGAAGAATATGACGATTATGAAGAACTTTGAATGAATAAATTATTTGAAAATATTCTTTGTTTTTGTATATTTTTGTTGATGTTTATAATTTTTATGTTTTTAAGTTAGTATTATTTTTTATTAAGTATTAAAAAAAATGTCAAAAGGGAAATCATGTATATTTAAATATGTATTTTAGTAGGTAGTTAGTGGCACTCTGCTACCACACACCATTGCATAATAAAAAAAGGGGTGGGGGGGTTTTTTAAGTGATTATTTTCAGTGTGTATTGATTACACAGTGATGTAATCAAGATAATTATTTTTTATGTGTGCACATTTTTTTTGATAAATTTTTGTGTGTATTTTTTTTGCAAATTTTTTAAGTGGATTTTTATGTGTTTTTTACTAAAATTTTTATGTGTATATTTTTTATGTCTATTAAAATTTTTAAGTAAAATTTCTAATTTAAATTTATTATCGAAATTTAAAATATAATTTTTTACATGTTTCTAATAAAAATTTTTTAGTAAAATTTCTAATTAAAATTTTTTCAGTTGAATTGTTTATGATTTTATCAATGTAGTTTTTATATATGATTTTTAAAATATGATTTTTATATCTAAGTTTATTTTTTTTAAGTTAAATTTAAATTAGTTATGATTTCTAAGTAGAATTTTCAGCATAAATTTATCAATGAATTTTTTATAAATGATTTTTTAAGATGAAGTTTTTAGTATAATTTTTAATATATATAATTTAAAATATAATTTTTCAAACTAATAAATTTTTAACATAATTATATATTGAAATTTTTTATACAAGATTTTAGCATGTTTTCGGTATAATTTTATCGATGAATTTTTATATACGATTTTTTAAGGTAAAATTTTTAAGATAATTTTTACAATGAAATTTTTATACATTTTGATTACGATCAAAAATAATAATAATAATAATAATAATAATAATAATAATAATAATAAGAATAAGAATTCAACCAATTAAAATCTTTATAAGAAACTATAAGCACATAAAATAAACTCGTAAAAGATCAAAATCTCTATAAAAAACTATAAACACATAAAATAAACTTGTAAAAGATCAAAATTTATTTACATCATCACAAATCTGATTATAATAAGCTCTTCTTAGCTCAGCCAACAATATATGTACAACTTCCTTCTTCTTGTAGTCCCTGCAGCATCTGCATCTAAATGGACAAGTCAACATTGAGGGATCTGCACAAACAATGCAGTCATCTAAACATTGCAAACCAGATCCTTGAACTGATTTGTAGTGCATCCGTACAATTTCTTCGATGTTGATTCCTGTCATTTGATGGATCCGTGTAGCCAAGTATTCAGGAGCACAATAGGAAAGTTTCTTTTTCATATTCGGAAACAGTTTTTCCATCTTCATCAGAATTGTTTCGAATATGTATGCTTCTTGCTCGTTGATCATTATTAATTTTTATAATCGTCAAATTCAATCTATTTAAACACAATGAGTGCTTAATAAATAATCTAGTATTTCTTCGTCGGTATTAAGATTATTAATTAAAAGTTTTATAAAACTAAATATTTCTTGTACTAGACTGTTATATTCCAGTGTTTTTATCCCCATGACAACGACTTTTCCGCTTGCAAATACATTCACACAAAGTGGATTATACTTGACAATTCTTAATGCAGGAAACAGTTCCGGTTCGTAAATGTTCTGTGTTTTGGTAGACAAATCATACAAGTTGATTCGACAACCATGTCAATATTCAAAGATAATGATTGAATTTGTAAATCTTGAATCTGATATTTGAGATCTCCTTCCTGTAATGGTCTCTTGTATCCCATTATTCTGCATTTTCCCCTCTTAAAGAATAAGATTGGATATTTTCCACTTTTATCCACTACATGTTGAGGTTTTCCGGTCGGGAACTTCATTCCAGTTACTTCACATCTTCCTCTATAATTAATATTACTAATCATTTTCCGATATCAATTTAAATGATTCAGTATATCAAATTATAAACAAATTAAATTAAATTAAATTAAATGGAATTAAGAAATGATGCAGTATATCAAATTGTAGGGCCTAGTGGAAGCGGAAAAAACTTTATTTGTATGTAATTTATTGCAGTCAAACATGTTCATATCAAAATTCAATAAAATATATTGGCATAGGGGTGCAGACGAGAACATGGATTGACACAAATCAGTTTTGTAAATTGAAAATGACAATAGTTAAGGGATTTGATAAAACTGGTCGTCTAGGTTACGTTGAGGCGATGTAATAATTATAGATGATTTGTATCAAGAAGCAAATAAGAAAAAAGATTCAATAACTTGTTCACAAAATCAGTAGACATTGCGGAATTACTGTTATTTTCATAAAACAAAATTTATTTCATCAAGGAGGAAGTCATCGAACTCGTAATTGAATGTTCAATACCTAGTTATTTTCAAAAATCTTCGCGATCAAACGATTATAGATTTCTTAGCCAGGCAAGCTTATCCAAACAATAGAAAATTTTTAATTGAATCATTCCAAGATGCTACAAGCGTTCCCATGGATATTTATTCTTTGACTTTACACAACAATGTAGTGACGATTTACGTATCCGAACAGATATTTTTAATGAAAAAGGGGTTACGATTTATAAACAAAATTGAAAACAAATAAATGATTATCAATCATGTCATTTAAAAGAGTACTTGTCAAAAACGAAATTCAACCCAAAAAAGTTATTCGTAAATCAAATCAAAAGTAAAGAAGAATCTAAAAAAGAAGTGGATCAAATTATAAACAATAATAATTAATTGTAAATAGTAAACATGAAATTTGAACGTAGTCTACCATATTTTAATGCATTGGTAAAGGCTCAAAATAATAAAAGAATAGCAATTTTACAAGCTTTCCCTTCATTTGTTATCGACGATTTGCTTGAAGTAATTGTAAATATAGTTCGAGGTAATGTCAATATTAGTAAAGCTAAAAGAGCGGTATTACAAAGACATAAGAGATCCCTTTTATCATTGGTAAACACTAAAAATAGACGTTTAATGAAAAGAATAATGTATAAACAAAAGGGATGGTTCTTGGGTACATTAATTCCTATAGTTTTATCGGCAATTAGTGCAATTTCTTCCCTGAGATCTTAATGGGTTTACAACACGCTAAACCAGATAAAGTTGATTTAAATATTTTAACATCTTGTTGTAATAATGAAGGAACCAATTACCAAAAATCCACTCAAAACAATATGGACAAACCCAAAAGATCCAGATGGTTTTGGTGTGTAGAAAAATTATCAAAAGAGTGATTAATTCTAAAAAAGAGACTCAAAATGGTTATCGACCAACTAGCATATAGTTTAAATAAACCAATGTTGAAAAGATTCCCAACCAGACCTTACAAAACAAGAGGAATCAATGATTTGTGGCAAATTGACTTGATGGAAATGATACCTTATTCGAGAATCAACAAGGGGTACAAATATATTTTTACTTGTATTGATGTTTTCAGTAGATATGCCCGTGCTATTCCAACATAAACTAAATCTGCTAATGAAATGGCCATTGCAATTAAAAATTTATTTAAAGACGGACAACCTCACAATCTACAGACTGATTTGGGTAATTAATTTAATTAATTATTATTTTTATTATTGTATTTTAGGTAGAGAATTTTATAATAGCAAAGTAAAAGAAGTTATCAAAGCCAATCATTACTCTATATTCTCGCAATTCAAAGTTTGTTATGTGGAAAGATTTAATCGAACTTTGAGAGCAAGATTGAAAAAATACTTTTTGCATCAAGGTATTAAAACTTGGATACATGTTTTACCGAAAATTATTTTTAGTTACAATCATTCGTCACATAAAGGATTAAATGGTCTCAGACCTGTTGACATTACAGACACCAACAGAGACCAAACATTAAAGAAAGTGTTGGGCCAGAACACAAATGGCCTTGTAAAGTGTTTAAATAAATCGGTAATACACACGAAGACACAACATGCAGATTTAAAATCAAACCAATAAAACATCAGCTAACCCTGCTAAAATATGAGAAAGAAAACAATTAAATATAAAATTATAAAACACAAAAATAAATTAAAATAATAACAAAAGTGCAACAAGATCCGCACGAAATAAACATAAAAATAACACGAAAACCTAACAATTGACCGAAATTTGACAATTTACCAAAAACGCGAAATTCCATGAAAATTGAATAAAAATCAAATCATTTGAATTGGAAACAATTCAATTAAAAATTCAAAAGAAAATTGTCAATAAAATTACAAAATAATAAAATTAAGAATAGAATATACTAGAAAATCACAAGGTCAAATTTTGTTTTACTAAATCAAAAATAACACGCAAGGTTAGGGTCGTACAATAGGTATATATACCGATTCATTTTCACATAACTTTAATCAAATTTCTTAAATCGAATTTTTGAATCGAAACCATCGTCTAATCAGTTTACTCAGTGTGAATCTAGAAACTTTGATGTGAGTGAGAGAATGTTTAAACTAACTACACGTCGCATCCTCACAACCTCGAATGAGCTCTGCTTGGATATCGGCGTGGGGAGAGAGAGTGATGATATATTATGCACGAAGATTATTAATGGACTACAATGTATTATGTGGCAAAATATATATTTATCTAAATAAATAGAATTTTTCTGTCTAAATTTTTCCGGCCTACAGCCGAAACATCTTATAAGTCATTAAAATCAAACACACAATCGAATTGTGTAAGTGCGTGTACAATCGCCAATAATTCGTGCCCGTGAAGGCTCCGGTGTGAGAACGCAGGAGCTGAAACGTCAATATCATTCCGCATAGGGAAAAGGGTGAAGGGAAATAGTCTTTTGGCTGTTTCGTCGTCACTCATTCCATAAACTCGACCTAAAAATATTTTTCACATACGGGCTAAAATTCAAACATCGAGTAGTCCAGTGGGCACTCAATAACTATAATATAACACAAACGCGCCTAGATGCATTAGAGGGATGGATACGTGAAACAAAATAATGAGATCATTGCTATATCTTTACTAACTTCACGTCGTAAAAAAATTTAGTAAAATACCTAGAAATCAAACCTAATAGTATACGTCTTAAAGAACTTAGTAAAAATCATAATAGAATAAATGTAAATCAAATCCTAAAATACGTCCTAAAAGAATTTAATCAACAAAAAGTATAGAAAGTAAATATTGGATAAATTATCACGATCGCAGTTGACGAAATAAAAAGAGAAATAGAATATAGTAAAAATTTTCTTGTTTCTTGAAAAAGCAATCCTCAACATAGTAATGTTAATCAGTATACAGAATATACAGATCCCGCAGAGAAAAATTAACATCGGCCGAATATTATGAATCGATGCATTTAAAAGGATTCGAGCTATAACTGCAAAAACTTTAAAGAATTCTCAGGACCACTCTACGACTGATCACTTAGCGATAAGGGTATCATATGGAAAAAATTTTACTTTAAGCCGTTTACCCAATGACAATCTATTCTAGAGCAATATATCAACCAAAGAATGCAGCTATTTAACATATGTTTTATTATAAAATATCCAACATCATTTAAGAGACAAAATTCGAGATCATTATTATTCACTAAAAAATTGATAACGGTCTTTTCTACCGCACTAAAAATAACAAATATGGAATACCGCCATCAGATTCACATGTCCAACAATTCCTCCGCAGTTGTTGCCATCGGAAATAGAGAAGCCGTTTAATCAATCTCGTCAAATACTATTGCTAAGGATAGTATTGATTCCCAGTAGATAGCCGGTCATACGTCAAGGTACGATTTGTAGATGAAATTGTTCTGCCACACTCGAATAATAAATCCGACAAGATCACGCATAAATCACTAGAGTAGCCCATAGTAAAATCTATAGAAGATTGAACCCATGAAAGTAAGAGTTGATCATGAATATTAAATCCCCTAAAATGCAAAAAGAAAAATCATCTACCAACCATTAATAACTTACAAATGAAGTACACAACGATAAGTTTCCGTAAATTTCCCTAATGATAATTCCAAATTCATCCTATGCATCTACTGCAGTGATCAATTCCTCACATGAAATGGAGGAGGTCAGAATGAGACCGTTTTCCGTTTGAACGCCACACTCAAGCAATTCCTAGCGAGAATATAAACCCGAATAAAAACGAAGTAATTAAAATTAATACTTACGTAAAGAAAACCGTGATAATTGCCCACTAGAAAACTTTCCACTATCAACTCCAAAATTTAATTAAATGAAATCAGAATTGACTAGAAATAAAGCTAATGACCGAAAAGCAACTAGTGTGTGCCAGCGACCTTTTTCTTAAAAATATCACGATAGGATTTGTGGTGGCAGATACACACCAGTACTGGTGAGAGAAATATACTAATAACCAACATAATAGCGAGCAAGACACCACTACGCGTGGTACGAGGAAGTTTTGCACTATCACAGAGATTCATGCATCATTAAACACAGGCATCCGTTAAGAAATTGCTCGACTGATCATTCAATTTAAGTCACTATATAACATATCGAAAACCAAAGCAAACTTCAGAAATCGCCATGAGTGCAAGGAACCCAACATTGCTAGCTCAGCGGACCTTCATATCCAGGTAAAATTTCCAAGTTTTTATTATTTTAATATTAATGTACTTTCCGAGCCTTAAAGGCAAAACATGACCCACCAGCGAACTTTCCGGCACAACCCGAACGAACCCAATCAGAGGACCTATGAAGTTTTTTTCGATAGACATAATAAATACGCCTGAGTAAATCCGATCAATCCGAATATTGTTTTTTGATGAATGCTTACTTTATCTTACATCTAAAGTAAATTGACAAATATAAAAAAGAAACTAATACGGACTTACCACCCGCCAAGTCAATTATCAAACGACCAACCGTGGATTTAAATAAGCTCCGTTGAATTACGACGCTCAAACTGAATTTAGCAAATCGTTGGTAATTCAGGAGTCATGTTCGGCAGATCCTCATGTGGTTGCTATTATTTTTTCACTTGAATTTGAGATTTGGTATTTTCTCAATCCCGACTATAATGGAAAGAACAAATAAAGTAACTTACTATCATACTTAGAGTTACGTTTGCTAAACCGCCAGCATGAGTAGTAAATGTTTATTAATTTAATTAACAGTTATAAAGTAAATTGACTTTGATAATTAAATAATTTTGATAATAAAAGTATGAGTATCATTTCGAATCTATGTTTATTAACTTATTAAGTAGTTATGAAGTAGATTAAACTTTGATAAAAATATTTTGATATAAAAAGTTTGAGTATCATTTCCGAATCTAAATGCTTATTCATATATTAGTTAGTTATAAGTAATTGAACTTGATGAATAATGATTTTAATATAAAGTATGAGTATCATTTTCGGATCTAAATGTTTATTAATTATTGGTAGTTATAAAGTAAATCGAAACTTTAATAAATAAATGCTTTTGATTTAGAACCTATATAAAGTGTGAGAATCGTTCGATCTAAAATGTTTGCTAAGTTTATTAGTAGTTATATGGAAACTGGAGCTTGATAAATAAATGATAATGGCATAAACTGTACTACATCAAAGTTTATTCTATTTTGGACCTAAACTTTTGTTATCTGATAGTGTTTAAAAGGAACTGAGTTTTGATAATTGTCGATTATGATATACTCATATAAACGTGTTAGCATCATTGTAGTGCCCGGCAATCGTTAAATTACCGGTGGAGTCAAATAAATTAGGTCCATCCAACGTTCTTTCAAACTAGATTAAAATAGATACCCATTAAAGTAGAATAAAATAATCAGTAATCATAAATAATGTGAATTTAGCGGAACCTCGAGGAGAAATAAGTAAAGTGTTGCTACTATTGGATTGAAACCATTTTACTAATCGAGTTTACAACTAGAATTTAAAGAGAAATATTAAACTAAATATTCATTAGGATCTCCAATTTTGCGACTTAAGCATTACAACTACACCATGATTAATAGAAAAATAAATTCTCTTGAATTAAAGGGTTAATCATAATCATTACAAAGATAAGAACGAGAAATCCATAAGCCCATCACGAGAGTAAACTTTTGGGCGGAAATATAGTTTAATGTATGTTAAAAGTTTATTACCATAGTCAGTTAACTACAAACTCGAAACGAGTTGATGGAAGAGGGAACCTCAAGAGGGCCCCATGACCTGTTGTAGACGAACTCTGCCCACTACCAACGAACTGTGGAAATTCCGGAATACTACTACGTGAATAGAACCATGATCATGAAGTTTTGATTCCCTGACGCAGAACAACCGCTAGTCACTTAATCTACCTAGACCCGGAATCAGTCTAATCAAAATAAATAACGACAAGATATCAATTTGTTCATGATTAATTATTGTTTCTAGAAAGACTCGTGATCGACGCCTCCGAGTAATAGCCCGGTTTTCCCGCTCACTCGGCTGGCCGATGCAGGCAGGCGATGTGGGACACGGGATTTCTATTTCCTCCGGTCGCGATAAACCCGAGCTGGCATGCAACGAGACCTGAATGAGGTCGATCTTCCTATGTGCTATTAAGAGAGAGCCAGGAAGAAACTCGGCTAGGGAAAATGCGAGACAGGCCGATACATAAGATTTATGTAATGATCGCTTACCGAGGTTATGGAAATTCAAACGCGAACTCTCACTACCGCTGCGAACGAACGCCAATAATAAATGTATGATAATAGATGAATTACGTCTGTGGAAATCAGCATGAATAAATTTTGATTTATTTACAGAAATGGAAGGGCGTCAATTCTCCATCTTGCACAAGAACTGGTGGCCTGGCTGCAACCGGAACCTACAGAGCAACTTATGCAGATTTCTCGGGAGATCCCAACAGCGTCAAAGGGACCTGATCGAACCGAAAAAGGATGAAAACATCTATCAAAGATGGAAGCGGCCCACAGGGGATGGTGCTAGTGAACGACGACTGACGCAAAATCTGAAACGCAAATCAGGGCCTGGAAACAAGCATGTCGGCGTGTCAAAGGAGGAGGACCCGCAGTAACTTACCCATTGGTTTTCGCCCGCACAGCTGGCCTATCGGGACACAATATCTCTTCGACATCGTCCATCACCCTCAAAGCTAAACCAAAAAAAAACCGGCCAGGAAGAGCTGAGCGCGCAACACGACGAGCGGCTCAAAGTGCGATGTAGACAAACTTCAAGATGGTAAACATCTCCTAGAAATGTCTAATAAATTTTTTTTTCCAATAAATTTTTCTTTTTATGTGTTCATGAATAAACCATGCATAAGAATTTTTATCGTAATAATGAGAAGCAACTGCAAAAGGTGGACATATTTTCGGAAAGGACCAAAGGAAGAAACGCACATAGGCCTCTAACGCAGTGCGTTGAACCCAGTTTTTAGGTCGGGGCCAGAGCAGTTCGATGTGGCGCTCACCTTTGGCGATCTCGACGCCGATGTTACATTACCAACCGTTGTTTAGCACGGGTAGCCATTTGGGGTAGAAACATTTTCTTGGGGTCGAATATCGTCGAAACCCAAACCCACAAGAAAAATCGATAAGCCAAAATAACAAGGTTGGTGATCATGTAAGAATTACGTAAAATCAGTACTTCTCCGTTCAACAAGATTTTTGACAACATTGAGCGATGAAGTTATGAATAAAGAAAATAGATACAAAACAGAATCCTGTTAATGTATTTAATAAGCAGATCATGAAAATAAAGAAATTAGTGGAAAATTCTACGAACAAAGAATTCAAGTCATTCCAATCCACAATCTTAGAATTCAAAGATTTTAAAAACCAAAAAATGTTGGTAAATATAAACAATACTATGTTAATAGCAATGGATCGAAACTCCCAACTTGGAATCCTAATCTGTAACCCCACCATATGTTATATTATGCAGATTTTGAATCTGTTTTGCCAAGGACGATGTTACACCAATCAAAAATACATTACCCATTTCGGAGGATTTTATATAAATAATTTTTTGATGGGAGTACAAATATTACAAAGATATGTTTAGGTGAAGATTGTGTTTGAAATCAATTTATGTAAAATCAGTAGAAAAAATAGCAAAATATACACTAATAGGCGTATTATTATAGAATGGAAATCAAGCATTAAGGATTTAACAAACCTACACAAGATTCAAATTTGATACATGTATAAAATGCTATCTTATGTTTGAAAGATTATTGTGGATCCATTGAGCGATCATGATCATTTTACTGGGGAATAGTTGGGTGCTGCTTGCAATGACTGTAATTTATAGAAAAATTAACAAAAGTTTTACCATTATTTTCCCATACTTAAAAGGGATATGATATGCATCATATACTTAAAATATGGCATTGAATAAATTTAAAAATTGGGCTTAGGATGTATTTCAATAACATCTGAAAAATTTATTTCATTAATTACTCACTGGGAAAAATTAGTGTGAGATTTATTGATCTTATAATTTGTAAAATGATTCTTTAGCAAAAGCGTTAAAAACCTTGACAACTTAACCCTTTGACTCGATCTGTTTTTACCGGGCTATAGGTAGATGAAAAGGGAATCTTCCAACAATTTTTTGCAACTAGTTTAATATGTTTCTTTACGATACTTTATGAGTTACCCACCAATTTGGAAAGGTTCACTGTGGTGAATATGAAAAAAGCTCAGATTATTTGTGATGAAACTAATTGTAGGACTTTTACTTTGATTATATGAAAGTTTATCTAAACTAGATTGTATTTTGGCAAACATTTTCCACAACTTCGAGCGAAATCGATAGCACCAATAGATTGAACCTTTAAATTAATTTTGGGATTCTGGAATGTCTTGGTTTCTGCTTAATGTCAATTGGAAGAGAGGCTATAGAATTTAATTCTGAAATGAAATGTTAGCTATTATGAAGGAGGTATTAGAGTGGTCTTACTTTGTTTAAACACTATGTTTAAAACCGACGAAAACACAGATTTACTATATATTGATATTAAATAATTTATCTGGTTGGGCTTTAGTCAACCATTACCATGTGGTGAATTTAATTGGATATTTGGAGGATTTGATAGCAATATTTCTGATTGTTGACTTTTGATCTGAATCTTTGTCATATCGGGTAATACTCTTGAAGTTGATCTTGAGATTTCCTTCGAACTTGTATGATAAGTTAGATGAATTTCCCAATTGACGCTGAGAAATGAAATTCTGAGGGCTAAAGGTTGAAAAATTTGTTGCTTGCCTCATTATCCTAAATATAACTATGTAATTCATTGAAGAGTTATTAAAATTATACATGTCTCTCGGTGTTAAAGTGACCACATGTAAATCGTCGAGTAAGATTCAAACAGTCTAATATTTTTAAAAAGTTATCGACATAATTACTGAACTTCGAGCTAAAAGTACAATACATTAGATAAAAATTATTTATAAGTTGTTAATAAAACAGATTATAGTTGAAAACTGTTGAAAATTAGGGAGAAAAGAAGAATGAATTTTGTGTTTTGCCACAGATAGTCTTGTGACTTATACTTTGGAAACCTACCTTTAAATCAATAAAAATTGACAATGATTTATAGCTGCGTTGTTAAATCCTGATTCCGATATGTTAGATGACCAAGCTATATAGACATCAGTGCTTGATTGTCGAAACTTAGAGTATGCTTCCAGTAATAAGGATTGAAAAATACGGAGACAATTTAATTGTGAGATTAATATAGTTGCTGGAGATACGACTTTTTCTTCTTGGAGATTAAAAATTGCAAAACTAGATATTGTTTGTCCTGTAATTGGTAAGGATATATTTTTGGATACATCTAATTACGTCTTCTCTGCATCCGCTTTATTCTAAAAAACGGTTGATTCGGTCATTGGGAAATTTAAGGACGAAAGTAAGAGAGAAGGTTGACGATGGGTTTTCCTTGGACCAAAATGTTACAGTTGTTTAGGTTAAATTCTCTGGTCTAAAAGCTAAGGGATATCGTTAAGGATACCGATCTAACACATAAAACTTATAAAAGAGTGTTATGAAGAAAAATCATTCTTTTTCTACCCGCAATTTTATAATAGAAAAAAAATCATCAACTTATAATTTAAAAATAAGTAAAAGCAGCACTTACAAATAGAGGTGATAAGGGGTTTTGGGTGGGTACAAATAAACGTTTAGCATACGGGCATATAAATATATCTGGAGAATTGACGTTGATAAGAATTGTCACTTATGATGAAAATTAATTGGAGAAATGTTATCAGGTGACGAAATTAAAAGATGAAATTCAGCACCTAACGTTGAGGATAAGAAATAATAGGATATAGGTGATGTGCAGTTCTGACGATGATGAAGAAGATGAAGATTTTTACTAAATATATTATAGTATAAATTTGTTTTGTTTTTTAATTTGTTATTATTTTATTACATTAAAGTTTAAATATTAGTAAAATAAAAGTCACCAATTTAAAATTTTTAATAAAAAACAATTTTTTAATTTTCCGGAAATTGTTTTGACATCACTGTTTGATATTTGGTTGATTCACGAGTATCCGTTTCGTTGATGAATTACAGATTATTTATTATTGTTTGTTGTAATAGAGCTATGTGTTCCGATAAATGTTTCACCTGGATTCGAGTGTATTAACTTGAGCTCGCAAACCACTATTTTAGATTTTCTACCTAAAACAATATAATTCATTTAACTTGTTCAAAACCTGACTTTGTACTTTTCTATTCATACTGTAATCCTAAGAAAATATATTGTTGTGGCTTCAATTATTGATTGCTGTCAATGACTTTTTAATAATGGTATATTATTGTAATTGTGACAAATATTAATTAATTTATTAAATAATAAATTTTAAATTATTTATATTTTTATAGTGAATTAAATTTAAAATATACATAAAAAATATTACTCATTTTATATTCAAATATAATAAAAATTTTTATTACTTAAAATTTATATTTAAAACTAATCTAATTTCATATAAAAATTATACTAAAAATTTTTATTATTATTTTAAATATTATTATTATTAATATTTTAATTAATTATAAATAATATTATTATTAATATTATTATTATTAATCATTTTATGTATAA